>JABKBD010000031.1:0-114640 GCA_014182385.1 Eucalyptus viminalis | reverse complement strand
GAGTCACTCACGATCGGTCATTCATCTCAGTCAAACCGACCTATCTCTAATTTCAAATCGATTTTATACTGTGCCGCAATGATCCCTAAAGATGAGCATGGTCGAGAAGTCGATTCCTGATCGAATTCTCAGTCTATCTACCTTAAAGTCCTTAATAGCTTACCCAGCTAGTCTAGTTATCTCGTGAGTGGCCAACTCAGAGAAAAACACTGTAGTCGCGTCGATGAAATGCCCAATTTATCCCATCGAAATCAGAGACTGAAAATCTGGATGTCACACACTCAAAACAAGATCTATTCGTACCATACCAAAGTGGACCCACTCCATCTATCGATCGCCTATTCTCCTCAAATGGTATCAGTAATCTCCTGAATCCTTAGTAAGCCTATCACAATGTTCCATTGTGATATATTTACATTCCCACTTGGGACTCTCAAGTGATGGTAAAAATTCTCCCGGTTCGCATTACCGAGCTTCCACTTACTGACACTTCTAACACTTGCAACCTGTTCAGCGGTATCTATCTTCATATCAGTCTACTAATCTAGCTGATGCCGATTCTGATCCATCTTGAATTGTTTAACCAAACATTGCAATACTTACAGTGAATTTCTAACAAGGTCTTTTCCCTGAGTGCTGCACTGTCAAGTGCACTCAATTCCCCATGGAACCCGAACGTTCCATCCTCAGAAGTCTTAAAGTCAGATTCTTTCTTGCCAGTATCCTCTTATAAGATCTTCTGAACATCTCTGTCTGTCAACTAGGCGCCGATTCTAACTTGAACATTTGGTTCAATTTTGAGGGCGACTATAAAATTCAAAAGGTAACCTACCTCAAATTTGAAAACCACATTTTGAACCCATTTCAAGTAAAGTCTATATTTTAGTCAGTCTATGCACAATTGAAGACTTTCGGCTCAACACATTAATGACTCATTTCGTTCCTCCAAGGATGATACTCGATATCACTTTTATAGTCCTGCCAAAATTCTGATTCACGATACCGTTTCATATTCCACTTATTGGGTCTCAACTGGCGGAATGGTTATGCAACAATCTTCTCATGTTGCATCAATACGTACCCCATCCTTTAAGCTCTGGAAACTATCCTCGTACTTGTCAATGCCGATGAATTTCTCTTCTTTCTCAAGAGGTCAAGCTTGCGATGATAATGATACTGAAAATTCTTTCACGAACCTTCTGTAGTAATCTGTCCAATCCCCACGGCTTCTGATCTCTGACACTGTTGTCGGTCTCGGTCCATTAACAATTGATTCGATCTTGGCTGGGTCCATGAAGATTCCTTGACCTGTACTCACATGACCATTCTTAGGGGCTCTTGTGATCTCAGCACTTAATGAATACTCTAGAATGTTGCTACACCACACGATCACCATTAATCTAGGTATTCTTTGAACTCTCGGTTTGTCAAATCTATGACAGTGGCGGGAGCGTTAGTCAAATCAAATGGCTTTACATTATTCTCACAAGAGCTAAATCAAGAGCGAAATGTTGTCTGCAGTATAACCTCCTTCCTGGTTCTCAACTAACGATAACATGTCCTCAAGTTGATCCTTAAAAACATCGACACTCTTTATAACAAGTCACTCAATTCGTCGATCTTTGACAATGAACACTTATCCTTGATTGTCACTTGATTGAGTCGACTATAGTTGATGCATAATTGCAACGAACCATCTTTTTTTCTTTCTCACTATGAGGCTGATGTTTCCCCTAGGTAATGCACTGATATGCATGAATTCCTCATTCATCAATCCTCACATATGCACCATTGGTTCTATCAATTCATGTAACAACAACCGGTAAGAAACTTTAGAGAATGGTTCCGTTCCGAATGCTAGCTCGATCATAATTCTATCTCTTTCTCTAGCGACGGTCTGACCATCCTTCTGGCAACAATTCCAGGAATTCTTGGACTACTGAGGAGTCCTCAATTTTCAATTCTTCAATCTATCTTATTTTTTTACAATCGTCAAGTAACCTAGGCAACCTCCGTCTAACAAATGGATTGCCTCAAGTTACGAGATTAAAGAAGTTGAGGACCCTTCTCGACTCTCAATAAAACTTGGCACTTCTACCTTCTCCTGGAATAAACTGGGTTACTCCACTATAACAATTCATCACCACAAAATACTCCAGAACCAATTCTTTCCACACTTGACGAATAAGTTGTACACCAACAGTCAATCAATTACAACTCTAGTCAGTAGTTCTTTTCCTACAACCTTAACACACAACTGAAATTCCGCAGATGCATTCCCAACACTCTGAGGCACTATTCTAATAAGAATCACCTCAAAACATTCTTCCATTAATCAAAGCATGGTCAATTCCATTCCTGATTCTTTGCCATCCTAGTGGCGTCATATTGGTAGTAGCAGTGTTGGTGTTCTTTCTGAACTCCAACTGATAGTCCCTCATATGATGGTTGTGCTCACTACCATCAAAGCACATTCTAGTCATTCTCGAACACAGGATTAATCCATGCATTCCTTCCATACTTTTGGCACTCACCTAATAATTCCTCCATCTCATGTTAGGTGATAGCATACCCTCTTGCTTGTACTAGAGGCCTGTTCCAAAAACTCCACTGTACGTTCTATGGCTCACTCCTTCCAACCTATCCCATTGGCCTTCTAAGACAGTCTCTTGCCAAGTGACCTTATTAGTCATAGATAGAACAAGCACCCGTCTTAATAGGACACAGGGCTGATCCATGTCGGTTTCCATGACCCACAACGTTCTGATCCGACGTTGACCTGCCTATCCCGTCTTTCCAGAGGGGTGGAATAAAATACACTTTTCCGGTCATAGGCTCCTTTCCAACTTGATTTCCAACTCTACTGAACTTGAACCTCAACTTAGTTGCAACGACTTGCTCCCAGATCACGTCTCCTTACTAAACCTCGGCAGGTGTGGCAATAACTTCGACTTGATCCTGAACTTACTGGCTCGACAAGCTCCTTGGGAAAACTTGCGCCTGAACAATCCTGCTGGACCTAGGATCGCTCGGTGCTGCTACACTCTCAGTACCGACCTACGGCGGTACTCTTACACATGCGCTGGCCTAAGCTGGCGCTCTGCCACAACCACCGCGGGCACCGATCCTTGTCGGCGTTCATTCCCGAGTCACAGAGGCTACTGTCCTCTTACTAGGAGCCCTTAGCTCCAGATCACTCGAACTACAGGATCTTTATAGAAACCTTTTTTCTAATTCTAACACCACATTAGAATTCGAGTGATCCACAAACAAGCTACAAATCAGCTATCACAGACATGCATCAGTATGAATTTAAAGGTCTTTCCTACTACTATCCAATGACTCATTGCACCTTATCACTCCAATCCTTAACCATTGCTCTGATACCACAAAAAGGGCGATGTCACGCCCCGATTCTCGGTCACGTCACCATCCTTCAAGCGTGGTCGATTTTATAATGTGATATCCCAAGACTACATATCACCGACCCTTTTTTTACTTTTTAATAGCACATGCGGAAGCAGTTATAAAATCCCCAGACAATAAAGCAATGGGATATACAAGTAGGACTAGGAAATTGAACCTGAAAACCAACACCCTTATGTTCATATAAAAGCCATACTAAAACGATTGGTTTCTACTCAAATTGATTCTATAGCAAAAGTCATCAGGATCCTACTCTGGATCATCCTCGGGGTTCTCCTTCAGATACTCCTCTTCGAGTTCTTTCTCCTCAGGTTCTTCATCAGGGTCCTGAAATGTTTTCCCCAAACCGGGATGAGACTATGTCTCAGCAAGTTCTACCACACTAAGACCCGATTAGTAAACTAATACACCTTATGGCTGCCTATGCACAACATGAGTCAGAGGACTTACCTGGGCTTCAGATTCCACCTGCATATTAGCATAGATCAAATAGGCACCCAAGCAATCACATCACAGATCGAAGCATCGATCTAATCGACTTAGTCGATTACACGCCAACAAGACCACTCACGGTCATTTCCATTCAATCAATCAATCCAAGAAGACATGCCGAGTCTCCGAGCCACGTGCATTCTCTAAGGCTACCTTTTCGCCAAGATGACATATCCAATCACCGAGCCACGTGTCCTTCCCAGGTGACACTCCAATTCACTGGGTCACGTGCATTCTCCAGGTGATTTACCAACTCACTTTCGATACTGACAATCGATACTCTATCAATCCTCAATCACATAGCCAAAATTTCCTTATTTAAGAATATGACTTTAAAATGCACCATTAAATCAATTCGATACGAATTAAAGCTCAAATAAATAAATGTACAACTCCACGACAATCAGCACGAAATTCCAGTCACAGGCCATCCCGGTTGAATTTCCGGAAAATAAATAATTAAATAATTAATTTCGAGAATTAAATAAATAAACATAATAATTCCAATTTAGCACAATATGAAGCTCAATTAAATAAACAGACTGCGCCACGATCATCAGCATAAAATCCCGGTCACTGGCCATCCTAGTTGAATTTCCGGAGAATAAATAATTAAATAATTAATTTTTAATATGTAATTCCTAAAAATTCCACTTAGGCTCGAATCGCCTAATTAACAACCGATAAGGGTCGGGAAAAATCGCAAGAAGCATCCAATAAATACTATAGGCAATTCTCTATCTAAGTACACTAACTATTTCACTAATATGCAATGCAATTCACTAATAATCCATAATCCATTCTAATCTAACCACCCAATTACACTTAACTAACACTAATCAACCTTTAAGTGTAATTAGCAAACTAAGAAGGCATTAGTGAGAAAAACTCACTCAAAACGACGGCATCGACGCGAGGATCGACTTTCCTCAAAGCGGGCCGAGCATCTGAGCTCGGGAAGACGATCAAAACAGGCCAAAACCTCGTTGCAATACCCATTTTTCTTCTATTTGCCCGCTGCTGGTTGGGGGCGAAGGAGGGCGGATCCGGAGCTGGTTGGGATCGGGAATGGGGGGAGGAGCCGAACCGAACCTAGGCAGGGCTTCATGGTGGCCGGAGGTGGGCTGGATAGCTCTAGCGGAGCTCCACCAAGTCTGAAACGGCCGCTGGAACTTGGCTGAAGCAGGGACGACGGTGAGAGGGAGACAGAGACAGACGGAGCTGCGGCCAAGATGGCGAGCTGGCTGGGCGGTGGCTTCGGCAGTCCTTGCTGGCTCCGACGGTGGCCGGCCCAGCTTGCACGATGGCTTGGACGAGCAGATCCAGGCGGAGTAGTGATTGGACGAGCTGGGGAGGCGTGACAGTAGTAGCTGGCTCCGGCAGGCTTCCATGAGCGAGCAACGGCGAGGACGGCGTGTGGTGGTGAGGCCTCAATAGCGAGCTAGCTCCGCCGGTCTTATGCTTGCAGGGGCGTCGAACAGCAAGGAAACAGGGGAAAGAGACGGAGTTGCATGCGGGTAGGGCGAAGTAGCGATGGCGGTGTCATGGGCTGTGACGACGTGTGACAGCGGCGACTCCCACTCCGGCTAGTTGCTACGACGACGCCGAGAGGAATCGCTGCTTCGGCCTGCTGGTTCACTGGTCTTCGGTTGCTGCTGAAGAAGGAATCGAAAGGAAGGGGAAGAAGATGGAGATGCTCGACGGAGGAGAGAGGAAAAACCAGTTTCTCTTCTCTCTCTCTCTCTCTCTCTCTCTCTCTCTCTCTCTCTCTTTGGCCCCATCATTCCAGCTATCTTACACTCACTTTTCCTTGCTAAAAATGCCCCTTCTAGAAACTTTAAGGTAGGCCAAAATGTGGGGGTAGAGGTGGCATACGAATTTTGCTAAGTTTTCTTCCCAATTGGACCTTAATCCCTCTTGATTCAATTTAAATTGACTCCCATAATTTTATTCAACACCTCATCATTCCAATTGGTATTTTTCCTTACCAATGTAGCCCACTTGCATCCCAATTTCACAATCCCTAGCCTCAACTGAACAAAAAAACGGTTCATCACTGTCAGGGCACCTCGAGAAATCTTCAGCACTCCACCTTCAGCTGTGTATTTGCACCCGAGGTCATCGAGTGTTCCCAAAGAAATAAGGCTCTTCTTGAGCTTCGGTACGTGCCTTACGTCTGTCAACGTTCGTTCTACGCCATCGTGCATTCGAATCCGAACTGTTCCTATCCCCACAACCTCGCAAGCTGCATTATTCCCCAAAAGAACTCTACCACCATCTGCAGTCCGGTAGGTAGTGAACCGGTTCTTATGAGGAGTCATGTGATAGGAACATCCGAGAATCTAGCACCCATTCGTCTTCGACGAACTCGTAGATACACATAGGACAGCTTCGGCATCACGGTACTCTCCTCGGCAACATTTGCCACACTTTGCTTGTGGCATTTTGCCAAACGCCTTTATTTCTTAGCTTTGGACAATCTCTTCTTATGCGCCCCTTCTCGTGACATTCAAAGCACTTCACGTGACCTTTTGATTTTCTATGTCGCGACTTTGACCTGCTCTTGCTTTGGCTTCTGTTGTTGGGCCTTCGATGTTGGTCTCTACCTCGAATCACCAGTCCACGCGCTACATCTTGCGCTAGACTGTCATCACGCAACTTTCTCTGCCACTCCTTTGAAAATAGGGCAGATTTTACCTCCTCTGAGGTAATCGTAGTACGTCCCTGTAACAAGGAGTCGGTAAAGTGCTCCCATGACTCCGGTAGAGACGCCATTAACATCATGCCTTGTTCTTCATCATCTAAAATCTTGCCAACATTCTTCAAGTCCATCATGAGTTTATTAAACTCATCTAGGTGGGATCTAATGGACGTACCTTCAGTGTATCGGAACTGGAACATTCTCTTTAGCATATATAAGCGATTGTTCAAACCCTTCTTTACATAGAGGGCCTAAAGTTTAGCCCATAAAGCTGCAGCATCCTCCTCCTCGGCCACCTCTATTAGTACTTCATCCGATAAGTTCAACAGGATGATGCTCTTGGCCTTCTCCATTAGCTCGTCCTTTTCAGCATCTCGCATTGTTTCGAGCAACCGAGCCTTGCCCTCAATGCCTTGGCTAATCCTTGAGATGTTAATAGCGCCTTCATCTTGACGCTCCACAACCCGAGTTGTTCCTCCCGTTAAATTTCTCAACTTCTACTTTTGCTCCGAGACATAATTGCAAAGTCTTAGCTCGATACCAATTGTTGTGAATCGGCGTCGCAGCAGAAGCGAATCGTCAGTTTGCAATTATGTCGGGAGCTATAGAAATCGATCGAAATAAAACGAGGAACAATAAAAGGATAATGACGCCAGAAATTTACGTGGTTCGGTCTGAATGTCGGAACCTACGTCCACGGGGAGAGCCAGCAAATCAATCCACTATAAATCGGAGAATTACAGGATTACAATCACACACATGCACTCAAGTGTTTCCCAGCCCTACTTTATACCCGATACCCACGGTGTTTAACAAAACAACTCAATGGACTCAACTCAGCACAAAAACCTCTCTCGAGCTCTCTCGTCTCTCACACTCTCTCGAGCTCTTTCTTCTCGCTCTCTCTCGAGCTCTTTTCTGTTTTTGCTCTATATCGCATCTTCGACGTCTTCTCCTTATATAGGGAGAACGGCGAGAGGACAAGACAAAACAAATGAAAAAATAAATGGCCTCATTAAATGCTGCAGCGCAGGCGCGCCAAGACAAGCCGCAATCGGCACCGAACGCCCACCATATTTGTAGGCATGCATGCAGATCATGCATGTGCATGGGCAAGCATTTAATGAGGCAGCGAGAGATGAGGGATAATAGTCGAAACGTGTGCCATTGATCCGTGAAATGAGGTGGGCTGCAGTCTTCAAATTTCTTGTTCTCGGAGAGAGGCATGCGTAAAAGAAGTCTTCTTCATGCGTCTTCTTCGTGCACTTGCAGCAGTGGTGGGTCCAATATTTAATGCAGAAGATTGTGGACTTCCTCTTTCGGCAGAAGACAATCTCTCTTCTCTCGACTTTGCTTGCATGCTTGAAGAATAAAACCCCATGCAGCTTTTTGGCTTCTTCCTTCTACGCATACGCACGAAGAGATGGGATTAATGCCGGAACAAAATAATTCGAAGACATCACAAAGTTTCCCCTGAACTTTGTTATTTGGCCAAACTTATGCGTATTAATCTAACGGGCTCAAACTTGAGACACAATATAACAATTCTCCACCTTGGCTCAACGTTTGAGGCCAAGTTATAGTGATTATTTTTCATGCTCGGCTCGCCCAACGCCCGATGGGCGCTTATATTCTACGACGCCAATCGAGCTCATACGAGCTCGAGTTTCTTGAAGGAAGGGCTTCGTCATCATATCTGCTTTGGGTTCTCCGCTGTTGCTATTTTCTTCACAACAAGTTTACCCTTTGCTATGACATCTCGGATGAAATGGTACCATGTCGATATGTTTTGTTCGCTCGTGATATATTGGATTGTAAGCCAAATATATCGCACCTTGATTGTCACACGAGTGTATGGTGACACTTTTCTGCTCCAGTCCAAGGTCCGAGAGCAAACCCCTTAGCCATATCGACTCCTTTGCAACAAAGGTTAGTGCCATGTACTCCGCCTCGCCGAAGACAATGCAACATCATCTTGTAAAGAAGCTTTCCAACTTATTACACCACCTGCTAGCGTAAACACGTACCCTGCTAACGATCTGCGATCATCCAAGTTACCGGCGTGATCAGAATCCACGTACCCTGTGGTCTCATTGCCATTGACGTTCCTCCGATACATAATGCCAACGTCTGCTGTCCCATTTAGATATCTGAGGATCCATTTCACAGCTTCCCAATGAGCCTTACCTGGGTGTTTCATGTAACAGCTGACAACACTTACAGCCTGTGAAATGTCAGGTCTAGTACATACCATGGCATACATAATACTACCCACTGCACTAGAATAAGGAACACGGGACATATGTTCCTCCTCCTCCTCAGTTTGCGGTGATAACTTGTCAGAAAGTTTGAAATGTGCAGCTAAAGGGGTACTTACAGATTTTGCTGACTGCATATTGAAACGTGCCACGATCTTCTCAATGTATTTCTTTTGAGACAAACGCAACGTCCCTGCAGCTTTGTCACGCAAAATTTCCATACCCAATATTTTCTTAGCAGCACCTAATTCTTTCATTTCAAACTCAGCACTCAACTGCCGCTTCAACACATCAATATCAGACATATGTTTAGCTGCTATTAACATATCATCAACATATAATAGCAAATAAATCAAAGACCCATCCTCCAATCTCCTAAAATAAACACAACTATCAAACTGACTTTTCAAATAATCTTGACTAGTCATGAAAGCATCAAAACGCTTATACCATTGTCTAGGAGATTGTTTCAATCCATACAAGGATTTCTTCAGTAAGCAAACATGGTCTTCCTTACCTGGAATAGCAAATCCCTCAGGCTGCTTCATGTAAATTTGTTCCTCCAATTCACCATGAAGAAATGCCGTTTTCACATCTAGCTGCTCCAGCTCAAGATCCTGTGCAACAACTAAGGCAAGTAATACACGAATAGAGGTATGCATTACCACAGGAGAGAACACTTCATTGTAGTCGATGCCCTCTCGTTGAGTATACCCCCTCGCAACAAGTCTCGCCTTGAACCTGGCTGTCTCTACACCGGGAATGCCCTCTTTCCGTTTGTAGACCCATTTGCTTCCGACAATTTTCTGGCTTTTAGGTACTTTGACCAACTCCCATGTCGATTTCGATAGAGTGATTCTATTTCTTCACTCATAGCCTCTAGCCCTTTGTGATGACTCAGCACTAGCCATCGCCTCGAGAATAGGATCAAGGCTCATCCATCTCCACCTCATCACCTACGGTTAATGCATAGGCAATATCGGAATAACCATAACGTACCGGTGGTTTAATTTGTCTTCTTTGTCCGCCCGTGGCTATGTTGTGTTGTGGCTCGCTGGTTGTTCGTATCACCGTCTTCGGGGAATTGTGGCCTCATCGGTAATCTCTTCCTCTGTTACCTCGAGGTCTTTGGAGACTCCGCCTGAATCTCCACCTCACTTCGACACCATGATCCGTTTGCTCTCTGGTTGAGTCTCAAGACTCCTCTTTTGAAGCATTGCGGTCTCGTCGAAGATCACGTCTCTACTTATTAGAAAACCGGGTGATGCGGGATCGGTGCACCACGGCCGGTAGCCTTTCACCCCTTGTGCATAACCCGAAATATGCACTTCTTCGCCCCTCGGCTCAAGCTTACCATCTCTCGCATGAGCATACGCGGGACATCCGAATATTCGTAATCTGGAGTAATCAACGGGTTTCCCGACCATACTTCTTCGGGAGTCTTCCACTCGATAGCGAAAGATGGAGATCGATTAACCGTGTAACACGCCATATTTATTGCTTCGGCCCAAAATTCCTTGCCCAATCCTGCATGCGAAAGCATGCACCGAGCTCGCTCGAGTAGAGTTCTGTTCTTCCGTTCTGCTACGCCATTCTGCTGTGGTGTCCCGGGAACTGTGCGATGTCTCACAATCCCTTCCTTTTGGCAGAACTCGGTAAAGTCCTTACCACGAAACTCCATGCCATTATCGGTTCTCGGGCACTTGATTTGTTTACTTGAGCGCTTCTCAATCAATGCCTTAAAATTCTTGAACTGATCAAATACCTCGGATTTGTGCTTTAGGAAGTACACCCATACCTTCCTTGAGTAATCGTCGATGAATGTCAGCATATATCTGGCACCCCCTTTCGATGGAACTGGAGACGGTCCCCAAACATCTGAATGAATGTATTCGATTGGTTGCTTGGTCGAATGTAGAGCTGTACCAAATTTGACATGACGCTGCTTCCCGAAGATGCAGTGCTCACACAGGTCCAGCTTTCCTGTCTTCTGACCTTTCAACAACCCCTTCTCACTCAGCATTGTCATACCTGCCTCACTCATGTGTCCCAATCGCATATGCCATAACTGAGTCAAATTTGAGTCTGACTCACCTGATGAAATTGCAGCAACTCCGGTCACGGTTTCTCCCGATAAATGATAGAGAGAATTCGCCTTCTTCCTTTCATCACTTTGTCGGGGCACCTCGAGAAATCTTCAGCACTCCACCTTCAGCTGTGTATTTGCACCCGAGGTCATCGAGTGTTCCCAAAGAAATAAGGCTCTTCTTGAGCTTCGGTACGTGCCTTACGTCTGTCAACGTTCGTTCTACGCCATCGTGCATTCGAATCCGAACTGTTCCTATCCCCACAACCTCGCAAGCTGCATTATTCCCCAAAAGAACTCTACCACCATCTGCAGTCTGGTAGGTAGTGAACCAGTTCTTATGAGGAGTCATGTGATAGGAACATCCAGAATCTAGCACCCATTCGTCTTCTGACGAACTCGTAGATACACATAGGACAGCTTCGGCATCACTGGTACTCTCCTCGGCAACATTTGCCACACTGCTTGTGGCATTTTGCCAAACGCCTTTATTTCTTAGCTTTGGACAATCTCTCCTTATGTGCCCCTCCTCGTGACATTCGAAGCACTTCACGCGACCTTTTGATTTTCTATGTCGCGACTTCGACCTGCTTTTGCTTTGGCTTCTGTTGCTTGGGCCTTCGATGTTGGTCTCTACCTCGAATCACCGAGTCCACGCGCTACATCTTGCGCTAGACTGTCATCACGCAACTTTCTCTGCCACTCCTTTGAAAATAGGGCAGATTTTACCTCCTCGAGGTAATCGTAGTACGTCCCCTGTAACAAGGAGTCGGTAAAGTGCTCCCATGACTCCGGTAGAGACGCCATTAACATCATGCCTTGTTCTTCATCATCTAAAATCTTGCCAACATTCTTCAAGTCCATCATGAGTTTATTAAACTCATCTAGGTGGGATCTAATGGACGTACCTTCGATGTATCGGAACCTGGAACATTCTCTTTAGCATATATAAGCGATTGTTCAAACCCTTCTTTACATAGAGGGCCTGAAGTTTAGCCCATAACGCTGCGGCATCCTCCTCCTCGGCCACCTCTATTAGCACTTCATCCGATAAGTTCAACAGGATGATGCTCTTGGCCTTCTCCATTAGCTCGTCCTTTTCAGCATCTCGCATTGTTTCAGGCAACTGAGCCTTGCCCTCCAATGCCTTGGCTAATCCTTGAGTTGTTAATAGCGCCTTCATCTTGACGCTCCACAACCCGAAGTTGTTCCTCCCGTTAAATTTCTCAACTTCTACTTTTGCTCCAGACATAATTGCAAAGTCTTAGCTCTGATACCAATTGTTGTGAATCGGCGTCGCAGCAGAAGCGGATCGTCAGTTTGCAATTATGTCGGGAGCTATAGAAACCGATCGAAATAAAACGAGGAACAATAAAAGGATAATGACGCCAGAAATTTACGTGGTTCGGTCCGAATGTCGGAACCTACGTCCACGGGGAGAGCCAGCAAATCAATCCACTATAAATCGGAGAATTACAGGATTACAATCACACACATGCACTCAAGTGTTTCCCAGCCCTACTTTATACCCGATACCCACGGTGTTTAACAAAACAACTCAATGGACTCAACTCAGCACAAAACCTCTCTGAGCTCTCTCGTCTCTCACACTCTCTCGAGCTCTTTCTTCTCGCTCTCTCTCGAGCTCTTTTCTGTTTTGCTCTATATCGCATCTTCAGACGTCTTCTCCTTATATAGGGAGAACGGCAGAGGACAAGACAAAACAAATGAAAAAATAAATGGCCTCATTAAATGCTGCAGCGCAGGCGCCCACAAGATAAGCCGCAATCGGCACCGAACGCCCACCATATTTGTAGGCATGCATGCAGATCATGCATGTGCATGGGCAAGCATTTAATGAGGCAGCAGAGATGAGGGATAATAGTCAGAAACGTGTGCCATTGATCCGTGAAATGAGGTGGGCTGCAGTCTTCAAATTTCTTGTTCTCGGAGAGAGGCATGCGTAAAGAAGTCTTCTTCATGCGTCTTCTTCGTGCACTTGCAGCAGGTGGTGGGTCCAATATTTAATGCAGAAGATTGTGGACTTCCTCTTTCGGCAGAAGACAATCTCTCTTCTCTGACTTTGCTTGCATGCTTGAAGAATAAAACCCCATGCAGCTTTTGGCTTCTTCCTTCTACGCATACGCACGAAGAGATGGGATTAATGCCGGAACAAAATAATTCGAAGACATCACAAAGTTTCCCCTGAACTTTGTTATTTGGCCAAACTTATGCGTATTAATCTAACGGGCTCAAACTTGAGACACAATATAACATCTATCATTCAACATCAAACACAGAATGATAATGCAATGTACGTGAGGAAGAGATACGTACTCTCCGGCATCGTTCCTCAAGTCGAATCCTGTCAAATGCTTAGTTTCTCTCAAGGCGTTTGTCCATCTTTGTTTCTGTACTTCATCTCTTTCGCCTCCACACAATCTCTCAAAACCTTGAGCGAATTCACTTTCGCTCGTCAAATTCGAAACGTCTGCTGTTTTTACCTCGTGGAAGATGGGAACAACTAGGTGACCATGGTTTCCGAACCTCTTCCTGCACTCTAGAATCTCGACCAGCTCGTTCATGCACCACTTCGAGTCGGCATAGTTCCTGGAGAACACGATTAGGGCAATCCTCGCATGCCAAATCGCTTTGAAAAGCTTGGATCTGATTTCTTCCCCAATGTCTTCTCTCGCGTTGTCACTGAAGCATTGAGAAAATATTCAACAGGTTGTTCTCATTTCGTATCAGCTGATATGGCGAGCAATTTTGTGCTCATATCCAGCAACAGCTCCGCACTTAAACGCCGACGTGAAATTAAATAAATTAAGAATTAAATATAATTAATAACTTCATTTCTCTCTCTTCCTCCACCGTGACAACCCTGGCCATACATTATCGCCCTAGCACAAGCCACCGCTCAAGCGGCCGCAACCTTTATCCTCGAGCCCTCCTCGTCGTCCATGGCTGGTGTCTCCAGATCCGGCTCGGACACGGCCATGCTCCAGATCTAGACTCGGCCATGCCTCCAAATCTCTGGTCCGAAGGCGGTCTGGAGGCCGTGCTGGTGACGGCAGGGGAGGCGCAGAGGTCAAGGGAGGGAAGAGAGAGAAACTAGGTGGTCTGAATAGATTTTACCTGAAGTACTGGATCGTGGCCTGCCTCGAAGCGGAGAAGAGGTGCGATATGAAGTTTCTCCTCACATCCTTGCCTCGGAAACTCACGAACACATCGTATTTCCATTGAGGAGGACGGCGAGGAGGAGAAGGTGGAGGAGGTGGAGGAGGTGGAGGAGAAGGGGAAGTCAACATGGCCTTAGAATTGATTCAATGCTCCTCTTGTGCAAGAGCAATACCAAGAAGAGGCAAGGGGTATGATCGAAACCATTAAAAAATTTCCTCGCAGGCGAAGCCTATAAATGAGAGAGAGAAGGTGCAAGCGGTGAACGAGAAGGGACGAAAATATCAAAGCTTCGCCATCGGTAGGTGCTCTGCTTCTTTCATTGAATTTCCGGACCAGCCGGCTGGTGAGACCCGCTGTTCGAAGAACCGAAGAAAACTTGCTCGGTCGAGGACGATTCAAATATAAGGTTTTGAATCGTCAAAACCAGACCACGACCATGAACCGAATCTCTCTCAAAATCTGCGCGACAGAGACACGTCTGAAAAATCGCAGACATGGATCTGAAGCTTCAGTCCTTGATTGGTAGAAGGAAGATTCCACGCGATCTTACATGGCCGCATGTAAATACTAAGTTTTGATTTCTTGGAGTACTTTTCTTCGTCATCTCTTTCTTTCCCTTTTTTTTTTTTTTTGGTTGAAAATGATAGCGACTTTCATTCATTAAGTGCGAAAATTACAAGAGTTCGATAGGTAAGATTCCGCACACAAAATTTCCGAAAGAGCCGCAGGAGGGGATGATTTCCAGCTTTGAGGGAGTGAACTGATCCGGTGCATCTTCGCAATTAAATCTGCTGCGTTGTTTGCTTCCCGCAGGCAGTGAGTCAAAGTCTTCAATTTGGAGTTGGAGAGCTGGTTTCTGCATTGTTCAGCGATGGGCTTGACTGTCCAAGGAGGTTCGGCCCAGCCCGTGATTATTTGTTGAGCGGATAAGCTGTCTGTTTCACACCAAACTAGTTGACTTTGAAGTGCTTTGTCGACTTCCTCCTCTCCCACGTGCAGTTGTTCTCTGAACTCCAGAAACTGCAACCCGTGCAAAATCGCTAGGGTTTCGAGTTGAAGGGGGGAGGACGCTCGAACCTGTTGTGCGAAGCCGTCTATGAGTTGGCCAGTGTGATCCCGCAAGATCCCAGCGACGGATCCGACCTGTTCTGCGTGGATCCAAGAGGCGTCTACATTAAGTTTCAGCTGTCCTTTCTCCGGCGGAATCCATCTTCGCAGTGAGTTCGGGTTTGGGGGTTTTGCTGTCTCTTTTTTGTTCTGCCATCTGTTAAAGTTTTGGAGGTGTGCTTGTGCCAGGTCCACAATGGTGTTTGGATCCGGTTGTTTGGCTCTGAAAATCGAGTTGTTGCGGGCTTTCCAGACGAACCACAGCACCGTCGCCACCAACTCCTTTTCGGGTAAGTCTCTGGTACCTGCGAAATTGTCCATGAACCATTTATCAATCCGGGTTATGCTGTTAGGATTACAAGTGAGATTGAGCCATGGGTCTTTCCATATGTTCTTTGTCCATTTGCAGAGTAGGAACAGATGCTCGGTCGTCTCCGGACATGTATTGCAAAGCGAGCATATTGGATCAGGTAACAACTTTCGCTTGTAGAGATTCTCTCTTGTTGGGATAGCGTTATGGCAGATACTCCACATAAAGATGCGCAGTTTTGGGGGAATAGATAAATGCCATAGCTTTGTCCATAATGTGCGAGGAGGCTGAAACGATATTGATGCTCTGTTTTGCTCTGCTACTTTGGTCTGTGTACATAACATATTATATCCACTTTTGACGGTGTATTTTCCAACCTTGTTGCCCTTCCACATTAGTGTATCTTCCTGCTGGTTGGGATTTAGAGGAATAGATAAGATTTCATGTGCTATTCTGTCTTCAAATAGATTCAGCACCTCTGTTTCTTTCCATCCCCTATTTTCCTCATTAATAAGTTCTGCTACTGTTCTGGGATCATTTTGATTAGCCGGGCCACCTATCACACCAAATTCCAGCCATCGATCCTCACGTATGCTAATATTCTTGCCATCACCTACCCTCCATTGAACCTCCTTTTCTATAGTTTCTCTCCCCATTAGAATGCTTTGCCAACCCCAAGATGGACGCTGCCCTTTACCTGCCTTCCACATATCTCCATTTGGGAAGTAAACTCCTTTAAATATTCTGCTCCATAAGGCTGAAGGAGACTGAGATAACCTCTAGGCTTGTTTTCCCAGTATTGCTTTGTTGAAATTTACTAAATCTTTGAATCCTAACCCCCCTTCATCTTTTCTTGTTTTCAAAACATCCCACTTCTTCCAATGCAAACCCCTGCTTGTATCGTGTTGTTTCCACCAAAAGGAGGCGATTTTTCTTTCAATTGCTTTGCATATTGAGATGGGTACTTTAAAGAGCGACATGGCATATTGGGGTAGAGCTTGTACGACGCTTTTGATGAGCGTTTCTTTTCCTGCTTTGGACAGAATTTGCTCTTTCCATCCCTCCATCTTCATATTTACTCTAGCTAGGATCCAAGCGAACATCTCTTTTTTTTAACGGCCCCAATCCGTCGGGATGCCAAGATATTTTCCTGTCTTGTCTATGATGGGGACTCTAAGTTCTTGCGCCAAATTTCTTTTCAAATTCAAAGGGCAGCCGCTGCTAAAACTCACTCCTGATTTATTTAGGTTGATAGCTTGGCCCGTAGCATAACAATATTGATTTAGGACTGCTGCAAGGTTTTGGCACTCTGAAATGGTCCCATCCAAGAAGAAAATAGAGTCATCGGCAAAGAGGAGGTGTGATAAAGTAGGGCAATGTGTATTCAAAGTTATCCCTTTTATGCTCCCATCGTCCATGGCCTTATGCATTAGCCACGACAGAACATTCGACACTAATATAAACAGATAAGGTGATAAAGGATCACCCTGTCTTAAACCCCTGGAAGGTTTGAAGTATTCCATAGGCTCCCCGTTTACTTTCACACTAAAAGTGGCTGTGGAGACACATTGCATTATCAACCCTACCCACTTTGGATCGAAGCCCAATTTCAGCAAACAAGCACTCAAAAAATCCCACTCCACTCTGTCATACGCTTTTTGCATATCGAGTTTCAGAATAGCTTGAAACTTCTTTTTTCTCTTCTTGATTCTGAGTTGGTGAATAACTTCCTGAACTATTAAGATATTGTCTTGAATTTGCCTCCCTTGCACAAAGGCGCTCTGTTTAGAGGTAATGATTTCTGGTAGCCATCTCTTCAGTCTGTTTGCCAGCACTTTGGCAATAATTTTGTAGCTGAAATTACATAAGCTAATAGGTCTGAACAAGTTTATACTTTCTAAAGCACTAGCCATCTCTTTCTTTCCCTTTTATCTGTGGAGAAAAGCGAAGAGCATCCAGATAGTCAATGGCAGCATATCATCTAATTTCACAAAAAAATATTAGAAAGATGCCAAAAGAAAATTACACATTTTGGTCCAAATTTGGTCCAAGCATTCTTTTGCACGACCAAAGGAAACGAAAACCTCAGCTTGCGAAATTGAATAAGATCGGAATAGAACAATTATTTCATTAGAATAGAACAGAGTACGAATAGGAATCGTGTATATGCCTAGCATGGTTTGCAAAATCTTTATCTATGTAAATACATAATAACTACAATTCACAAAATCTAATTGTTGCTTGATATTTTTAAACTAAATAATTGATCACAAATAATAACTTATTATTTTTTCTCAATGGTTATCAATGATAACGATGATGATGGAATAATGAAAAAATAATCATAACTTCGTTATAAATTCTCAATTAGTTGATTGTCTTTGCTCAAACGATCTATAAATTAGCCATAAAGCTGTGAATAGAAATGGATAGTAAATTTATATTTCTGAGGAGGAGCTACTAAAACGACAATACTAATTATATTTCTCTCCAAATTTATTACCTAATAATTTAATTTACAGATTATAAATGGATAGTGCAGGAGTGGGCCTAGGCTATTCCATCTTCCTTGGCACGCAACTCGTGGATTAACCGATCGACAAATTTAAGTATTAAGACGACATTTCTTTAGACAATAAGTTATTAGTTTGAAGAGTTGACGGACTATAACCAAGTAGATTATCATGGATGTGAATTGTGTACGAAAAAAGATTACCCATGTCGTATTTATATGCATTGCTGTCTCTAATTTAAAGACGGTTTTCGGGTAACTAAAATGGTTCCAAACGTGCTATGATAGAATTAAGATATGATCCCGCCCTTCTGAAAAGGCCAACGATCTTGCCACCACCTGGTACCGGTGGGATACGAAATTCCGTTAACCTTCCAAGAGCATCCTCCGATCCGAAGGGCCCGTGAGTGGTCTCCGTGGTATGTATTTTCAGGTTCTGGGTGATAGTCTGTGGAGCATTTCCATTTCTGTTCATCCAACCCGATATCACAACTAGACGCTCCTCGGGATAATCCAGACCGACCCGCAAGAATAGCAAAGAGAAACATGTTTTTCTTGGGTTCGAGATATAAGATACCAAAAGAAGTGCCTCAGTCTTTGTCGAAATGGAACCGTGCCACAAGAAGCTAAGAACATCGTGAAAAGCAACCTGTCTACACAAACGACTTCCAGACGGAAAAAGCAGGAAAAAAAAAAGAAAAAAGAAGGGAGAGAGAGAGGGATTGAGATATGGACTAACTAGGGTGTCTTGCGGCCCGTCTCGGCCATGTTGAGAGCATCGGACGATGGAACCGTCGTTATTGTACACAATCCCGATGGAGCGAATTACGTTGCTGGCAATGATACGAAAGTCCCTAGCATTCCTGTTCATCAGTACAGCGTAAAAGTCACCCATGAATAGCTCAAAATCCTTTCTTAACTCAAGACGAAAACAAATAATTATCAAATTCGTTCTTTTACTTCATGCCAATGCTATAATTCCTCTAACAACGGTAAGTAAATAAAATAAGAATAACAATTATCTTAAAAGAAAGATGTGGAGAATGAACAAAGTACCCGATGCCCATTTACATCAGCTGCCTCTTCCCAAGCTCCATTTTGCAAAAGCACATCCGCAACCGCAACGGATCCACGAACGGCGGCCCAATGCAGTGCAGTCTGCTTCAAGTTGTCCGTCGCATTCACATTACCCCCATTCTTCAATGGCCATTTCAAAAGCAATTCATCATCCAACGCCGACGTACAAAAAGAAGTAGTAGTACGTCAAGACAGAAACGAGTAGGAAGCAAATGCTCCAAGTAGCAACTTTTCACACCCCCCCAAATTCAGGACAAGGTCGCGAGGAACGCGCGATTGGGCGCGCAAAATCATTCACGGCGGGCGGAAGGAAGAAGAAGCGAGCGACGAAAAGGCGCAATACCTCGATGATGTACTGGACGACGTCGGCGAAGTTGTTGAGGGCGGCCCACTGGAGAGCGTAGTACCCGTTAGCATCGGGAACTGAGAGGGAGGCGCCTCCTTGCTCCACGAACCTCCTCAATTGCTCCAAATCACCGTACGCGGAGGTGTAGAAAACGTCGACGGCGGCGGGAGGGGACTCGGTGACTTCGATCTCCGACGAAGCCATGCCAGCATCACCGCGTGCGATCACTGCGTGAAAGATTGAATAGGGGATTTGGAGGAATCGATGGTCTAGCTTGGGGGGGTTTATACCAGCCTTGCTCACAGGGAGCTTCGATTTCTGTGTCGATCCCGAATCTGTCCCTCATCTTTTTTTCTTTTTTTTTCTCTTTTCCTTTTAAACCCCTTTTTTTTATTGAGAAGATAGCAATATTAATATCTGAATTTTGGCTCAAAATATAATATCACCTTTGAATAATTAATTTTTTAATGTGATATTTGAATATTAGCTCATTGTGCAATTTGGTCTCCGAACATTTAGTTTGTTCAATGCAATTCTCGAATTTTTCATACATATTTTGATTTATTCATTAAATTATATGAAAATGATTAATGTTGTTCCTAAACTTGAATTAATGGAAGGTATAGCTCAATGATTTAATCGAATGTGTACCAAAATTCAAAAATTATATTGAATAAATTAAAAGTTTGAGAATCACATTGTATGTTAGGTTAAAATTCAAAGACTGCATTAAATAAATGAACATAAATATAGTCTTAAGTAATAATATTTTTTAAACTCTATCGGTTCCTTAAGATAACTATTATTATCATTCAAATAATCTAATTATTGCTTGGTTATTTTTAAACTGAATAGCTGATAATAAATGATAACCCACGATTTTTTTTTCTCAATGGATAATCAATGATAACAATAATGATGTAATAACAACTTAAAAATCATATTTTAGCTGTAAGTTCACATATATTAAATTGTTTACTTCAACTTTCTATAAATTGTACTTATAGCTACTGATAAAAAAAAGATCATAAATTTAATATCGACGAGAAGATACCGAAATGATAATATCCATTATATTTCTCTACAAATTTTTTATTTTACAATTTAATTTATAGATTATAATTGGATTAGTTAAATATATAATATAATAGACTAACCTCCTTATTCAATTTTAGTAAGGGACTCAAGGAGTTCCCATCTTACATGATTGTCCTAGGCCATTCCATCTTCTTTTGCTCGTCACTGTTGGATTAACCAATTGGCAAAATTAAATGTCAAGATGACTTACTGTTGGACATTAGGTTCTCATTAGTTTGGAAAAAAATTTACGAATCCATATGAATTATAATGGACGTGAATTGTGTATCTATATTTCAAATTAATCCTTTTAACAATTTCGCTCCCAATTTAAGAGCCAACGTGAAGAGGGAGTGCTGGCGTAACCCTTGGATCTGTAAAAAGAAAAATAATAAAATAATAATAATAAATTCAAGGGTCATACTCTGATTGAGAAGTTCTATTCACGTATTCATGTGAATCTCTGTCTCTAAGTTAAAAATAATCCTTAGATGGCTATTTATGCAATTATTTTCTTCATTTTCCTTTCTTTGACAACTAGTTTTTCCATCCAAATATTACCTCATCTGCTCCTTGGAGTATCCTCACAGCCAATTATCTTTTTACGTGAAACTTGCCATGACCAACACATAATAGATGAAATAAGAATGAGCATTGCTAGCCTAACAGTAGTGTTAAGGGCGCGTATGGTAATTATTTTGTTTCTTTATTTTTTATTTATTTTTCTATTAGGGGAATAGGTTTAGAACAAAATTCCGTTTGGTAATGTAATTTTTTTTTTTTAATTTCTAGAACAAATTTTTACTCCAAAAATAGGTTTGGAACATAATTCAGAAGTAAAAGCTTTTTTACTTTTCTATTTTTAGAGCAAAAGTAATAAATAAAAATTCTTTTTATCACTTGCTTTCACTACTAGTCAGTTGCCCACCAATCACCGTCCGTCACCACTCGCCGCCACCCACCGCCTGTCGTCCGCCATCAGTTGCCGTCAGCCGTCGATTGCCAGCCACTTGCAATTGTCGATCGCTACCATCCATTGTTGGACTCTTCCCGATGCCATTTGAGAAGGCAAAATTTTGCGTTGTTATCAAATGCATATTTTTGCTTAGAAACTCATATAAAGAATAAAAATAAAAATAAAATATTATTTCTAGCCAAAAATTGAATTCTGGAATAAATAGTTATCATTCGAGCAGTAAGTAACGGTGTAATTCAGATCACATGCTAAGAGAGTAATGGTTTTATTCTAAGAAACAAATCCATTTATATCATCCAAGGTGAAGAAGTCACCGTTTCATTTGAAAGACTTGTAGCACCATCAGCTAATCATTTCCCATAAGAAATAAAGAAGATTTGTGCAATCACAAGCCAAAGATTTAAAAAAATAAAAAAGCTAGGGGGAGGGAGGGGGTTTAATCTAATATGGTTCTAGACGGGCTCCAATAGAATTAAGACGTGATCCCGCCCTTCCGAAAAAGCCAACGATCCTGCCACTGCCGGATGCTGATGGGATATAAAATTGTGTTAACCTTCCAAAAGCATCCTCTGACAATTCGTCCGTTCCATACGGCCCATAAGTGCCCTTCGTGGTATGTATACTTAGCCTATGGATGACAGTGTCAGAAGTGTTTCCACTTCCGATCATCCATCCTGATATCGAAACTAGACGCTCCTTGGGAAAATCTAGAGCCACCTGCAAGAAAAGCAGAGCGAAACATGTTATACTTGTGAAAACATATGAAGGTTCGAGATACAGGATGCCAAAAGATACTATGCTGCACGAAGCCAAGAATACTGTGCAAAGCAACAGGTATACCTGAACGACTTCCAGACAGGCAAAAGACTAAAGACAAAAGAGAGAGAGAGAGAGACGGAAAGATTGAGATATGGACTGACCCAGTCCCGTCGTGACTCGGGTTCTTCGCGGCCATGAGGAGAGCAATTGACACACAGACCATCGTCATCGTAATCAATCGCAATGCCGGAAATTACGAGGCCTGTGAGAATTATAGAAATGGCCCTCACATCAGTATGCACTCCATCATCCCATGAAGTACCACCAGAGCCTTCAAAGGGTGCACTGGTTTTGAAAGGGTACAGATGCGGTATGGGTTCCGCATATACTCCTATGGATTTGAGAGTCTCCCCACAACTTCCATAAAAGCCGATAATTTTGCTTCTAGCCGATGGATACCAAAAGTACTTCCCCGTCTCCTTGCCAAAGGGACCATATCTTCCTCTATTACTGTAAAATGTGAGCGACTGAACAATAGCATCATCACCATCTCCTTGCTTGTAACCAGAGATCGATATCTCAAAAGTAAATCTTAAAAATTGGACGAATGGTGTGAAGAAGACCTATTTGTCAAGTTTAAGTTGCTAAATCATATGACTGGATGCATATCAATATCCTCTCATCCAATGAGATATAAGTAAGTAAACAGTGATGAATCGGAGAGGGAAAACAATACCAACCCTTTGAACGTTGGCCTTAGCTCCTTCAGCCTGACGACCGTGCATAACCGACCAAAATTTTTCACCACTCTTGTCGTATGCAAACATAATGTAATGGATAACATCATCGAACATTACCGAAATTTCCCTCACACCATTGAATTTCCCGTCATCCCAAGCACATCCACCTAGGCCTCCAAAAGGCCCGATCATTTTAATTGGGTACAGATGCAAGATCGGTTCAAAATATGCTGCAATTGATTCAAGACATTCATGGCTGCACCCCCAAAATCCAACAATTTTGCCACCCATTGCAGGATATGAGAAGTGCCATGCCTTATCTTCATCACCAATAGGTCCAATTGTTTTTTTGTTAGTTTGGAACGTGAGAGACTTCATGCTGGTGTTGAGATAATACCCAGATATTGAAGTCAAATACTCATCCGGATCATGTATGTTGATCTGTAATAATAAACATAACCATCATACTCATGATATAAGTTTCAAAAGAGTCTCCTGCTAACGTAAGCTATGCAAAATGTGCAAGGATTTTAGAAAGCATATCTATATATGGGGACATAGCGTATGGATCTCGAGGTTTCGTACTATATGGAAGTTGTTTCCATCAATGCCACCATGTGTCTCTAATTGCCTTAATTCGTTGCTCGCCTTCACATATTGAAACGCAATTGATCGGATGCCTGAGCCTTTACTCGGTTCAAATTCAACAATGATTTTCCTTACATTGGTGTGCTCCATGCCATCATCCCAAAATGACGCTTCTGGACTCTTATTATGGAAGGACGCAGAGTGGCGGGGATTGTAAGGCTTGACTTGTGCTCCGATAGATTCCAGAAAATCACCACTTCTTCCCGAAAAGCTAATAACTTTCCCAGCTTCCGATGGTAAGGAAAAGTAATCCCCTTCCTCTCTACCAATGGGTCCCAATATTCTTCGGTTGGTTTGAAATGTGAGCGACTTGATTAGAGTGCCACGACCCTCTGCATTTTCAAGATATCCGGCAAAAGAAGTTATGTACTCTCCCGATCTCAGTTGAACCTGCAAACAGCCCATAGAAAGCCATATTTGACGTGAGTGACTATATGCTACATCATTGGATACACAAAATAAATTGGTAGATCTCTTTTTGAAATACTATTCGAATATATAAAATAAGTCATATATGCTAATGTTCGCATAAATTACGTTTCTAATTAATTTGGTGGTACATTTCCGTTTGTAAATCAAAGTTAATTTACTTTTTATTTATGGCTTGGTTTGTCTTTGCCTAGTTTTAATAAAGTGAAGTCATTAATTTTTCCATTTGGTTTTCTAACGATCAGGCTGATTCTCGGGCATCTCAGGTATGAAATTTTCATGTGCATTTGCAAAGCGATTGTTAAGAATCTCAAGGTTCATAATGCCGTAATCAGACTAATGTTGTGATAAGCTAAATAAATAAACTTACAGCATTCAAGTAGAAAACGAAAAAGAGAAAAGGACAGAGTCTAGATACAACCTTGAAAATATTATTCCTGCCATTTTTACGATACTTAGTTTGCGGTTCGGAGCTGGTGGCTTCGTCGACTTCAAAAGTGATGGACTTGATGAAGTCTGTGTAGCGAACGTCAATCCCCTTTATATCAACAAAATCCCAGGATTCTTGGCCTATGCCTCCAAAAGGCCCGTAAACCTTAACAGGATATATATGAGGAATCGGCTCATAAAAAGCTCCGATGGACACGAGATGAGGGCCATCACAACTCCCACGAAACCCAACAATTTTGCCGCCGGTGTATGGAAATGAAAAATGCCTCCCTTTAGTTGTTCCAATTGGTCCATGATCCCTTCTATTAGTATGGATTGTCAATGACTGAAGAATGGTGAGTCCGGAAACTTCTTCAGAATGGCCCGAGATGGATTCCAAGTACTCGCCTGGATGGTCGAGCTTAACCTGAGAAAGAAATTCAAGAACAACTATCTACTTTCACAATGAAGAGATAGAGTTTACCAGAAACAAATAAAGCATCAAAGACATAAACAAAATCACATTGTATCCCGAACAAATTCAAAGCTCACCGTATATGTTGTGCTGCTTCCACTTTGGCCATGTGTGAACGGACCAACTGGACGTCCATGCTCATCATATAAGATAGAGATTGACTGAATTGCGGAATCAAAGCCTATGACGATTTGCCTCACATCCGTGTGTTTGCCGTCATCCCAAATGTCCATACCACTATCACCACCAAATGGTCCCACGACATCAAATGGATACTCATGAGAAATTGGCCCGAAATGGGCTCCGATTGAGTGGAGATGGCTGCTACATTTCCCATGAAACCCGATAATCTGTCCATCAGGATGTGAGAGATCAAAAGGCCGACCTCTTTTATTCCCAAATGGTCCATACGTCTTCTTGTTGCTGGTGAATAGACCCGTTAAACGGGTGGGTCGGGTCGGGTTTGGGTCGGGTCATAAATGGTCCGACCCAAATCGACCCATTTAACCCGTTTATGACCCATTTATTACGATCTGCAAAATTTTTGACCCATACCCGACGACCCGTACCCGACCCATACCCAACCCATTTAACGAAACCTAAAAAGTTTATATATATATTAAAAATGATATTGCTAAAATGGTTTTATACAACAAATTTAATGGACAATTTTGATAATTTTTCAAATAATTATTTTTAAAAAAATCGAATTTTAATTAATTAATTAATTTTTTAAAATTAATTTTTAATTATTTTTATTTTTATTTTAAAGAATATAATATTTCTTTTTCTTTTTCTTTTTTTCTTTTTTTCTTCTTTCTTCTTCTTCTTCTTTGGTCGCCGCCGGCCACGACGACTAGCCGGCGGTCGCTGACGCCGGCGAGCTCGAGGCTCGCCATCCGGCGAGCCTCGAGCTCGCCAGATCCGGCGAGCTCGAGCTCGCCCGACGCCAGCGAGCTCGAGCTCGCCCGACACCGGCGAGCTCGAGTCTTGCGAATCGGCGCGAGGCTCCGGATCTGGGCGAGCTCGAGTCTTGCCGATCGGCAAGGCTCCGGATCCGGCGAGCTCGAGGCTCGGCGGCGTCGGGCGAGCTCGAGCCTCGCCGGACGTCGGCGAGGCCTCTCCGCTCGCCAGATCCGGCGAGCTCGAGGCTCGCCGGGCGTCGGGCGAGCTCGAGCTCGCCCCTCGCCGGATCGGCGAGGCTCGAGCCTCGCCGGTGTCGGCAAGGCCTCCGCCTCGCCGGATCCGGCGAGCTCGAGGCTCGCTTGGCCGGTCGCCGGCCATCGCGGGCTTGGCGACCGGAGGAAGAAGAAAGAAAAAAATAAAAAATAAAATAAAATAAAAATTATAATTTCGGTTTTTATAAAAAATAATTATAAAGTTAAAGAGATGAGAGAGATGATGAGATTTTGAGTGAAAATAAATGAGTTATTTTTAATGGGTTGATAAATGGGTTAGCTCTCTAACCCATTTAAAACCCATATATTTTAGTCTTGACCCATTAAAACCCATTATTGATGCTTTATGAAAGAAAGCTTGACCCATTAATGACCCATTTAACCATAAATGGGTCCATAAATGGGTTGTGCAAGATATTTAACACCTCTACTGGTGAACTCGAGAGACCGAACAACATCCTGACCGCCATAATTATCAATATAGCCTGAAATAGAAATTAAGTATTCTCTTGGATAATCCAATGCCACCAACTGCCACTGCACCTGCTCCTGCGCCTGTGCCTATGCCTGCACCTGCAAGAAGTGAAAAAGTTTTCACGAGTGTTACCTTCATCACATCCATCTAACGTTCAATATGTATTGCCTTGGTGTTATCTTGGTTCAACATAATTCCTTGACTGTGAAAAATAAATTACTTGACCGAATTCGGTTTAGGTACTTATCCCTAATAGAAAAAAAGGAACGAAGGGAAGTTTTTGAGTATTGGATTTTTTTTCTTTTTTAACTATAAGTAGATGCCAATTTTGCTGCAAATGAAAGGCAAGATAATAAAGTCTCATAAAAAAATTAAAAGGAGACGAAGTAATCAAATAAAAATAAGAAAATAAGAAAAAGGAATGATAAAATTTACGCCTTCATACTTGGGAAAGTAACGTGAAGTAGTAACACACTAACACTTCCATAGATGTTACATGTTTACAAGTTGAGTTGTAAAGTATATAATCAGTCTGTTAGAATGGCAGAAAACTGACCCTTTGTCCACCGTGCCGGGAGGATCTCACCAAACACCCGTTCTGATCATAATCGATGATGATGGATTCAATAACTGACTCCCAATAGCGCCCATTAACTGACCAATAGGGCTCATTAACTGACTGCCAATAGGGCCCATTAACTGAGTGCCAATAGACCCTAATTTGCCTCACACCAGTGTGTCTTCCATCATCAAAATCATTGCCGCCATTTCCTCCATATGGCCCAACTGACTTGAAACAGAGGGAACCCAAGAGCGAATCGAGATAAGGGCTTCTAACCAACTTCTCCAATGTTTGATGCCATTGACGTTTCGGCTTGCCGCTTAGGAATGAGCCCAACCTTTTAAGAGACTCCGGATGACCTCCTGCATAATGAGCTAGACTTCGGGACAACTCCTCATAGCATTCTTGAGGTTCTTCTCTCTTCAACGCATGGCGGCAAAAGAGCCCGAGCGCTTCATTCTGGTCCAATCCTCTGACGATATACTTGTCGTCTACTTTGAGATCTTTTAGCAAGTTTAGGTCTCTGGTTGTGATCAAGATTCTGCTCCCGGGACAAAGCAGTTCCCTCTCTCCGGCGCCGAAGCATTCAATCTGTTCTTTCCTAGTTACATTATCAAGAACAAGAAGTATCCTTTTATGGCGCATGTTCCTATATATCTCCTTGACGTTGGTCTGAATGTCGTCATACGTCCTCAATCCTTCCACCTTTATGAGATTATGGAGCAGCTTCTTTTGTAGACCTAATATATTTACTCGATCTGCATCTCCGATTTTATCAAGAAAGACAAAAGACTCGAAATTGCAGCAAATGCGGTCGTAGATGACTTCAGCCATCGTCGTCTTTCCTATTCCTTTTACTCCACATATACCTATATTGCGCACGTCCTCCTTTTGGCCCATTCTAATTAAAGAAATTACCTCATCTACCAACAATTCTACTCCAATTGTGTTTTCCACCACGTGAAGTGGCCGCATTTTGCGGATTTTCTCGACAAGGTACTCTACTATAATCTCCACGAGTCTCCCTTCATCCCTGATGTTAAGCGTAGTTAAGAATGTAAGAGCATTAAATGTAAGTATATGCAACAAGAGACAAAATGTTCAAGATTTTTCACATTCATATGATAAAAAAAACATCCAACTTGGCTAGATCAGTGCTTGTTATTATGTTCTTCAGCTGATGTAGCATGCGCTTATCGCCAATTATTTCACATTGGGAGTCCTCTTGGCGGATGTTCAATGGTGCCTCTAGGGAGGCACTTATGCTGTTCGAGGTCACTCTTCCCTTTTTTTCTCTTTTCTTTTTATGCATTTTTTCAGAGGACCGCTCCTTTTTTTAAGAGAAAAATATGAAAAACACAAGATATTCTTATATTTTTTTAATTCAAGGGCATAAACGTAATTGCCTGGTTATCTAGAGGAAAATTAGCATAGCACCCTACGGCACTCCCCCACAACACTTAAATCTAAATTTCCCGGGAAAAATTATTGAATATATCACTGCCTCTCTCTCGTGACTTTTCGTGTTTTGGTCGAAAAGTTGTTTCGTTTCCAACGGAAGCCGTTTCGGCACATATATTAAAGTGTCTTTATTACTATCTATTTAGACATGTTGTCTTTATTACTATTTATTTAGACATTTTTTTTTTTATATATCTAAGGAATGTCAAGAGTCGTGCTTTAAGCCTATATATAAATGAGTCTTGTAATCGTGAAAAGTTTTTTTTTTTTTTTCAGCAAGTAGTATATTCATCTCCTTCCTTAAAGAGCTTCTCTTGTGAGAGTGTTATCAGAACTGTGCAACTCTGATATTCAACAATTGGTATCGGAGCAAGGTTATTTGGGCCCAAGAGCACGGTTGTCAAGGACCGTGAGTCAAGTCTTCCGAAGCGTAGTTCATGAAGACGGTGGTCAAGGACCATTGTTCATGCGCAGGCAGTCGAGGATCGGAATACGTTGAAGTTCTACCAATGTACAGTCAAGGACTGTGATCGATTGGTCGAGGATCAAGGTTTCTTGGAGTAGTGCTGGGCATTATTTCAAGTCAGATGGCGGATATTTCAAATTCAACGAATGACATTGAGAAGCTCAACAACTCCAATTACAATAATTGGAGTGTTCGGATGCAATTTTATTTGCTGGGTCGGGATTTGTGGGATATTGTTGGCAGCAGCAACACCACAGCACCCAAAGACGATGATGCACAGAGGAGATGGAAGATAAAAGCGGGTAAGGCTCTTTATGATCTTGCTGTAACTATCGAAGATGATTTATTGCCGCACATTAGGAGTGCGCAGACTGCTAGGGAGGCGTGGGATAACTTGGCATCGTTATTCGCAAGGTCAAATGATGCCAAGCTACAAAGGCTGGAGAACGAGCTGCTGTCGATGTCACAACAAAATATGACAGTGAGTCAGTATTTCTCTAAAGTTAAATCTATTTGTGATGAAATTTCAAAGTTGTATCCTATTAATGCCATCTCAGAAACAAGAATGAGAAGAATTATTATTCACGGGTTAAAGCCGGAATATAACAGTATTATTATGGCTACTCGTGGATGGGCAACTCAACCAATGCTGATCGATCTAGAGATTATTCTTGCTAACCAAGAGACTTTAGATAGTCAAATGTCTAAAAATTTCGGTTAAGGAAGAAGAAAGTGCCCTCTTTAGTGATAAAAGAAGGTTCAAAGGCCAGAGGCGAATTGGTGCTAACAATAAAGATGGCAAGTCCAGGAAAAGCCATGTCAAATGGCAAAAGCAACCAACTCGTGAAGGATGGCAAAAGCATCCAGGAGAGTCGAGCCTCCGAACAGGGGGAGCCGAGCGATGCAATGGCCAAAGACGTAGTGGACGATGTTACGTCTACGGCAAAGAGGGCCACTTTACCAGAGATTGTCGAGCGAAGAAAGTTGAAGGAAATGTCGCAACATCATCGAAGAGAAATGATTTCGATGAAGATAAGGAATGGGATTTCCAAACGTCTTTGCAATAGTGGTGTCGACGAGTTCGCTGCCTCTTTCGCAGTCAAGTTAAACGATGCGTTGGCATTAATCTCTGTAAGTGAAAAGTCAATTAATTATGATTATGACTAGATTGTTGATTCAGGGTGTTCGAGTCATATGACTGGAGATCAAGGCAAACTGTCGAACATAAGTAATTATACCAGAGGATGTGTTGTTATTACTACAGACGACTCGAGGTTGTCGATTACTCATATCGGCGAGACGATGATAACTCCTCGGTTCAATTCACAGCAAGTTGAATTGAAAAGTGTGTACCATGTGCTAGGAATGAAGAAGAATTTATTGTCTGTGTTCTAGCTCATAGACTTGGGTAATTATGTGGTGTTCGGTCCATGAGATGTTAAGGTGTACCGAAGTTTGAAGCCCACTAGTTGACCAATCATTGAGGGACGTTGGCTAGAGTCTGTTTACGTGATGTTTGCTCAAACGGCATATGTAAACAAAATCTAAAGGAATGATACACCCGATTTATGGCATGCGCGGCTTGGGCGTGTAAGTTATCACAAGTTGAAGGTGATAATGCAAAAGAACATGTTGAGAGGTCTTCCCCAGTTGGAAGTGCAAGAAAATGTGGTTTGTGTTGGGTGCCATTACGAGAAGGCACATCAACTTCCGTATGAGGAATCGTTGTTCAAAGCTCGGATGTCTCTCAAGCTCGTTCACTTGGATGTGTTTGGTCTAATGAAGCAGCAAACTGTTAATGGATTCAAGTATATGATCACTTTCATCGACGACTTCTCCAGGTATGTCTGGGTTGATTTCATGAAGGAAAAATTGGAGGCATTTATTAAATTTAAGGTGTTTAAGGAGAAGGTTGAAAGTGAAGTAGGTAGAAAAATTCATTGCCTACGCACCAATAATAGGGGAGAGTACACTTCCTACGAGTTTGCGAAGTATTTGCAAGAGTACAAGATATGTCGATAGTATACTTGTCCGTATACGCTGCAGGAGAATGGTGTTGCTGAAAGAAAGAATTGACATCTAGTTGAGACATGCAGGAGCATGTTGCACGCAAAGAATGTTCCATCGAGGTTTTGGGCTGAATGTATGAAGATGGTGGCTCACGTGACAAACAGGCTACCATAAGCAAGGCTTGGTTTTATGTCACCATACGAGAAGCTATGGAATCGCAAGCCTGTGGTAAGTCACTTTAGAGTTTTCGGATGTGTATGTTATGCATTTGTGCCTGATCATCTTCGCAGCAAATTTGACAAGAAGGCGGTCTGCTGCATATTCATGGGATATGATGATCAACGAAAGGGGTGGAAGTGCCGCGACCCTACAATAGGGAGGTGCTATACTTCAAGGAATGTGGTGTTCGATGAAGTGTTGTCTTGGTGGTCACCTCAAGCAGTCGAATTGCCAAATTCACAGCATTTCGACGAAGAGGTCAAAGAAAGGTTGAAAGAATTCGATGGGAATCAGCCTGTTGAAAAATATGTCAAAAAAGATGTCGAAGCACAATCACCAGGATCGACAAGTTCATCTAGTGAGCATCCAAGGTCGACAGAAGAACTTCGACCAAGTCAGGTCGAAGAACTTGAAGAGGAAGAACCTTAACTTCGGAGATCGACGAGGCAAAGGAAGCTGAACCCCAAGTATGCCAATGCAACATTGACTGAAGATGTTGGCATGGTCGAGCCTTCAACATATGAAGAAGCCTCAAAGAGTACATAATGGAAGAAGGCCATGGAAGTAGAAATCCTCGCACTAAAGAAGAATGAGACATGGGACTTGGTACCAAAACCTGAAGAGGTACGTCCTATTTCTTGCAAATGGGTTTATAAACTTAAAACTCGACCAGATGGGTCAATTGATAGGTATAAAGCACGTCTAGTGGCTTGAGGATTTTCGCAAAAATATGGGGTTGATTATGAAGAGACCTTTAGCCCGGTGGCAAAGGTTACCACTATTAGAGTTCTATTAGCACTTGCAGCAAGCAAGTCATGGAATGTGTGGCAGATGGATGTGAAGAATGCTTTCCTGCATGGAGAACTCGAGCGAGAGATATACATGGAGCAACCGGATGGCTTCATGAGCAAAATTCATCCAGAATATGTCTGCAAGCTAAAGAAAGCATTGTATGGCTTGAAGCAAGCCCCGAGAGCGTGGTATGGAAAAATTGCAGAATTCTTGTTGAAGAACGATTATAATGTAGCTCCAATAGACTTGAGCCTATTCGTGAAGGCAGAAGATGGAAAGGTTGCAGCTGTGCTGGTTTATGTGGATGATATCATCATTATTGGAGATGATGAAGATGAGATATGTCGAATTAAAGCGGTGCGGTTCCAAATGAAGGAGCTTGGAGAACTAAAACACATTCTGGGGCTTGAGATTGATAGGACAAAGGAAGGATTATTCCTATGTCAACAAAAGTATGCACGAGATCTCTTGAAAAAATTCGGAATGCTTGATTGCAAACCTATATCTACTTCGTTGGATGGGAACGCAAAGTTATGTGCTGAAGAAGGTCGAGAGCTAGAAGATTCGACTATTTATAGGCAACTGGTAGGTAGTTTAATTTACCTTACCATAACTCGGCCCAACATCTCTTTTGCAGTGGGAGTAGTGAGTCAATTCATGGAGAAGCCAAGGAAGCCTCATTTGGATGCAGCCAAGCGTATTTCGAGGTATGTAAAGAAGACTTTTGATTTTGGGCTTTTGTATAAAAGTGAATCATCAAGTGAGTTGGTCAGTCATTGTGATGCTGACTATGCTGGAGATCAACACACATGACGATCAACTACTAGATACTCGTTTAATCTTGGATCAGCAGTAGTATCCTGGTGCAGTAAAAGACAGCCAACTATGTCTTTGTCTACAACAGAAGCTGAATATAGAGCAGCAGCAATGGCAGCTCAAGAGAGCACGTGGCTAGTGCAGTTACTGGATGATCTTCATCAATCAATAGGTTATTCGACAATATTGTATTGTGATAATCTATCTACTATAAGCTTGGCAGAGAATCCAGTTTTCCATGCTAGGACTAAGCATGTGGAAGTCCATGATCACTTTCTACAAGAGAAAGTGTTGGAGGGCGACATCAAGATGAAGTACATCAAGACAGGTGATCAAATTGTTGATATCTTCATCAAAGGTCTTAGAGTTGCAAAGTTTGAAGAGTTTCGAGCTCAGCTTAGTATGGTCACGAGGACTATCCTTAGAGAGAGTAGTCGGTGAGGGGGAGTATTGAATATATCACCGCCTATCTCTCGTAACTCTTTGTGTTTTGGTCGAAAGGCTATTCAGTTTCCAACGGAAGCCGTTTCGGCACACATATTAAAGTGTCTTTATTACTATTTATTTAGACATGTTGTCTTTATTACTATTTATTTAGATATGTCTTTTCATATATCTAAGGAATGTCAAGAGTCGTGCTTTAAGCTTATATATAAACGAGTCTTGTAATCGTTTCAAAATCGAAAGTGAAAAGTTTTTTTTCAGCAAGTAATACATTCATTTCCTTCCTTAAAGAGCTTCTCTTATGAGAGTGTTATTAGAGCTGTGCGACTCTAATATTCAACAAAAATCATGCCTATAACCATTGGATTCTGATTTGAATGCATGAAAATGCCCTTAACATTGGATGGGTAAAACATCATTTAATTGTAATGTATTGTAAATACAATTTGGTAATTGATTGTCAAATTATGGTGAATATATTGAAGTTCTGTAATTTGATAAATGAGGTTCTCATGGATGACAAATTGAACATATATTTTGCAAAATTGCAGGAAAAAAAAAAAGAGGAAGAAAAAGCAATGTGCAGAGAGTCAGTGAGGAAGATGGTCACATCGTAAAACTATACAAGCACCGTCCCTATGGGTTCCACAAGGGTCTCATGGCGACTAGCTATGGGGCTGGGGGGGATAGTGAATGCCCCGATTACGCGCGGCAACGAGGGCCTAACAACCCGTGACTAGTGCCATAACGGCAAGCATAGAGGTGAAATGCGGCGACGGTCAGCCATCTTTTTTTTTAAGGCTTTTAGAAATGAGAAGTCATAGCATTGCTCTACCACTAGCTAAATTATTAGAACCCCAACGAATTATATATAAATAGAAATCTCTTGCGCAAAAATTACTAAAACGGATCATTTTGGATATCGATGCTAATTAAGGGGACAAATTCAACTTAGCAAAATACTCTCCTGGTTTTGCACATCGTTAGGATGGGCAAACATCATCTCACTAGGATAAATAAGAAATTTAGGGTTGAAGAAAACAGTTTTCAATTTTCTAGTATTTAGATGACGGAAAATTAATTGATGTAAAAATTTTCCATGAACTGAAAACAATAAACTTAAATTCAAGGAAATTGACCTATAAGGAGAAATGGTTTGTATGATGAAAGGCAAAACTTGAAAGAGTTTGAACTTCACATTTAACATCGGGATAAGTGTCACAAAAGTCCTAAAACTTTGTCACGAAAATACAATTGAGTCATAAAACTTTACAAAAAGTGTAATCGAGTGCTTAAAACTTGTCAAATTATTTGATCGAGTCCCAAGTTAACGCTGTCGACTTTTTTTAACGGAAAATGCTGACGTAGCATTTAAAATTAATTTTCATTTTCCACGTGGATTTTTTTAAATTTTTTATTTAAATTATATTTAAAAATTAGAAAAGAAAAGTTAAAATTTATTTAAAAAACAAAACAATTCAAAAAAAAAAAAAAAAAGAAAAAAAGGCAAGCGCCACCCATCGCCGGAGGGCCAGCCCTCGCCTAGCCGGGGCAAGGCCTTGTTGGCCCCTCCGGCGATGGCGGCGGCGGCGACGAGGGAGGAGCTGTTTTTTTTTAAATAAATTTTAAAAATAAATTTTAACTTTTCTTTTTTAGTTTTTAAATCTATTTTTTAAGAAAAAATTGAATAAAAAATAATTTTAAAAAAGCCATGTGGAAAATGAAAAATTAATTTTAAATGCCACATCGCATTTTCCGTTAAAAAGTCGACGGCATTAACTTTAGGATTCGATTGAAATAATTTGACAGTTTTGGGACTGATTGCACTTTTTGTAAATTTTAAACTCAATTGCATTTTCGTGACAAATTTTAGGACTTCTGTAGCATTTATCCTTTTAACATCAAACAGACAGAACTCTAAATCAATGTATGAATCACAAAATGATAAAGCAATGAACAGGAAGAAGAGATACGTACTCTTTGGCATCGTTCCTCAAGTCGAATCCTGTCAATTGCTTAGTTTCAATCAAGGCGTTTGTCCATCTTTGTTTCTGCACTTCATCTCTTTCGTCTCCACACAATCTCTCAAAACCTTGAGCGAATTCACTTTCGCTGGTCAAATCTGAAATGTCTGCGGTTTTACCTCGTGGAAGATGGGAACAACTAGGTGACCATGGTTTCCGAACCTCTTCCTGCACTCTAGAATCTCGACCAGCTCATTCATGCACCACCTCGAGTCCGCGTAGTTCCTGGAGAACACAACGAGGGCAATCCTCGCATGCCCAATCGCTTTGAAAAGCTTGGATCTGATTTCTTCCCCAATGTCTTCCCTCGCGTTGTCACTAAAACATTGAGAAAATATTGGGTGGTTTGTTTTCATCAGTATCAGCCGACATGGGCGAGCGATTTTGTGCTCAGATTTAGTTACAGCTGATAAAATATTAGGGGTGTTAAACATGCGACGAAGGATTTGCATTGAATCATTTAGAGATAGACACGTAGCAAATCGCATCACCTGTCAGAAATTTTTTATCTCTCTCCTCTCTCACGGGCTCTACTTCCCCCCTCCTCAAACCGTCGCTCACGCCCAACACGAGCCTGGGGTCGACAAAGACGGGGAAGAGAGCGCGTGGGAGGGACACAATTTTTCCGAAAGGTGGGCCGAACTGTCACGTGTCGATCTCAAACGGTTATACGCTGATGTGAAATGAAGTATAAAAATTAAGAATTAAATTTAAAATTAAAAACTTCATTCCTCTCTCTTCCTCCACCGTGAAAGCCACCGCCATACCGCCCTAGCGCGTGCCGCAACTCCTCGAGCCCTCCACGTCGTTGTGGCCGTCGCACCCAGCGGCGAGTTTACACCGTCTGCCTTCGTCTGCCGCTGATCTGCTCTGGCCGACCAGATCTAAAGCCTGCCGATGGCGGGAAGATGGAACCGGCCAGATGTGAACAGCGACGTTGCTGGTCCATGACCGGCGAGGCGGTTCGTCCACAGAAACGAGCTTTGCTCGTCCTTGGCCGCTACGTCCAGATCTGGCAGCTGCCGCACTATGAGCTAAACAGAGGAAGTCGAAGTCGAAGTTGAAGACAAGCAGACGCGCAGAGGAATGCGGCCATGCTTCAAATCTGGACTCGACCTTGCCTCCGGATATGTTGTGGCTAAAAAAAGAGAGAAAAGATCTGGACACGACCATGGCTCCAGACCTACTGCGGAAGAAGACGAAGATGACGAACGGAGTGGCTCGATTTGGATGCCTAACGGTGTTGGCCTGGACGCTGCGGCGGCGACGGCGGGGGAGGTGCGGAGGTCAAGCTCAAAAGAGGTGCTGTGGACGGAGGGGAGGAGAGAGAAACTGGGTGGTCTGAATAGATTCCTATATTCTTCATTTGGTCTGAGTAAATATTCACCTGAAAACTTGAATCGAGGCCCGCTTGAAAGCGGAGAAGAGGTGCGATATGAAGTTTCTCCTCACATCCTTGCCTCGGAAACTCACGAACACATCGTATTTCCATTGAGGAGGTGGAGGCGGAGGCGGCAGCGGCAGCGATGGAGGAGGAGAAGGGGAAGTAGACATGGTCTTAAAATTGATTCAATGCTCCTCTAATGATTTGTTATGTAGTCAGAAACTTCGTTTAAGGGGCTATATAGATTGTAAGTTTGATTTAAGACATTGGATAGAGACTTAGCCATTATATGCAGATTCCAACTGTCCTGTTAATTTACAAGATCTGGATCCTTATTTATTTGATAATCTCAATTTTTTAATCACCAACAATAAGACTATCTTTGAATAATTTTCTCTCATGTGGGTATTGAGGCGGAAGCGACGGCGGCGGCGATGGAGGAGGAGAAGGGGAAGTAAACATGGCCTTAAAATTGATTCAATGCTCCTCTGGTGATTTGTTATGTAGTCAGAAACTTCGTTTAAGGGGCTATATGGATTGTAAGTTTGATTTAAGACATTGGAGAGAGAATTAGCCATTATATGCAGATTAGCCATTTACAAGATCTGGGTCTTTATTCATTTAATAATCCCAATTTTTTAATCATCAACAATAACATTGTCTTTGAATTATTTTCTCACGTGTGGGTATTGAGCGTCAAGTCCTCACCCATGCTCACTCATGATAATCTTAAATTTTTTCATAACATGGTTTGATGTGAGCAGGGTGGATCGAATCTGAGCCCGCCCAAATTGCGTCTTAGCCTAGATAAACACGTAGGTTATCGGGTTTAGTGCCAATAGTTGATTGGAGGAAAATGGAACCATTGATTAATGTGATGTGAAAAGATAAAGTTAGGGACCGAAGATCTACTTGATGTTAAGAAGAACGATTTAGACCATCTTTTCCACTAACGACGATGTTCCTCTGACCACATACGACGGGTCATGCATTTCTTTGACCAAAAAAAGTCATTTGACTTAATTAGAGACACACACAAGTGGACGCACACGTGGGCAGTTGTTGATAATAATGTCCTATGTGCGGGTCGACCGAATCGAGAAGGGTTCCAGAACTTCAATAAAATCGGACGATCTGTTTACCAGCCGAAAGAAATGAAAAGTGCTTCCTTTTCTTGATACCAAATGGTCGATAAGTTCTTTCGTTGGAGCGAATCACAACATGTCCAAAATCATCTCTTATGTAACTAAAGGTCCGTTCGTTTTGCGGAAAATATCATGTTTCCGGAAAACATTTTCTTGGAAGTCATTTTCTAAGAAAATAACTCTATTTTCCGATATTCGGCTAAAACCTAAACTTTGAGTGGAAAATATTTTCCAATCGTTCATTAGCTAATTTAATTGTTTGAGAAAAATTATCAAAAATTGAACTTTAATATTTTTAATTGACTAAAAAATTATTTTTATTTTATATATTTTTAAAAATGAATTTTTAATTATTTGTATTTTTAAAAATCAAAATTTTCAAATTTTTATTATTTTTTATTTCTTTTTATTTTTCTTTTCCTTCCTCCTTCCTCCTCCTTCTTCATCCTCCTTTCGCCGTTGCCGCCTCCTTCCTGCTTGACGATGGCCTGCTTCCCGGCGGTCGACCAAGACCTAGTGGCCGAGATCCAAATGCGAGCTCGACGCTCGGCCGATCTCGCCCGAGCTCGCCGCGAGCTTCCCAGGCTCGCAAGCCGCGAGCTCGTCGGATCTCGGTGGTAGAGCTCGGGCTCGCCCGGATCGGGAGCTCGAGCTCCACCGCCGAGATCCGCCGCGAGCTCGTGGCTCGCCAGAGCTTGGCGAACCTCTGGTGAGCTCGGGCGAGGCCGAAGCCTCGTCTAGCTCGTTGGATCTAGCGAGCCGCGAGCTCTGCCCTAGGCCGGTGAGAGCTTAGCCTCGCCGACCTAGGGCGAGGCTCAAGCTGGCTTGCGGCCGATCGCCGGACACCGCCGTGGCCGGTCGCTGGCCGCCGCCAAAGAAGAAGATGAAAAGGAAAGAAAGAAAAGAAAAAAGAAAAGGAAAAAAAAAAAAATTAAAAACTCGAATTAAAAAGAAAAAGAAAAAGAAAGCATAAAAATAAAACGAAAATGCATTAGTGTAAAGAAGCAAGATGGAAGAAGTTATGGAAAACGTTTCCCACTTTTCAAAAGTGAAAAATATTTTCCTCACTTTTAAAGGTGTTTTTTTCAATGATGGAAAATATTTTCCTTGACTAGTTCATTTTCCGTGAAACGAACATTGGAAAATCTGGAAAACGTTTTCTCGGAAGTTATTTTCCGCGGAACAAACGGACCCTAAAATATGAAATCAATTACTCTTGAGGGCAATCAAAGCTTTATCGGCAAAAATTAATAGGTATACATTTTAATCACGAGCTCTTAGCTGGGACGCATTCTTTCCACCAAAAAAGTCATTCAATTAGAGACTTGTTCATGATTGGTTGTAGGAAATATTCAAGTCGGCAACTCGGATTTATTTGACATATTTCATCAGCTCCCGGTAACTTTGGTAAAAGAAGACACAGCGAATGCAGGAACAAAATCGATCTCTCTCTCTCTCTCCACCGCGCCGTAAAATGCAGAATCAAATGTAAAATAGTTGAACAAAAATTGACCGCACCAAAACTAAAGCTGCAACACGATGTTGACCGTTGACCGTTGACCGTTAGCTTCCCAAGAATTTGGTGGACAATTCAAGGCCTTTTATTTTTTCATTTTCGTTTGAATTTGTGCGTGGAATTAGATGCGGGGCCCACCGACCATTGTAAGAAAATTTCCTCCTCCAAGAAGAGTGCAGTGCACCGGGAATCTTTTTGGATTGTAATTAAATATGGGAGAGCTAATGGTCCTGGGATTCCAGCCCGCGATGGTCAAGTCGTCTTAAATGTTATCTTTTAGCAGAAAACATTAATGTCAGGGAATCTGAACACGAAGACAAACTCGGGCGTTCCTGCTTCCCATGCATCGCCAATTAAAGATCTTCCAGCCTTGCAAATAGGAAATCACTGGGATAATTGTCCCAAAATTCCTTAAATTTATCCTTAAAAAAGAAGAGTGCAGTGCACCAGGAATCTTTTTGGATTGTAATTAAATATGGGAGAGCTAATGGTCCTGGGATTCCAGCGCGCGATGGTCAAGTCGTCTTAAATGTTATCTTTTAGCAGAAAACATTAATGTCAGGGAATCTGAACACGAAGACAAACTCGGGCATTCCTGCTTCCCATGCATTGCCAATTAAAGATCTTCCAGCCTTGCAAATAGGAAATCACTGGGATAATTGCCCCAAAATTCCTTAAGTTTATCCTTAAAAAAGAAGAGTGCAGTGCACCGGGAATCTTTTTGGATTGTAATTAAATATGGGAGAGCTAATGGTCCTGGGATTCCAGCGCGCGATGGTCAAGTCGTCTTAAATGTTATCTTTTAGCAGAAAACATTAATGTCAGGGAATCTGAACACGAAGACAAACTCGGGCGTTCCTGCTTCCCATGCATTGCCAATTAAAGATCTTTCCAGCCTTGCAAATAGGAAATCACTGGAATAATTGTCCCAAAATTCCTTAAGTTTATCCTTAAAAAAAAATCTCTCTCTCTCTCTCTCTCTCTCTCTCTCTCTATAGTAATACGTTCAATTTGTGATTTATGTTGAGTTGCCCACGCCTTGGTACCCACTTCCTGCGCTTGAGTCATCTATGTTTAGGCTTGAGCACATTGAAGCCAGGCCCAAGTCCTTGATGCTCGCCCTTGAGTTGTTATTGAGACCACAATGGCCGGTGCCAAGTCCCCATAGGTCAAGGCCTTGTCCCCAATGCCCGAGTCAAGGTCCTCGAAATGGATTCCAGGTTCTTGATGGTGGGGCATGCCTCAAGACCTTGGCATCATGCCTAAGTCTTTGCTAGTCGCATCCAAGTCCTTGGTACCCTCGCACCCAAGGCCAAGTACCCCACGGTTAGGCTTGGGGCCTAAGCTCAAGGCTAGGTTTGATAAGAGAAAAAAGTTAGTTGTTTACAATTTATAAAAGTATTGAAGTTATGAAAATATAATTTGATAAAATTATACTTAAAATTTGATGATATAGCATATGCACGTTAGGACGAACGTGCGAATTGTGTTAAAGAATCCCACATTGAATAAGTGATATGGTGTGAAATGGTTAATAAAACATAATTAACTTATAACCCATTGGCTTAAGCTTTTGAATGAAGGTGGATCAAAGTGGATATATTGACAAGCTCAAACTTAGGCTCCCTCTTAGTGATTTCCTCAGAAGAAGGTATCGACTTTCTTTTGTTACGCGCTCTCTTGACAATCGATATCAAAGCTATTTCTTAATGTGTATCAGTATTCAGTGAAATGTAAGAGTTTTCTTAATGCGGACTACATTAATTGATATTATAATTTACCGTTTTACGGTTACTGTAAAACAGAGTTTGGTCTAAGATGAGATAGAATGTTTCTTAATTAGTCTAATATGAGGTTGGCTAGTATGGGCCGAGTTGAGCTTAGCTCATAATGACAGGGCCTGGTTGGAAACTCTATAAATAGTGCTCAAGTCTCTCATCTAACCCTAATTCTCACATGTATCATCACATAAGGAGCGTTTACCTAGCACTAAAGAGTGAGGGGGCTGTCTCATTGAGCTAGTGATACGGAGGGCAATAGATGTCACGTTCCGAACCCCGAGCGCATACCCATCCCTCTCTGGTCAATAATATTTTGCTACTTCCTAGGACGGGTCACCGACCCTTTTCTTTTTATTGCACATGTGGAAGTGAAAATAAATCCCCTGACAGTAATCATCTTGAGATAGAATAGCAGAACAACAGATTCACAAACAAAACATATTTATATACACACTGAGTTATGTACAAGGTCTATGACCAAAATACTACAAAGACTAGCTTTCAAAAAAGAAGCGATCCTAACTGACCTACACTTCAGATCATCTTCTCTTGGCTCCAGGCCTTCCACTCAACGATCCTGAAAATTTAGCCCACGATGGGGTGAGATATAAATCTCAGCGAGTTCACGCTCTAAACCTTGATTATGAGGGAAATACGTCCAGAGGCGTCCTAACCACTCAATCATACAATCATAGGGACTTACCTTGCCTCAGATCCATCTTGCAGGTTAGTATAGTTTATATCACAGATATAAACTATACAGGTATGAGCAACACTTAAGCTCTAACAACTAGAATGCCACACTCAATTCTCAAACTAGCACAAAAGTCCTGATTATAGGGTCAAATCGTTATGATATATCTCATACCGTACCACATAATTTTGTTGCATAATCCGGCGCATTCAACTCAATTAATCATGCGTTCCTAGTTTTGCTCTCGTCATATAGTATAACCTACTTTCTGTTCAGCGATTTCTCTGGCATAACCAGGTATCGTCTCAGCACCATTGAGCATGGCATTGTCACTACGTCAATGGCATTTCATGAAGGAGTATCGGTCCAGAATCTACTGCGATCAGCATCCATTGGTAGGGCATGCCATATAGGGGTAACGTCCAACTTAATAGCTTAGAACGAGTTCTCTTAACCAACACACGATCACTCAAACATGGCCCACGGCACCGTGCATTGTATTCAAATATCTCCATTAAAATGGTAAACTTGTCATATTTTCTTTGTATTAGAAATACCCGTGAAAATTGTCGTATGTGTGGCATCCCAGAAATTCAAAGCCAAGCCTTAAGGTGTGTTAAAGTCTTTAATTAGGTGTTAAATTTCCATGGCTTATGTTTTAGCCATTAGTCTTTTTAATTTGATGATTTGTGCTTGTGATTGTGGAATTTAAATTTAATAGATTAATAATCTATGCTTCGCCATATGATTTAAATTTCAATGAACATGAATATCCCAAGACTTTGGCCGAGATGAAAATTAGAATTCAAAGATATTTATAGGAGAATTTCAAAAAAAAAAAAAAGAAGGGAAAAATAGGTTAAATTGGAATGGGCCTTGGACCCATTTGGCTTAAAGCTTGGTGGGCCAAGCTAGTCGGCCCAAGAGGGAGTTCGACCAGCCCAAGGAGGAGTGGCTGGATGGCCCAACTCCAAAGCCCAAGCCCAAATCAATTCAAAATTTAATGTGACAAGAGGCAAAGGGCAAGAGCATGCATTGGTTGGTTTTTAGGCAAAGCAATCATTATCAATCATGAGCTTTAGGGAGTATAAGAGGGAAGGAGAGAGAGAGGGTGGCCGGTTCTTTGCTCATTTGGCCGAGAGAGAGAAATCGTGAGAGAGAGAGAGTGTGCGAGAGAGAGGAGGAGCGGCCGAGAGGAGGAGGAAGGAAGGAGTCGCCGTCGCCGCCGTGTCCCCGCCGTCTGTACGCCGTCGTTTGCTCATCTTAGAGGCAAGTGGAGTCCTCTAACTTCTCTTGCATGTGTGTATATGGTTTGCATGTTCGATTTTGGGTGTTATTTGTGAGAAAAACCGAGGTAAGGGTTGGTTGTTTTCAAGCCGTGTGACTGTTCTTGCTCGGACCGTGTGAGTCAGTAACTTGTTTGAGCTTGCATGTGTGTTTAGAGTAATATTTGGGCTTCGATTTCTTCATGAGAGTTGTAGCTGACATATTGAACTACAACATACTGAAATTTCGTGAAAAATTATGGATATATGAGGGGTTAAAGTCTTATTATATGGAGACCTCAGATCTGGAGAGTTTTTACTGACCTCTTGCTGGATTCATGGTTGCGTGTTGGTTTTTGTTGAGAATCTCACTTCGGTTTCTTCATGAAAGTTGTAGGGGACATCTTAAACTACAACATATTCGAATTTTAAGTGAAATGAACAAGTATAGCCTAGTAAATAGACTAGATCTTGAAGATGATGATTCTGGTGTTGTATTCCGAGATACCCGAGACTTCATGGACATAGATGATGACTCTAATCTGGTTATTTGACTTGGATCTCTTCACGAAACTTGTAGAGGATACCTTGATGTATAACATATCTAAATTTCAGAGGAAAAAAAAAGAGAATAGATGGGTGAAATCTAAATATTTCGGAGATGTGTATTCTGGACGATGCGGTAGTGGTTCCAGAAGCTTCGTGAGGTTGTATAAACTAATATAAAAAGAATCTGGCTTGGAGTTCTTCATGAAAGTTGTGCGAAAATGTCTTGGCTATCACTCTGTAAAATTGCGTAATTTTTGGAGGCCATATGGATATTTTAATCGAATTTATTCGGAAGCTGTGCATTCTGGATGTTATCCGAATATTATGTGCTATTTAGTGGAAATTGTGAAATTGTGTGAAATTCAAGTTGGCCATGAATTTTGCATGCAATTGTCATTCTATTGGTTTGATTAATGATTGTTTGAATTTTATGATTTTGGGAAAATCATAGATATTAAATTTAATATTTATTTATGGAAATAAATAAATATGATAATAAATAAATAAATAAAAAATAATAATAATATAATAGTAATAAAATAAAATGGATTATTTTATTGGCCATAAATTCCATTGAATTTATTAATAAATAATTATGCATTGTTGCATGTATGATAAGACATTGGTGTATGTATGACCATGAATTGTGATGCATGTGTGAATCATATGCCATGTTAAATTGAGATCAAAATAATGGTAAATGTGGATAATGATAAGTGAGTAAGTGGTTGTGGTGGAGGATGAGGCCGGAATGTACAGAGATGCATTGCCGAATTCCCTGGGAGATTCAGGATGCCCGGAATGTGGGGGCCGGAAGCCTTGTCGGAGGTCTTTGCCCGAAAGGAATGCCTCGCGATGCCGGGATTTGGGGTGCGGGATGCCCGGCCAGGAGTGTAAATGCCGGAAGCCCCGTCGGAGGTTTCGCCCGAAGGGAATGCCTCGTGATGCTAGTTGAGATGCGAGATGCCCGGAATGTGGGGGGCCAGAAGCCCGGTGGCCATGGGATGGCTGGAATGCTGGGAACCCTGTCGGAGGTCTTTGCCCGAGGGGATGATAAAATTGATAAATTGAAAAATGGGTGATGTGGTGATCAAGATTGAAATCAAAAGTGGAAATTAAATCATGACATGATATGCATGATATTATATGCATGATGATATGCATGATGATGATGATGATGATGATGATGATGATATGTGATGTGATATGATGATCACCCATAATATGATATGCATGATGATATGCATGATGATGATAATGATATGTGATGTGAATAATGACGATCACCCATGATATGATATGCATGATGATATGCATGATGATGATGACATGATATGCATGATGATATGCAAGATAATGATTATGATATGATATGCATGATGATATGCAAGATGATGATGATGATATGATATGCATGATGATATGCAAGATGATGATGATGATATGATATGCATGATGATATGCAAGATGATGATGATATGATATGCATGATGATATGCAAGATGATGATGATGATATGATATGCAAGATGAGGATGATAACATGTATGATACGATGATGATATACATGTATGTGTTATAAATTGATATGATGATGCATGATAGTATGCGCATGGCTTCAAGGTAAGTAATGCCTGCAATGCATGTATGATTGCATGATGCATTGAGTTGTTATTGGATTTCCCTATCTACTGAGTGGTTGTACTCACCCATTTGGGGATAACATTTCAGATTAGCAGTATGCCGCTTCTTGCCATCACGCGGGGGGTGTTTTATGGTCTACCATCCGATGTAGAGGTCGAGTGTGCTGAGATAGACTGTCCCTTTGTTCCCGGACTGACTTTTATTCGAGTACGCTGTCTAGTGATGTACGACGTAGGCCTGGCTGGGGGCCCTGTCATTCAGGAGTTCATTTCTGTACACGTTCGTCGGGATGGAGCGATGCGAGGGATGTTGCCGCCGCCCCCGCCTGATGCACCGGGTTGGGTGTGAGACCCGCACGCGCGATGAGTAGGAGCTAGATCTTTTTGATGTAGATAGCCAACACTTTTGATGGGGGGTTTATGCTCGTATGATGTTGAGGGTCGAGGGTTTCTTTTTGAGGTTTTAGGCTGGACGTGGCTGAGTCCTGGCTTTTCTTTTTTGTTGTACCGACCCAAAGGGAATCCCATCTTGAAATATATGTAAATAAAGTGTCGTGGCTTGTTTATAAAACTATGGTGATTAGTGGTGTGTATTTGTTTCATGGTTGGTAGGGGGAGAGATGGTGATATTTTAATTTGCTTCCGCTAATGAGTTGCGCTTGGACCGTTTTGTTTAAAAAAAAAAAATGTGTCTATGAATTAGGACGCATCTTCTTCGAAAGAAAGAAATGTAATAAGGTGTAACATCGGCGCTGGTGACGACCTGCGAAGGGTTCGAGGTGTCACAGCCGCCCTTTTTGGTATCAGAGCGAATGGTTATAGGTGGAGTGATAAGGAGCCTCATTTGGAAATTGAGGAACATGATGACAATGCACACCATAGGATCTAAAACGAAATAATTGAATAACGGGTGATGGGTATTCACTCGTAGATCCCCAGTAGTTTATTTTGAGTTGCTTTTAGGTACCAGTAACATGTATATGTTACTTATGTAGTAGTAGTAATTGCTTTGAATGGAGGCAGTGAGTCTCAGATTATTCCTGAGGCAATGCTTGGAAATTGCAGGAAAGTCATGGTGCGAGCTGGAAGTGCTCATGCATCGAGGGCTGAAGCCTCTGCTGTAAGGGCTGAACCCCGAATGGAAGATATCCTGCAGGCATTAGCCAATATTGGAAATCTGATGGAAAGGCAAGCGCAGCAATAGCCCGGAGCATAACGCCGTACTCAAGGACTAGTGAAGCAGTTTTTGAAGCTGAAGCCACTTAAGTTTAATGGAATGGGAAGTCCTGAGGAGGCTGAGCATTGGATTGATGGAATGGAACGAAATTTCCGGCTGTTAGACTGCACTGATGCTGAGAAAATAGTTTTAGCAGAGTACCAGTTGGAGGGAAATGCGAAGTTTTGGTGGAGAGCTTCGAAGGACATAATCTTTCCACCAGGTACTAATGTGAGCTGGGAGGAGTTTGTTAGGGCTTTCAATAGGAAGCATTTTTCTGACTGTGCTAAGGATAGGAAGATTACTGAATTTGTTCAGCTAGAACAAAAAGGGTTGATAGTTGATCAGTATGAGGCTAGATATTTTGAATTATCTAGATATGCTCCTAAATTGATTGAGGATCAGGAAGAGAATGCTAAGAGATTCTGAAAGGATTGAGGACCCGACATTAGAAAGCAAGCGGTGCCTTTGAACATAAGAGATTATAATGAGATTTATGAAAGGGCGCGATTAGTGGAGCAGAGCTGTTGAGGGAGCGGTCGGAGTTTAAGAAACCGTTGAATTTTAATGATGTGAAAAAGGGGAAGAGACCTTATTCTGGTCAAGGTCAGACCTGGAATGTGAAGAAGAAGAGTAACTTTGGGAATTTTGGAGGGGCAAGAAGTGGTCCGAATATAGGGAAAGCACCCTATCAGCCTGGTAATTGCCAGAAGTGTAATGGACGTCATGGCCCAGGACCTTGTACGGGACAACAGAAATGTTTTGGCTGTGGACAAGTGGGTCATCTTAGGAGAAATTGCCCACAAGAGAGGTCGCAAGTGAGTGTTGGCTCGGTGCGATAGGGATATCAGAGTGCTGTTAGGTCGAACCCACAAGGAAATCCTCAGAGACCACCTGCACAAGGAAGGGTGTATGCAATTACCCAGGAGGAAGCGGAAGCTTCCAAAAATGTTATCTCAGGTACGATTCTTATTAATGGTGAAAAGGCATATGCATTGTTTGACACGGGTGCAACGCATTCGTTTGTGTCTGAAAGATATAGATGTTTGAATAAGATAGAAGTTATGCCTCTTGAGACGCCTCTTTGTGTTTCCACGCCTTTAAAGGATATGGTATAATCTACCTTGGTGTGTGGAAATTGTAAGATATCAATGGGAGGAAAGGATATGGAAATAGACTTGGTTGTAATGGCTATGTATGATTTTGATGTTATTATAGGAATGGACTGGCTTCGTAAGTATCGGGCTAGAATGGATTGTTATAGAAGAGTGATTCAATTTGTTTTACCTGATCTGTCTAGTTGTGAATTTTTAGGAGGTCAGACCCATTTTCCTGTAGCACTTATTTCGGCAGTAGAAGCCTGTAAGTTACTTGACAAGGATGTCAGGGTACCTAGCCATAGTTAGAGATTATGCCAGGAAGGAGCCTAATCTTGAGGAAGTTCGTGTAGTTAACGAATTTCAAGATGTATTTCCCGAGGAATTACACGGATTGCCGCCGGGCGGGAGATTGAATTTGAAATTGAATTAATGCAGGAACATGACCAATATCAAAAGCCCCATATAGGATGGCCTTAGTTGAATTGAAGGAGTTGAAAGTGCAACTGCAAGGAGTTGCTTGACAAAGGATTCATTAGACCAAGTGTTTCACCTTGGGGTGCACCGGTCTTGTTTGTGAAAAAGAAAGATGGATCGATGCGCTTGTGTATTGATTATAGGCGGTTGAATCGGGTGACCATTAAGAATAAGTATCCTTTGCCTAGAATTGATGACTTATTTGACCAACTCCAGGGAAGTTCAGTTTTCTCTAAGATTGACTTGAGGTCAGGATACTATCAGTTGAGAATTAAGAAAGAGGACATTCCTAAGACTGCGTTCAGAACTCGTTATGGACACTATGAGTTCCTTGTTATGCCATTTGGATTGACTAATGCACCGGCTGTATTTATAGATTTGATGAATAGAATATTTCAGCCTTATTTAGACCAGTTTGTGATTGTTTTTATTGATGATATTCTGGTATATTCAAAAGGGTTTAAAGAGCATGAGCAACATTTGAGAATAGTTTTGCAAACCCTGAGAGAGCATAAGTTGTATGCTAAGTTCAGTAAATGTGAATTCTGGTTGGACCAGATAATATTTCTAGGACATGTGGTGTCAGGAAAAGGAATTGCAGTAGATCCAGCAAAAGTTGAAATGGTAGTGAATTGGCCGAGACCGACGACACCTGCGAAATACGAAGTTTCTTAGGGTTGGCTGGTTATTATAGAAGGTTCATTGAAGGATTTTCAAGACTGGCAGGACCTTTAACCAAATTGACCCGAAAGAATGTAAAGTTTGAATGAAATGGAGAATGTGAAAGGAGTTTTCAGGAGCTCAAAAGGAAATTGACTTCGACTCCAATTCGACTATACCTACTTTTGGACCCGATGGTTTTACGGTGTATAGTGATGCATCTCACAAAGGACTAGGATGTGTGTTGATGCAGCATGGCAAAGTTGTAGCCTATGCATCCAGACAATTGAAACCCCATGAGCTGAATTATCCGACGCATGATTTAGAGCTAGCAGCCATAGTGTTTGCCTTGAAAATATGGAGACACTATTTGTATGGGAAAAAGTTTGAGATTTATACGGATCATAAAAGTTTGAAGTATATGTTCTCACAAAAGGAGTTGAACATGAGACAAAGGAGGTGGATGGAGTTGTTTAAGGATTATGATTGTGAGATAAGATATCATCCAGGAAAAGCGAATAAAGTAGCAGATGCTCTTAGTCGAAAGTCGGCCGTAGAAATAGCTAGTTTGAGGATGGCAGAATGGAAATTGTTAGAATCTGTGGCAAATTCAGAGTTTAAATTGGAAATGGATTGTCTTACTGGCATGCTTAGTGCATTAAGGATTGAGCCAGAGATTATCCAGAGAACTAAAATCCTGCAAGAATCTGACCCAGAGATTTTGAAAGTGAAGAATGCTGTATCTTTAGGAAAAAGATCAGAATTTCAGATCTCTAATGATGGAATAGTAAGATGTCAAGGACGACTTTGTGTTCCCGACAATGAGGAATTGAGGAAGGAAATTCTGTCAGAAGCACATAAGAGTAATTATAGTATCCACCCAGGTAGTACAAAGATGTACAGAAATTTGCGTTAGCAATTTTGGTGGAATGGTATGAAGGCAGATACGGCTAAGTACGTATCTCAATGTTTGACATGTCAGCAAGTGAAAGCGGAGCATCGTAAACCCGCATGACTTTTGAGACCATTAGACATTCCAGAATGGAAATGGGAACATATAACGATGGACTTTGTGCAAGGATTGCCAAGGACATCAAGTAGTCATGATTCAATTTGGGTGATAGTGGATCGTTTGACTAAGTCGGCTCATTTCTTAGCGATTCGCATGGACTACCCAATGGATAAGTATGCGGACATGTATGTAAGTCAAGTGGTACGCTTACATGGTGTTCCGGTGACTATTACTTCAGATCGAGATTCGAGGTTTACTTTGAATTTTTGGAAAAGTCTTCAAGTTGCATTAGGATCTAAGCTTCAATTTAGCACTGTTTTTCATCCTCAGACAGATGGTCAGTCAGAAAGAGTGATCCAGATATTAGAGGATATGTTAAGGGCTTGTGTAATAGATTTCAAAGGAAATTGGGATGAAAGGTTGCATTTGGTAGAGTTTGCCTATAATAATAGCTTTCAGAAAAGTATAGGCATGGCACCTTATGAGGCATTATATGGAAGGAGATGTAGGACTCCTGTTTGGAGTGAAGTGGGTGAAAGGAAGTTGACAGGACCTGAACTGGTACAAGTTACCGCTGAGGCTGTTGAAATTATCAAAGAGAGACTTAGAATAGCTCAGAGTAGACAGAAAGGCTATGCGGATAAGCGTAGAAGGCCTTTGGAATTTAGTGTAGGAGACCATGTATTCCTTAAGGTATCTCCAATGAAAGGAATATCTCGATTCGGGATGAAGGGTAAGTTAAGCCCTAGATTTGTTGGACCTTTTGAAATTCTTGAGAGGATAGGGGATGTAGCTTATCGTTTAGCGTTACCTCCTAAGTTGGGAAATCTGCACGATGTGTTTCATGTATCGATGTTGAGGAAGTACCAGCCGGATCCTGGTCACATACTCGATCATGAAGCCATCAAAATGGATGAGAAAGTAAGGTACATTGAGGAGCCCGTGCAGATATTGGATCGAAAGGAGCAAATTCTTAGGACCAAAAGATCCCATTAGTTAAGGTGTTATGGCGACATCATGATGTGGAGGAAGCCACATGGGAAAGTGAGGATCAGATAAAGGAAAAATATCCTTATTTATTTCAAGAAGGCGCGAGTAGTGCTTGAATTTCGAGGACGAAATTCTCTAAGGTGGGGAGAATTGTGGCATCCCAGAAATTCAAAGCCAAGCCTTAAGGTGTGTTAAAGTCTTTAATTAGGTGTTAAATTTCCATGGCTTATGTTTTAGCCATTAGTCTTTTTTAATTTGATGATTTGTGCTTGTGATTGTGGAATTTAAATTTAATAGATTAATAATCTATGCTTCGCCATATGATTTAAATTTCAATGAACATGAATATCCCAAGACTTTGGCCGAGATGAAAATTAGAATTCAAAGATATTTATAGGAGAATTTCAAAAAAAAAAAAAAAAGAAAAAAAAATAGGTTAAATTGGAATGGGCCTTGGACCCATTTGGCTTAAAGCTTGGTGGGCCAAGCTAGTCGGCCCAAGAGGGAGTTCGACCAGCCCAAGGAGGAGTGGCCGGATGGCCCAACTCCAAAGCCCAAGCCCAAATCAAATTTAAAAATCCAATGTGACAAGTGGCAAAGGGCAAGAGCATGCATTGGTTGGTTTTTAGGCAAAGCAATCATTATCAATCATGAGCTTTAGGGAGTATAAGAGGGAAGGAGAGAGAGAGGGTGGCCGGTTCTTTGCTCATTTGGCCGAGAGAGAGAAATCGTGAGAGAGAGAGAGGTGTGCGAGAGAGAGGAGGAGCGGCCGAGAGGAGGAGGAAGGAAGGAGTCGCCGTCGCCGCCGTGTCCCGCCGTCTGTACGCCGTCGTTTGCTCATCTTAGAGGCAAGTGGAGTCCTCTAACTTCTCTTGCATGTGTGTATATGGTTTGCATGTTCGATTTTGGGTGTTATTTGTGAGAAAAACCGAGGTAAGGGTTGGTTGTTTTCAAGCCGTGTGACTGTTCTTGCTCGGACCGTGTGAGTCAGTAACTTGTTTGAGCTTACATGTGTGTTTAGAGTAATATTTGGGCTTCGATTTCTTCATGAGAGTTGTAGCTGAAATCTTGAACTAAAACATACTGAAATTTCGTGAAATATGATGGATATTTGAGTGGTTAAAGTCTTATTATACGGAGACCTCAGATCTGGAGAGTTTTTACTGACCTCTTGCTGGATTCATGGTTGCATGTTGGTTTTTGTTGAGAATCTCACTTCGGTTTCTTCATGAAAGTTGTAGGGGACATCTTAAACTACAACATACTAGAATTTTAAGTGAAATGAACAAGTATAGCCTAGTAAATATACTAGATCTTGAAGGTGATGATTCTGGTGTTGTATTCCGAGATACCCGAGACTTCATGGACATAGATGATGACTCTAATCTGGTTATTTGACTTGGATCTCTTCAGGAAACTTGTAGAGTATACCTTGATGTATAACATATCTAAATTTCAGAGGAAAAAAAATAGAATAGATGGGTGAAATCTAAATATTTCGGAGATGTGTATTCTGGACGATGCGGTAGTGGTTCCAGAAGCTTCGTGAGGTTGTATAAAATAATCTAAAAAGAATCTGGCTTGGAGTTCTTCATGAAAGTTGTGCGAAAATGTCTTGGCTATCACTCTGTAAAATTTCGTAATTGTTGGAGGCCATATGGATATTTTAATAGAATTTATTCGGAAGCTGTGCATTCTGGTTGTTATCCGAATATTTTTTTGCTATTTAGTGGAAATTGTGAAATTGTGTGAAATTCAAGTTTGCCATGAATTTTGAATGCAATTGTCATTCTATTGGTTTGATTAATGATTTTTTGAATTTTATGATTTTGGGAAAATCATAGATATTGAATTTAATATTTATTTATGGAAATAAATAAATATGATAATAAATAAATAAATAAAAATAATAAAATAATAATAATAAAATAAAATGGATAATTTTATTGGCCATAAATTCCATTGAATTATTTAATAAATAATTATACATTGTTGCATGTATAATTAGACATTGGTGTATGTATGACCATGAATTGTGATGCATGTGTGAATCATATGCCATGTTAAATTGAGATCAAAATAATGGTAAATGTGGATAATGATAAGTGAGTAAGTGGTTGTGGTGGAGGATGAGGCCGGAATGTATAGAGATGCATTGCCGAATTCCACAGGAGATTCGGGATGCCGGAATGTGGGGGGCCGGAAGCCTTGTCGGAGGTCTTTGCCCGAAAGGAATGCCTCGCGATGCCGGGATTTGGGGTGCGGGATGCCCGGCCGGGGAGTGTAAATGCCGGAAGCCACATCGGAGGTTTCTGCCCGAAGGGAATGCCTCGTGATGCTAGTTGAGATGCGAGATGCCTGGACTGTGGGGGGCCGGAAGCCTGGTGGCCATGGGATGGCTGGAATGCTAGGAACCCTGTCGGAGGTCTTTGCCCGAGGGGATGATAAAATTGATAAATTGAAATAATGGGTGATGTGGTGATCAAGAAATCCAAAAGTGGAAATTAAATCATGACATGATATGCATGATATTATATGCATGATGATATGCATGATGATGATGATGATGATGATGATGATGATATGTGATGTGATATGATGATCACCCATAATATGATATGCATGATGATATGCATGATGATGATAATGATATGTGATGTGAATAATGACGATCACCCATGATATGATATGCATGATGATATGCAAGATGATGATGATGACATGATATGCATGATGATATGCAAGATAATGATGATGATATGATATGCATGATGATATGCAAGATGATGATGATGATATGATATGCATGATGATATGCAAGATGAGGATGATAACATGTATGATACGATGATGATATACATGTATGTGTTATAAATTGATATGATGATGCATGATAGTATGCGCATGGCTTCAAGGTAAGTAATGCCTGCAATGCATGTATGATTGCATGATGCATTGAGTTGTTATTGGATTTCCCTATCTGCTGAGTGGTTGTACTCACCCATTTGGGGATAACATTTCAGATTAGCAGTATACCGCTTCCTGCCGTCACGCGGGGGGTGTTTTATGGTCTACCATCCGATGTAGAGGTCGAGTGTGCTGAGATAGACTGTCCCTCTGTTCCCGGACTGACTTTTATTCGAGTACGCTGTCTAGTGATGTACGACGTAGGCCTGGCTGGGGGCCCTGTCATTCAGGAGTTCATTTCTGTACACGTTCGTCGGGATGGAGCGATGTGAGGGATGTTGCCGCTGCCACCGCCTGATGCACCGGGTTGGGTGTGAGACCCGCGCGCGCGATGAGTAGGAGCCAGATCTTTTTGATGTAGATAGCCGACACTTTTGATGGGGGGTTTATGCTCGTATGATGTTGAGGGTCGAGGGTTTCTTTTTGAGGTTTTAGGCTGGACGTGGCTGAGTCCTGGCTTTTCCTTTTTGTTGTACCGACCCGAAGGGAATCCCATCTTGAAATATATGTAAATAAAGTATCGTGGCTTGTTTATAAAACTATGGTGATTAGTGGTGTGTATTTGTATCATGGTTGGTAGGGGGAGAGATGGTGATATTTTAATTTGCTTCCGCTAATGAGTTGCGCTGGGACCGTTTTGTTTAAAAAAAAAATGTGTCTATGAATTAGGACGCATCTTCTTCGAAAGAAAGAAAGGTAATAAGGTGTAACATCGGCGCTGGTGACGACCTGCGAAGGGTTCAGGGTGTCACAGTAGGTGGGTACACGATCAATTCACCCCAAAAGACTAATATCTTTTCTTTTAAAATCTCACTATTTTATATAGTATATAAAACCATTTTCGGTGTTAAAATCCAACACTCGGGATTTTCTGAACAAATATTAGAAATTCACAAATTTCAGAATAAATGACCCAAAAATTCAATTAGCACTCAATCGCAGAAATTAACCACACCATTGCAATCAACATGAAATTCCAGTCACCGGCTATCCCGGTCTAATTTCCAGAAAATATTTAATAATTAATTAAGTCCCTAGCATTCCTGTTCATCAGTACATCATAAAAGTCACCCATGAATAGCTCAAAATCCTTTCTTAACTCAAGACGAAAGCTAATAATTACCAAATTCGTTCTTTACTTCATACCAATGCTACAATTCCCCTAACTATGGGAAGTAAATAAATAAGAACAACAATTATCTCAAAAGAAAGATGTGGAGAATGAGCAAGTACCCGATACCCATTTATATCAGTTGCCTCTACCCAAGCTCCCTTTTGCAAGAGCACATCCGCAACCGCAACACGTCCGTGAACGGCGGTCCAATGCAGTGCAGTCTGCTTCAAGTTGTCCGTCGCATTCACATTACCCCCATTCTTCAATGGCCATTTCAAAAGCAATTCATCATCCAACGTTGATGTACAAAAAGAACTAGCACGTCAAGACAGAAACGAGTAGGAAGCAGATGCTCCAACCAGCACCTTTACACACACCCAAATTCAAGACCACGTCGCGAGGAAGGCACGATTGGGCACGCAAAATCATTCACGGGGGCGGAAGGAAGAAGAGGCAAGCGACGGAAAGGCAATACCTCGGATGATGTACTGGACGACGTCGGCGAAGTTGTCGAGGGCGGCCCACTGGAGAGCGTAGTACCCGTTAGCGTCGAGGGTCGAGAGCGAGGCGCCTCCTTGCTCCACGAACCTCCTCAATTGCTCCAAATCGCCGTACGCGGAGGCGGAGAACACATCGACGACGGCCGCCGCCGCCGCAGCTTCGCCCGGAGGGTCTTGGGCGGTCACCGCTCCGGAGGGCTTGGTGACTTCGATCTCCGACGAAGCCATACCAGCGTCGCCACACGCGATCACTGCGTGAAAAGATTGAATGGGGGATTGGAAGGAATCGTGGTTTAGTTGGGGGGTGGTTTATACCAGCCTTGCTTTCTAGGAGCTTTGATTTCTGCGTCGAACCCGAATGTATCCTCCATTTGTTTTTCTTTTTTCCTTTTAAATCTTTTTTAATTGATCCATGAATTTTTTTTACCCGATATACAATGTCATCCTTGAATAATTGATTTGTTTAATGTGATATCTGAATCTTAGCTCAATATGTAATGAGGTCCTCGAACATTTAGTTTATTTAATGCAGTTCTCAGATTTTGATATATATTCAATTTATTCCTTGAAATATGTGAAAATGATTAATGTTGTCCAAAAACTTAAATTTATTGAATGACAGCATAGAACATATTCATATAATTTAATGATTTAATTAACATGTATAAAAATTCAGAGATTACATTGAATAAATTAAAGATTTGAGAATCACATTGTATATTGGGTTAAAATTCAAAGACTACATTGAATAAATGAAAATAAATATAATCTAAAGTAATAATATTTTTTAAACTCTCTCAGTTCCTTAAGATAACTATTATTATCATTCATATAATCTAATTATTGCTTGTTATTTTTAAACTAAATAGCTGATAATAAATGATAACCCATGATTTTTTTATCAATGGATAATTAATGATAACAATAATGATGTAATAACAACTTGAAAATCATATTTTAGCCATAAATTCACATTTATTAATTTGTTTACTTCAACTTTCTATAAATTGTACTTATGGCTACTAACAAAAAAAGATTATAAATTTAATATCTAATGAGAAGATATTGAAACGATAATATCCATTACATTTCTCTACAAATTTCTTGTCTTACAATATAATTTGTAGATTATAATTGGACTAGTTAAATATACAATATAATAGACTGAAATCCTTATTCAATTTTAGTATGGGAATCAAGGAGTTCCCATCTTACATGATTGTCCTATGCCATTCCATCTTCTTTTGCTCGTCAGTCGTCACTCTTGGATTAACCAATTGGCAAAATTAAATGTCAATATGACTTATTGTTGGACATTAGGTTCTTACTAGTTTGGAAAAAAAATTTACGACCTATATCCAGATGAGTTATAATGGACGTGAATGGTGTATCTATATTTAAAATTAATCCTTTTAACAATTTCACTCCCAATTCAAGAGCCAACTTGAAGAGGGAGTGTTGGCCTAACCCTTGGATCTGTAAAAGAATAAAATAATAATAACGATAAATTCATGGGTCATGTTGTGATCGAGAAGTTCTATTCACGTATTCATGTGGATCTCTGTCTCTAAGTTTAGAATAATCCTTAGATGGCTATTTACGCAATTATTTTCTTCATTTTCCTTTCTTTGACAACTAGTTTTCCCATCCAAATATTACCTCAACTGCTCCTTGGAATATCCTCACAGCTAATTATCCGTTTACGTGAAACTTGCCATGACCAACGCAGATTAGATGAAATAAGAAATGAGCATTGCTAGCCTAACAATACTATTAAAGGTGCGTATGGTTGTTAGGGAAATCCCTTATGATATTTTGAAGATGACAAAATAAATCAAACGCTACTAACATGTTTAACTGTTAAGTAATAGACCATGCATATGATAGAACATGTAAATGATATTGTCAAAGTTTGAAGACGACCAGAAGACTGAACGTAACATATGCCCTAAGTATATTATGAAGATTTCCAGATTTCTGTGTCAAAGTCTGAAGACTGCCAGACTTTAGTGTCAAAGTCTGTTCTACATCAGAAGTCTGCTCATTCTGACAAATTCCAGATTGAACGTGAATGATGAACCAGAAGACAGACTCTATGCTGAAGCTGAACCAGAAGACAGACTCTATGTTGGAGTTGAACTTATTCAGACGGTGTTCAGACCTTAAAGCTAAATCTGTTTAGAAGTAGAATATGTTCAGACTCATATTGCAAAGTCTATCGCACTCAGACTCAGATTGTAAAGTCTATGGCTCTCAGACTTTATATTTAGACTCAACAGAACGTAACTCAAGCCCAATCATATAACGGCTAGTGATCTGGTTTGGATTCCACATCAAGATTGATTTGATTGACTCAATCTATTTGATTGACAATTGGATCTTGAAGACAATATCTTTCTATACGAAGAAGCTTTACTTATGGAAACCAAGATTCCGTTTGTATGGGCGATCGGAATCAATTTGGGATTTTACCTTTGTCACTCAACGGCTACCAAATCTTCTAGATACAGAGCTGTCCAATGGGTATATTGGAAGACGATTCTCTGGGATACTGTCCAACGGCTAGTTTGGAAGTGGAGAAGTATTTAAGGAGATGAAGGACCGATGAGCAAGTAAGAGATAGAGCGTAGAATTTATAATTTCAACGTCTGAGCGACATTCGATCATATACTTGTTTCTTGAGAACTTAAACGTTTGTGATCGTGAGAGAAATACCAAAAGAGTGACTTAGTGAGATAGTGTGATCTACTAAGTGTTTGCACTCAAAGTTGTAATCTCTTGTTGATTGCATAGTGGAATCCAGCCAAGAAGGCTGTTAGCGTGGGAAAGTGGACGTAGGCTTGGATTAAGCCGAACCACTATAAATCTTGTGTTCTTATTCTCTTCCTTAACTCCTTTGTTTGAAGTTTATTTTATTCCGCATATATTTGCCAAGGTTTATTTTAAACACCTATTCACCCCTCTCTAGGTGTTCATACTAGCTATATCAATTGGTATCAGAGTCAAGTGCTCGGTTTATAAAAGTGTTTTTACTTTTGAGCTAAAGATTTTTTATGGCTAGTATCTTGGCACTAGGACTTATGGAAGGGCAAAGCAACACAAGGCCACCATATTTTGATGGAAAGGAATACGACGTGTGGAAGAACAAAATGAAAGCATTCCTAAGATCTAGAGATCCCTTACAATGGGATGTTGTGGAAAGAGGAATCAACCCCATTGCTGCGTCCACATCAAATAAGAATGGCAAAGACAAAGAAACCAAACCCCCCGCTCCTATGTCTCGGACGGAGATGTCCAAAAGAGAAGCTCTTGATGTGAAAGCAATTTATTATTTATATTGCGCTTTGTCTCCTGTTGAATATAACAGAATCTCTTCATGTGAAACAACAAAAGAGTTTGGGATAAACTTCATGTTACATATGAAGGGACCGATCGTGTAAAAGAGACAAAAGTAAACTTCATGCTCGGCAAATATGAATCCTTCAAGATGAAGCAAGGAGAGTCGATTGGAGATATGTTCGATCGTTTTACAGAAATTGTAAATGGTTTGGCATATCAAGGTCATCCAATTTCTTCCCCAATGAAGGTCAACAAACTCTTGCGAGGTCTCTCAAAAGATTGGAACCATGTCAAGACCTCAATCCGGGAAACTCAAAGGATTATGCCACTCTCCGTTGATGAATTGATCGGCACTCTTCAATCCTATGAAGTGGAACAACTCAATGATGAAGATCCCGAAGGTAAGAAGTCCATCGCTTTAATATCTAATGTTGTTTTTGATGAAACAGACTTAGAAAATGACATGGACGACGAAGAACTTGCTTTTATGATTGAGAAATTCAAAAAGCTGAGTAGAAAAGGAAGGAAGTTTAGTGAAAGAAGACAATACAAGCAGAATGGTCAGAAAAGAATAACGAAAGAAGATGAAGAGCAATGAAATTTATGTTTGACGGCACATTCAGAATCTGAGTCTGACTTAGACACAGACTCAGAATCGAAGTCTGATTCACAACCAGACTCAGAATCCGATGAGGAAATCAAGGTAAGTCATTCGGCAATTCCTTTCAAAGTTTCAAAGTATATAAATGAGCTTTGTTCAAATCTCAAATCTTCTCTTAAAATGATTTTCGAACTTAAAAAGGAGAATTCTCGACTTAGGCAACAAGATCTTTCTCAAAAAGAAAATTTTGAAATTTTGCAAAAAGATTTTCTACAAACAAAAGAAAATCGAGATTTACTTGTCAAAGAAAATGATTCTTTGAAGAAAGAATTTTCAAATATTTCGACAAAATTCTCAAATGGATCAAAAACATTAGAGCATATCCTTTCCATACAAGTTCCTTACTATAATAAGTCGGGACTTGGTTTCAATAAGGAAAGTGATTCTCTAATTGATTGTCCTAAAGTCTGGAGACTTATCAAGAAAAATTGGATAAAAACAACATATTCTACTAACTCTCATGGACCCAAGAAAAATGGGTACCAAAGAAAAGATGAGTTATTTTTGTAGGATATAAAGAAGAAAGAAGAAAGAAGAAAGAGGATTTGGTAAGGAATTTTTTTTTATTCTCAATTTGAGTTGGGCAATAATTCTCATTATACTTGATATTCGATATATCTTTGGTTGATTGAGATTTTATAATGATCATATTCCTTGATTTGTTTTATTAAAGAAAGAATTGCATGATTCGTTTTTGTGATTCGAGATTTAATACGTGTGATCATTTTTGATATCATGCTTAAAGACAAATGAATTTATTTGGTTTGATTTTATACTCTCAGATTTTATCATATTTTTGCCAAATAAAAATCTGTTTTACGTGATATTAATTTATGATGCAAGATATTTTTAGATATTCAAAGATTTTATTATCTCTATTTTTATCGTACTATGACTAAGTGAGAATTTAATTTTTCAAAATATCATTGTGCATAATATTCTTTCTTTGAGTACTCTGTTATGATGAATTAAGAAAGAATATTTGGAGATTATATATTTTGCTCTAATGTCATGGAAGGATCCAAATTAATGGATACCAAAAAGGGAAATGAGTTGATTGCAGGAAATTCTTTAAGGGATGCAAGATATCTATGCAAATCATGATGCAATCAGAAATGCATCTCATGCGAAGATTGGTAATGTTTTTTTCTTTTTTTCCAGTGGTATATTTGAAATATTTACCATGGGTAAGAGAATATTTTTTTATCATCCCACCTTGCAAATTTCTACGTGCATTTATCATGATTTTGGATGATTGTTTATTATATTGCGAATATCTTTTGTTATAAATATAAGGTATTGCAATTTTGGCACGTGACAGAAATATCTATTTTCCTTTTGCAAAATGCATATCTGAAATTTATGCTCAAGGAAATCTCTTTGATCTCGAAAGATATTACTGCATATTCATGGATATTCTTGCTATATTCTTAGAAGATATATTATATCTAGCAAGTTTGATCCGCAAATCAAAGGAAGATATTACGTGACATTTTTGCAAAGATTATTATCTGTTATATAAGAATTTGCAGGTCACAATAGAATCTTCCATATGGATTTTGGAAAGCTTGATCAGAAAATTGAGAAGATTTTATACTATCTTCTAGAGGTTCAAAAATATCCTTTCTTGTGCAAAATGTTTGCTTATTGAGGAAATCCCTTATGCATCGTACAAAAGGTTGAATAGTTCTGAATTTTAATATTTGATAATTTTATATATGCTATTCAATTTATCTATTTGAAGAAAAGGGTATTATATATCACGTGGATATTATTACAGCTTATTTGTGGAAAAAGTTTATTAAGTTGATGCAGGTTGAATTCGAGAAAAGCTTGATTGAAGAAAATAAATTTTTGCCTCGAATTTCAAAATGTAAGTGATCGTTGCAGATGTTGTTGCTACAAAGGAAATACTGGAAAAATATTATGTTCAACGTGCATAAGCAACAATTGTTTCTATTCGCAAATGTTGTCATGATGACAGGGGAGAAATCGAATCCAAAAGAAAAGGAAAAGAATCGTGATCATCTCAAAAAGGCAACAAATTGAGGGGGAGCTTTGATCATTTATGGAAAAATCTTTTTGAATTGATCGTGATCTAATTATGGATGGAAGGAAAGGTAAATGTGTCAGAATCTATTATAAAAAATCCAGTTAGTGCATTTTTTATTACCTTTTGTCATTAACAAATCTCTTATTGATAATATTATTATGACAAAAAAGGTACGTGCATTTTATGATGCATCCGTGATTTTTATTGGATATTTGCTGATATATATGATCGAAGTGAGCTATATTGCATATCTTTAATATTCGATTTATAAAAGCTGATTTTTGGAAATTATGATTCATGCAAGATATTTGTTATCATTCTCTACGTGATACTTTTTCCATTATTATCGCTTTTTGATTATGACAAAAAGGGGGAGAAGATGTGAACATGCATATGTGTTGATTGGTTGATATTATCTATGGCATAATATTGGGCTGAGATTATTTTTCTATATATTGTTATGCTCAATTTATTTGCTATCTTCTGATATCCTTTGATTTAAATTAATATCTTTAAAAGCATGTTTACAAATCTGCATATTCAGAGTTTGTTTTGTCATCATAAAAAATGGGGAGATTGTTAGGGAAATCCCTTATGATGTTTTGAAGATGACAAAATAAATCAAAGGCTACTAACATGTTTAATGGTTAAGTAATAGACCATGCAGATGATAGAACATGTAAATGATATTGTCAAAGTGTGAAGACGACCAGAAGACTGAACGTAACATATGCCCTAAGTATATTCTGAAGATTTCTAGACTTCTGTGTCAAAGTCTGAAGACTGCCAGACTTTAGTGTCAAAGTCTGTTCTACATCAGAAGTCTACTTATTCTGACAAATTCCAGACTGAACGTGAATGATGAACCAGAAGACAGACTCTATGCTGAAGCTGAACCAGAAGACAGACTCTATGTTGGAGCTGAACTTATTCAGACGGTGTTCAGACCTTAAAGCTAAATCTGTTTAGAAGCAGAATATGTTCAGACTCATATTGCAAAGTCTATCGCACTCAGACTCAGATTGTAAAGTCTATGGCTCTCAGACTTTACATCCAGACTCAACAGAACGTAACTCAAGCCAAATCATATAACGGCTAGTGATCTGGATTGGATTCCACATCAAGATTGATTTGATTGACTCAATCTATTTGATTGACAATTGGATCTTGAAGACAAGATCTTTCTATATGAAGAAGCTTTACTTATGGAAACCAAGATTCCGTTTGTATGGGCGATCGGAATCAATTTGGGATTTTACCTTTGTCACTCAACGGCTACCAAATCTTCTAGATACAGAGCTGTCCAATGGGTATATTGGAAGACGATTCTCTGGGATACTGTCCAACGGCTAGTTTGGAAGTGGAGAAGTATTTAAGGAGATGAAGGACCGATGAGCAAGTAAGAGATAGAGCGTAGAATTTATAATTCCAAAGTCTGAGCGACCTTCGATCATATACTTGTCTCTTGAGAGCTTAAACGTTTGTGATCGTGAGAGAAATACCAAAAGAGTGACTTAGTGAGATAGTGTGATCTACTAAGTGTTTGCACTCAAAGTTGTAATCTCTTGTTGATTGCATAGTGGAATCCAGCCAAGAAGGCTGTTAGCGTGGGAAAGTGGACGTAGGCTTGGATTAAGCCGAACCACTATAAATCTTGTGTTCTTATTCTTTTTCTTAACTCATTTGTTTGAAGTTTATTTTATTCCGCATATATTTGCCAAGGTTTATTTTAAACACCTATTCACTCCCCTCTAGGTGTTCATACTAGCTATATCAATGGTAACTATTTTGTTTATCTCTTTTTCTATTTTCTTGTTCCGGGGAACAGGTTTGGAACATAATTTCATTTGATAATGCGATTTCATTTTTTATTTTATTTCAAGAACAAATTTTTACTACAAAAATAGGTTTGGAGCAAAATTCAAGAGTTAATTTTTTTTACTTCTTTATTTTTAGAACAAAAGTAAGAAATAAAAATCCTTTTTCATTGCTCGCTTTCACTACTAGCCGGTTGCCCACTTATCGCCGCCAGCCGCCCACCATCCGCTGTTGGTTGCTGTCCGTTGTCAATCGCTAGCTGCCACCCCCCGCTGCTGATTGCTACCATTTGTCGTTGGATACCTCCCGATGCCATTTGGGAGAGCAAAATTTTATGTCATTATCAAACATGTATTTTTGCTCAGAAACTCATCTAAAGAATATAAATAAAAATTTTTATTTCTAACCAAAAATTGATTTTTAGAATAGAATAGTTATCATCTATACCTTAAGTAACGATGTTGTAATTCAAATCATATGCAGAGAGAGTAAAATCTTTTATTTTAAGAAACAAATCCACTTACATCATCCAAGGTGAAGAAGCCACCGTTTTATTTGAAAGACTTGCAACACTGTCAGCTAACCATTTCCGAAAAGAAATAAAGAAGAAGATTTGTGCAATCACAAGCCAGAGATTTATTAAAAAAACAAAAAAGAGAGAGCTGGAGGGGGGAGGGGGTTTAATCTAATATGTGTTGGATTTCAAGTCGGCGGAAGACGACTTATCTCTTTCAATGCGCGATCAACAATTTTGCCTAGGAACTGTCATTGAATTGCGGATGAATCATGAACAAAAACTACTGTTCATGTTAGTCTAAATGCAATCACGAGGAAAGCACACGATTTCCACAGCGTAAATGCAAATTGTTCTCGTAAAGAAGAAAATGGAACGCCTTGATGGAAAGGGGAGAGAAAAGAAGAAAACTTTCTGAACGTATGTTGTTCCAACCAGTCCAACGGTTGTCTTCAGTGGTCTTTATATGACCCCATCACACCCCTTCATTGTAGCATATCAAGGTAAAATGGTGCGTGCCAATCGCACCCCATCATGGATGTATTAATTAATAAAATACTACATCTCCCACTCGGACATGATGGACTTGATAGCTCTCTTTCAAGAATATAAGGCGTTTAACATTCATCAACTTTACAAAACAATTCATATTAGCAAGTAAGCCGTGCGACCAGTGAGTACACATGCATTTGGGAGCACAAATTATGCACCTGTTAGGGATGACATAATGGCTACAACCCCGAAAAAGAAATAAACAATCAATGTCTCACAGTGCCCCAGACATATTTTGTTACATCAGTCCAAGTATACCTATTCCTTAAAGGCTATACTTGACTATTCTCAAAACACCATATATTTATAATTATATCCGCAACCACATAAGACGATAATAATTGGTTGACCAGTAAATACATGTGATAGATGTAAAACAACAATAGTCTTCATTTGCACTCATGTTTCTCTCCATTTTAGAACAATTGCTTTCCTAGACACGTTCCGTAAGGTCATATCTATTTACGACCGTCGGTAACATGCTAAAGTAGCAACATTGATCTTTCACTTCAAGAACATAGTCAGAAGTAACATAGGGCACAAAAATGAGGTAAATTATAAATTATCTCAAGGGCTCACACGATGAGTAAATAGGGATAATTATACTCACCTTCCCTTATCGGTCGTACAATGCACATGTAGTATGAATTACATGCTATAGTGAATTTCTCTTTCTATAAGAGCGTATGTCATTTATTAAATATATCCACTATACAGATCTTAGCCTAAATATAGTCACATGCTTCTCACGTACTCATGTTTAGCTCGAGTGTTATATCAGCTCGCTTTCTATAGCGCCCAATTAAGTACTCGCATACGGCATCTTACAGGCATATATGATTGTGGGATTATTATGTTCGGTCTTACTATAAACAAATCACAAACCTCATCTTGACTCCAATCAAGACAACATGTTTTATGTACTAAACTTGCTCTTTAGCATTTATTTGTACATAATGTCTCATTTCAACGTGCTATCTAAAGCACTTGAGGCGATTGCTCGTGTGAGTGAGCCAATCATTACCTGCTGACATACTTTTCAATAATATATGTGTGTAGTGCTAGTCTCATACTGTATTCGTACTTATTGATAAAACATTAAGTCACTAATAAACAAACAAATACAATACATATGTTCACAAATACATAAACCAATGATCCTCTATAATAATACATATCACATTCTACGCAATCCTAGTGACATCTTGTGGGTCCAGAATATGTCTTTAGGAACAGCCTTCGTAAATGGATCAACAACCATTCTATTGGTTGAAACGTATTGTAGGATCACTTCTTTATGCGCTATTATATTTCTTATGAAGTTGTTCTTTATGTCAATGTGCTTTGTCCTTCCATGATATTTGGCATCCTTCACATAGGCAATGGTTGCTTGACTATCGCAATAAACTATCACCGATCTTGGAACCTCAGTGATAGTGGCTAAATTTTTCAAGAAACGTTTTAGCCATACTGCTTTTTGCACTGCGGCAGAACATGCAATAAATTCTGCCTCCATCGTAGATAAAGCCGTGCATGTTTGTTTCTTGCTATTTCAAGAAATTGCACCTCCATTGAGCAAGAATGCATATCCAGAAGTCGATTTATGCTTATCCAGGTCTCCACCCCAATCGGCATTTGAATAGCCCAATAGGCGTAAATCATTCCTTTGGTAACAAAGTCGATAGTTGATGATGCCCTTCAAGTATCTCAGGATCCTCTTCATTACTTTCCAGTGTGCTTGACCGGGATTTGATTGATATCGGCTCACCAATCCCATGGTATAACATATGTCGGGTCTAGTACACATCATAGCATACATCAAACTTCCGACCGCACTAGCGTAAGGAACAGTTTCCATCACTTTAATTTATTGTGGAGTTTTAGGACACATCTCAATACTTAAGCCTTCACCTTGCATGATAGGGGTATTGATGGGATTACAATTCTGCATATTGAAATGCTCAAGAATCTTCATTATATAAGACTCCTGTGATAAAAGTAAGAAGTTTCCTTGATTGATCTCTTTCGGTCTTAACTCATAATATATAAGCAGCTTCTCCCATGTCATTCATTTCAAAATTGGAGGATAATCATTCTTTTATGGTGATCACAAAAACCTTGTCATTTCCAGCCAATAGAACATCGTCCACATAAAGTGATAAAATCACAAATTTGCCTTCGGATCGCTTGACATATACACAGTAATCTTCTTCAATCATCGTGAAACCAAAAGTAGTTATGGCTCGATGAAAATCAAGATACCACTGTCTAGATGATTGCTTAAGGCCATATATTGAGCGATGAAGCTTGCAAACTTTATGCTTTTGACCTTTAACTACGAAACCTATTGGTTGTTTCATATAGATTTCCTTATCAAGTTCTCCATTGAAAAAAGCCGTCTTTACATCCATTTGATGTAATTTAAGGTCCAAATGTGCAACGATGGCTAGAATAAGGCGTATTGAGGCAAACCTTACAATTGGTGAAAAAGTTTCATCATAGTCTATATTCTCTTGTTGGGTATAACCTTTCGCCACAAGGCGAGCCTTATACTTTTCAATGGATCCATCCTCCCTTTGCTTAATCTTAAAGACTCATTTGTTTCCAATGGCCTTGTGATTGGGTGGTAGATCAATCAAGTCCCATACGCGATTTGCCTTCATTGACTCCATCTTATCTTCCAAAACTTTTCTCCATTCTTCCTTGTCAGAGGATGAGAAAGCCTCTTGAACAGTCTTTGGCTCGGCATCGTCTTTCTGAGCAATCATAAATGCTTTCCCTTCAATCTCAAAACGATGACGAGGAATACTCTTAGGATTACTTTTACGCAACTGAATTTCTCTTGAATTCAATTTGCCAAGCGATGCAACACTCCCACTAGGTCTTGCATGTTGAGATAAATCTTCATTTTCCTCTACAACATTAGTGGGTACGTTATTAGGATCTTCCATCTCATATAATTGGAAGTCCTTATCAATCTCACCTCTACTAGGAAAATTATTCTCCAAGAACGTGACATCTCATGACTCCATTTCAATTACACTTCCATTAGCTTGTTCACCTATGAACACGTACCCTTTGGAGTATTCAAAATATATTATAAATATACATTTCTTCCCCCGAGGGCCTAATTTGCCAAATTTATGGGAAGAATCATAAACATAAGCTGCATATCCCCATGGACGTAGATTACTTAAGTCTGGTTTCCTACCAGTCCATAATTCATAAGAGGTGGAAGTGACCAATTTTAAGGGCACTCGATTAAATACATAGGCAGCAGTTAATAACGAATCTCTCTAATAGGAGATAGGTAAATTTGCTTGTGCCATCATAGACCTAACCATTTCTAATATGGTTCTATTCCTTCTCTCAGTTACCCCATTTTGTTGTGCAGTACTAGGAATAGTCAATTGTCGTACAATTCCCTTTTCATCACAAAGAGCCTTAAATTGCTCCAATAGATACTCATGTTTGCGATCGGTTCTCAATGCCTTTATTGTTTGGTTCAACTGATTTTCTACCATCGTTATATATCTTCTAAAGCAGTCTAATGCTTATGACTTATGGGAGATCAGAAAGATATAACCAAAACGCGTGAAGTCATCTATGAAAGTGATGAAATATGAGGCTCCATGCCTCGCCCTCACGTTCAAAGGACCACAAATGTCAGAATGTATGAGTTGCAATGGAAATTCGGCTCTAGTCCCTTTACCGAATGGTTTTCTAGTTGTTTTTTCCGCTAGACAATGTTCACATACGGATAGACTAACATTAGTGAGCGACCCTAAAATGCCTTATCTAGCTAATCTTTGCATTCTTTGCAATCCGATGTGACTTAATCTAGCATGCCAAGTACTTGTATCAATCTCAACATTACTAGAAGATGCAATTAAAGAAAAACAACCATCGACATTAACATTGTATTGATCATAGCCAATGTCTAACACCATAAAACCATTCGATACATGACCTGAACCATAATAAACGGTTCCATACAAAATGTCAACACAATCACCATGGAAATTCAATACATAATCTAAGATAATAAGAACAACTACAGAGATCAAGTTTCGTCGAATATCTGGAGCATAAAAGACAACATGTAGGAATAGGTTTCGACCACCACATAAGATTAATTTACATATGCCGATACCATTCACTTCAACTCTTGAGTTATTCCCAACATATATCCATCTTCTTCCAAGCTGTATCCGACGATACTCCATAAATGCTTTTCGGTCTCTACCTACGTGGTATGTTGCTCCTGAGTCTACAGTTCACATTGGATGAGATTCAGCAAGCATTACAGTACTAGAAACAAAAGCATTACTCAAAGTAATTGAGTAATAGGGTATCTTTTTTGACTCAGTGCATTTACGAGCAAAGTGACCCATCTTGCCACAATTGTAACACTTCATCTTGGCCTTGTCCTTTTTCTCACCACACTTCTTGCATTGGAAAGTCTTAACCCTTTTTGGTGCTTGATTAGTCTTCTCCCCTTTATTGTTGAACTGAAGATTCCTCTTGCGCTTGAAATCCGAAACTTTGCGCGAACTCGATTCAGCAACATAAGCATGGGTAGAGGATCTCACAACCTTTAGGCGCTCATCCTCTAATTTCAAATGATGCCTAATATTATCAAAAGTGATAATATTCTCATTATGCGTCATATTGATCTTCATATGCTCCCAATTGTCAGGAAGAGACCTTATAACAGCTTGAACTTGCTGTTCATCAGTAAGGAAGTAGCCTGCCGATTTCAGCTCATGAATCATATTTGACATCTCCTGAAGATGCTGCATCATCGTTACATTTGGGCGCTTTCGAAATGTGTCAAACTTGATGGTGAGTCTCATCAGCTTAGTGGCAAATGTACCCCCAAACTTATCTTTCAAAGCAACCCACATAGCTTGAGCTTTATCATAACTTTCAAACTCACACATGAGATCATATTGCATACAGCTCAACAACGTGATGCGAGCAATGCTATTTTTCTTTTTCCAAGCTTGATAAGCTTCTAGATCTCTCTAGTGTTGAGCTGAAGTTCCATGCTCAAGTTCATCCATGGTATAGTTTAGGGTTTCCAAAACCTCTTGCTTCTCAAGGATGTACTGAACCTTTTAATGCCAAATATCATAATTGTCACCGTTCAGCTTCTCACCCTTATTGAGGTCAGCCACAATGGTCTTGTATACCGAAACCATAATCAATTGCTATAACACATTGACATAATAAACGCAGAATCAATACTAGCACACTTTACAGAGTAACACACATATTTAATTTGTAGCAAAGACAAACTAAATTAATGATAATTCAACAGAAGACACAAAAGTAAAAGTTCACTATGTTCCCAATCAACTTCTATGTACGATTGTTTTATTATCATTAATTAGTTTAATTTGCGCAAATTTTAAGTTCTAGGTGAGAACTCTTTCGAATTCTACCAACCTACGAACTCTCACTAGGAAAAATAATTACATGACCTCATGTAATTCCTACATTTTTCCATTAACACAAAAGCATAGCATGATGTAAATCAACGTACAAACAACAATCATGCTTCAATTGTAATCAAAACCGCAATTCAATATGTAACGGAAAAATATGGATTTCCTACCATTGTTCGAATTTTCTTGGAACTAGAAAATTGCAAGTATATTAAACTATATACATGCTACCATCGAACCAAGCTCTACTCAGTATATGTGATATTATTTTCATAAAGGTCAGCTACTGTATTTCCTAAAACTTAAGAAAATACAAGCTTTAAATGAATAAATTATGCATTATACCCCAAAAAATACGTGTACTTAGAGTTTCCTACACAATTTTTTTTTTTTTTTTTTTTTTGGTATCTAGGGAACCTCCGTGCATTGCTTCGTAGCGGAGTAAACCCTGGAGGAGTAGTAGAATCACCACCACCCTTGCTGTCCCGGGCAAGTCGAGGGTTCCTTTCTCGCAAGGCAGAAGACGCAGGGATTCGAACTCAAGACCTCTCCCGAAAGGAACCTGTGCTCAACCACTACGCCGCCACGCCGAGTGGTGTTTCCTACATATTTTCATACATTTATAAAATTCAAAAGTATAAAATAATTATACCACAGTGTAGAGAACATTTATATGAACTATGTTGGAGAAAACTTCTTTGAGTGTTTTGAAGTTGACAAAACGTTTCCATTAGTCTAGTTTGAAGACTTCCAGACTCTTTCATCAAAGTCTAAAGACCATTGGACTGCCAGACTCAAGACTCAAGTCTATCCTCATTGACAGTTTCTAGACCGTCGAAGAAGGCTTATCCGAGTGAGTATTTCGTTAAGGATTTGATTCTATCGACTGAAGAAGATCTCTTGGCTGGATATAACATGTCGGAATCCATTATTCAAATTGAGATTGATTCAGGGATTTTGGATTCGTTGATTGGCAAAGTATACTTGGAAGGTTCTACTTATGGAAACCTAGATCCTAATTGTATGGGCGAGTAGGATTGGTGAGTTATCGTCATATTCCTTAAATAACTCGAAATCTCCCTAATTGATTCTGTCCAACGGGTAGATTGGAAGAACTCCTTTGGTAAGTGTCAATGGATGTGATTGCATGAAGGAGTATATAAGGAAGACGTTCCAGTTATTCGAGTGTGTGTGCGATATTAGAATTCCAAAGTCTGAAGCTCCTTGTTCTTAGTCAATTCAATTGTTGAGTGAAATCTTGTACTCAAAATAGAGTTTATACCTTTGTGAGACCTTGAGGAAGTGTAGCAGAGTCTCTACACTGTAGAATCAAGGAAGAGCTATACTGTAACAACTCTTTTAATTCTTAGTGAAATCTAGCCGGTGGGCTGTCAGTGCGGAAGAGTGAACGTAGGCTTGGATTAAGCCGAACCACTATAAACCTTGTGTTCTTATTCTCTTCCCTAAGCTCTTTTACTTTGATCGTAACTTTATTTGATTATTAGAGTCTAATTTTCTTTTCATAATCTATTGCTGAACAGAGTTGCTTTAAAAATAAAATCATTCACTTCACTTTGGAAAATTTGTTTTCGCACCTATTCACCCTCTCTAGAAGCTCGTACTACCTTTCACAATTGGTATTAAAGCTTGTGTACTCACTTAAGTTGAATTGTTTTACTTTAGAGTTAAAGATCAATGGCTAGTATGTTGGCTCCAGATCTGGTTGAAGGGCAAAGCAATACCAGACCGCCTTATTTTGATTGAATGAATACACCATATGGAAAAACAAGATGAAGGCATTCCTAAGATCAAAGAATCATTTGGAATGGGACGTGGTAGACAAAGGAATCATTCCTAAAGCTGCAATAGTCTCAGAAAGAGGAAAAGAAGCTGTTGAGTCCAGTGAAATGACTCAAGAAGAGATAAGGAAGAGACAAGCTTTTGATGCAAAAAAAATTTATTCTTTATATTGTGCATTATCTCCTACTGAATATAACATAATATCTTCTCGTGAAACAGCTAAAGAAGTCTGGGATAAATTACACATCACCTATGAAGGAACTGATTGAGTGAAAGAAACCAGAATCAATATTCTGGTCGGTCAATATGAAGCATTCAAGATGAAACTAGGAGAATCTATCACTAACATGTTTAGTCGTTTTACAGAAATCGTGAATGGTCTTGAATATCAAGGTCAACCAATTTCTGGACCCATGAAGGTTAACAAGATACTGCGTGGCCTGTCCAAAGATTGGAATCACATAAAGACCTCAATTAGGGAGACAAAAAAAATCATGCCACTCTCTGTTGATGAATTGGTTGGCACTCTTCAGTCTTATGAAGTGGAGCAAATCAACGAAGATGAATATCCTAAAGGTAAGAAATCCATTGCATTAAAATCTAATGATGATTCTGATGTCAAAAATTCTAAAGACGATATGGATGATGAAGAGCTTGCTCTCATGATAAGAAGGTTCAGAAAACTGAACAAAAAGGAGAGAAGATTCAATCCAAAGAAACAAAGTTCTCAAAAGCTACAAAATAAATCAGTTGAGGATGATGAATCCAATAAAGATGTAGTCTGCTTTGAATGCAAGAAAAAAGGGACACATCGTACCTAACTGTCCCCTGCTGAAGAGAAAGAAAGGAAAAGCTTAGAAATATCGAAAGGCACTTAAACAAAAACTTGGAGTGATACCGAATGTGAGGAAAGTGATGATGATTATGCCAATATTTGTCTCATGGCACAATCAAATTCAGATTCAGACTCAGACTCAGACAATGAAATCGAGGTAAGTAATTTAAAAATTCCTACTAAAGTCTCTAGATATATTGATGAATTGTGTCTTAGTCTTAAAACCTCTCTCAAAAGAATTTCCGAACTTAAAAGGGAAAATTCGGCACTAAAACAACAGAAACTGTTTGGAAAGAGAAAGTCGAAAGTTTAGACAAAAGTGTTACTACTTTGAAAGAAAATGCAGACAATCTTTCAAAAGAAAATGCATTATTGAAAAATAATATCTCAAGTATTTCTAAAAAGGTTTTCTATAGGATATGAGAAACTGGAAAAAGTCTTTCAGCACAAAGACCTTACTTCAACAAATCAGTTTAGGAATGACTCGCCGAGACCATTCCTCTAATTGATTTTCCTAAAGTAAAGGAAATAATTAAGTAAAGACCTACAAAAGATTCTTACAAAAATCATTTCCAAAAAGTTTTTGTAAAACTTGTAGGCCGCAGTGCTCTTAAATGTTCTAAGTGCAATAGCTCATATCATTTTGAGAAAGAATGTCCTATGGTTTGGAAATCTGTTAAGAAGGTATGAGCAAAGATCGTATATTACACTAACACCAATGGACCCAAGAAAATATGGGTACCAAAGAAAGCTTGAGTTTATTTTCTAAATGCAGGTCACTATCAAGAAAAAGGTTAAATGGTACTTGGATAGTGGATACTCAAGGCATATGACAGGAGACTCAAATTGTTTCATGAAACTTGTGCAAGTTAATGGTGGAAAAGTTTCTTTTGGAGGAAACAACAAAGGAAGAATTGTGGGATATGGAACTGTAAAGATTGGAAGCCTCACGATCAGTAATGTTTCCTTAGTGGAAGGACTCAACTACAACTTACTAAGTATCAATTAGCTGTGCGACACTGGTTTCAAAATCAACTTTCAAGAAAGAATATGTTCAATAATCAGTAAAGACTCCTCTTAGTCTTTCACGGGGCGAAGACATGAGAATATCTATCTCTTGGATATCAAACCAGATGAAACCCAATGTCTAATCTCAATTCAAGAGGAAGCAAACTTATGGCACAGAAAACTTGGGCACATCAACATGAAGCAAATAGCCAAAGTCTCAGCAAAGAAGCTTGTTCGTGGACTACCCAAACTGACATACCAAAAGTATGATCTATGCACACCATGCGTGTTGGGAAAACATGTAAGAAATTCATTCAAACCAATAAATCAAGTATCCACTAATCGTGTACTGCAGCTTTTGCATATGAATCTCTTTGAACCAACCAGAACTCAGAGCATTGGAGGTAAGAAATACTGCATAGTAATTGTGGATGATTATTCACGATTCATTTCGGTATATTTCCTGGCAAGTAACCTTTTCTTATTTTATAAAATTTGCTAAGAAAGTCCAAAATGAGAAATGGTATGTTATTTCAAGTATACGGACAAACCATGGAGGTGAATTTGAAAATCAAGACTTTGCTAAATTCTGTGATGAATCTGGCTTTCAGCATGTGTTCTCTTCACCATATACTCCAGAGCAAAATGGAGTTGTGGAAAGAAAGAATAGATCGTTGCAAGAAATGGCTAGAACTCTTTTAATTGAAAGTAACATATTTTCTCGTTTTTGGGCTGAAGTAGTTTCTACAGCGTGCTATATTATTAGTAGAGTCTTCTTAAGGCCTATTATGGAGAAAACTCCATATGAGTTACTCAAAGGAAAGAAGCCAACTGTTTCGTATTTTCATGTATTTGGATGCAAATGTTTTATATTGAAAAATGCAAATGACCGAGTTGGTAGGTTTGAAGAAAAATCAGATGAATGTATTTTCCTTAGATATTCAATCACAAGCAAAGCTTATAGAGTATACAACAAAAAGACTCAATCTGTGGAGTAATCGATGAATGTCAAATTTCAAAACTTTATGCAAAATCAATCGATTCAGACTCAACTTAAAGAATCGAACCCCGCTCGAGACTCTACAAAGTCTAAATCTTCGAAGCGCTCGGACTTGAAGACCAGCAACAAATGATCATCGAAGATTCAAATGAAGGAAATGATCAACGGTCGACAAATCAACCAGCAGAATGGAAGCATAAGTCCAATCATCCCAAAGATCTCATTATTGGTGATATTAATGAAGGAATTCACACAAGATCCAAAAAGCGTGAAGAGTCTAGTGATGTGGCTCTTATTTCTGAAATAGAACCCAAAAGCATAGAAGAAGTCTTAACTGATGAAAACTAGATTGACGCTATGCAAGAAGAACTCAGGTAATTCAGTATCAATGATGTCTGGGAATTAACTCCTAAACCGAAAGGTAAATCTATCATTGGAGCTAAATGGGTTTTCGGGAACAAGATGAACGAAAAGGAAAAGTCGTAAGAAACAACGCAAGACTCGTGGCTAAAGGATATACGCAAGAAGAATGGATAGACTATGATGAAACTTACGCGCCGGTAGCAAGGTTAGAAGCAATTAGATTATTACTTGATTTTGCTTGTTATAAGAATTTTAGGTTATTCCAAATGGATGTCAAAAGCGCTTTTCATAAATGGATTTATCCAAGAGGAAGTCTATGTGGAACAACCTCCCGGTTTTGAAGACCCAAGGAAACCAGACTCTGTATTCAGACTAAAAAAGACTCTATATGGTTTAAAGCAAGCACCTCAAGCTTGGTACGACAAACTAAATAAGTTTTTAATTCAAAATGGTTTTGTTAAAGGTAAAGTAGATACTACACTATTTATCAAAAGAGAAAGCAAAAGCTTTTTACTTGTTCAAATTTATGTTGATGATATTATTCTTGGATCTTCTAATGAAAATCTGTGCAAGAAATTCTCTAAGTCTATGCAAGATGAATTTGAAATGAGCATGATGGGTGAACTAACCTTCTTTCTCAGGCTTCAAGTGAAACAACTGAAGGAGGGAACTTTTATTCACCAAGAAAAATATGCTAAAGAACTTGTCAAAAAGTTTGACTGAGAATTGCAAAAGACTGATATACCAATGTCAAGTTCCTTGAAGCTGGACAAAGATGAAGGAGGAAAGAAAGTTGACCAGAAGCTATACAGGAGTATCATTGGTTCACTTATTTATCTTACTGCTTCTAGAACTGAAATTCTGTTTAGTGTTTGTATTTGTGCCAGATTTTAATCAGACCCCAAAGAATCTCATTTAAGTGCTGCAAAACGTATTATCAAATACATTGCCTCAACTTCAAATTTAAGCCTCTGGTATCCTAAAGAAGGAGACTTCACTCTTCTTGAATACTCAGATGCAGACCTAGCAGGATGCAGAGTTGATAGAAAGAGCACCTCGGGCACCTGTCAACTACTTGGTAACAAGACAGTGTCTTGGTTTTCAAGGAAGCAAAGTACCATAGCTCTTTCTACAACAGAAGCAGAGTATGTAGCTCTTGGAAGTTGTTGTTCACAAATTCTATGGATAAAACAATAGCTAAGAGACTTTGGAATTGAAGATTCATGCACTGAGATCAAATGTGACAACACCAGCGCAATCAATCTCACCAAGAATCCAATTCTTCACTCAAGAGCAAAACATATAGAGATTCGACATCATTTCATTAGAGATCATGTTCAGTTTATTGATTCAAAGAATCAACTAACGGACATATTTACAAAGCCTTTGGAGAAAAATCAATTTGAAATTATTTGTTCCAGACTCAATATCTTAAAGTCTGAGAAAGTTCAGACTCAAGGCTAAAAGTCTAAAGACACTCAGACTCAGACGATCAAGATTTACGACTGTAAGTTATTTCTATTTTAGAAATTTATCTCTCGGATAAAATCTTGGAAAGGTATGATCATCTATCCGTGATTGATTGATGTTATCTTCCCCAGTTTACGTGATTATTGCAATCTTTCATTTTCGAAAAAGAAGTTATTTTTGAAATGATGGTTATCTAATTTTTCAAAAAGGCTGTTATTTTTTGAAAATGCATTTTTATTTTTCCTTTTACAACGTTTCGTATGCCTCGCTTCGACTGCCTTATATACTATTGGTTCTTCTTCTTTTACTCACAAAAACCCTAAGAGAGCACAGATCTTCAACTTCTCTTTTCTTCTCTTGTTTAATCCTCGAAAAGTTTTCACCTTTCTTGCGAAACAAGCTCGGAATCTCTCAAAAACTGTGAAGAATGTCGTCTTAAAGAAAGTCTTCGAGGATCGCGAATAGGGGACCACAGCAAATGCGTGAGGGTCCTACGCATTTTGACCTCACCAAGGAAGAAGAATCTCCTAGACAGCAGCATAGCCCACAACATTCTTAGCAGTGTCCATCTCCTCCATCTAGACCTCAGAATATTGAACATCGAGAATAAGAAGAAATCATCGAAGATGCAGAACCCGTAAGAACTCAAAAGCCCACTTTTATTTTTAAGCTTTAATGTGCTTTGAAGAAGGGTGGTACTCCCTTGAACTATATCGATGAATTTTTGAAAGACAAAGGGTATCGAAATGAAACGTACTTTTACGCACAATGGAACGATTGGGAATTGCTCTTGCGGGGTCAGCAGAAGAAGCATTTGCAAATATCCCAAGCGATCCACATGTTAGAGGGCTGAGTCAACCCGTTGGGAATGATGATGATAGGATGTGCACTCATTTTAAACCTAGAATGGGTGTTGCGGCGAAAATCCGAAGTGAAATGACAGATTTGTTTCGCTAGGAAGAACACAAGCGACTGTACTCTAAGTTGCTAAAGCGTGGTGTGATTAACCCTAGAAGTGTGGACTTTGATTTTCTTGATTTTCTGAATGTCAAGATGCGAGAGAAATTCAATCTTCTTCAACTAGAACGGTTTTGTTCTGAAACGACAGAGGCTCATGCTGAACTCACTGCTTACTTCTATTCTAATCTAAGTTTCTTGGATACGAATAGATTCTCTTTCAGTGTTCGAGATCAAGACTATGTAGTTGACATGGATACATTGGCTGATGTGATTGGGGTTGAAAGAGGGAAATTCCAACCAATCAGTGTGTCTATTGGACATGCGACGGTAGAGCTTGTTTGGGATAGAACGGCGGAAGGAAATATTTCATATTTGAGGATGAATGCCTTAAATATTTTGCTTCACAAGATAGTGATCAACTACCTCAGACCCAAATCGACTTCGAAGACCGATGTTTCAAACTCGGAGGCAAAGCTGATGTATGCTATTAACGCTGGCAAAAAATTCTCTCTTCCACACACTATTATGTTCCACATGTACAGAACGATGGTGAAAGACAAGGGCCAACTTCCTTACTTAGCACTTGTCACTAAGTTATTCAGACATCTGAACATTCAGCCTCCCAGGATTCTTTGTGTTCGAACATGCGATCAAATGATGGTGGGACTGAAAATGGTCTCTAAAATGCGTCTGAAGGAACTTAACAAGACTTTGGAGCGATTCAAGGACAAAACCCCTGTCAAGACTCACCCAGTCTCTTCGGCTGCAAAATGGAAAGGGAAGGAGCCTATGGTTGCTCTATCCAAGAAAAGAAGAGCACTCATCTTGGAGGATGAAGAGGATGATGATGATATCACGGCTTCTGCTCTTGCTTTGAAAAACTTAAGTTGTTCTGTTCCAGAGACAGAGGTGAGACAGGAACAAGACAAGGAGGAGATCGAACAAAGGACTGGAGAGAGAGAATCAATGGAGAAAGAAGTAGAGGAAGAAAGGATTGCAGAAGAAGAAGAAGAAGGCGAGGGTGAACAAGAAGAAACAGAGCATAAAGAGTACTTCTCACCGCCTGCAGGCAATGAAACAGGGGGAGATGCTAAGAAAAGAGGTACATCTTCAATTGTTGCTACTAGTGAAGGAGTAAGTCGTTCACCTGCAGATCCATAAGACATCTATGCCTCTCAACTCCTTAAGGAAGGCCATGAGGTTTCATCGCCAAATCTGAGTGATCGTGCTGACTTGCCATCATCTGCCAATACACCTACTGATTGTGCAGAAGCCAGTACTCAGACTAATAATTCCGCAGACTTTCGCAGAGTGCTTGATGTTCTTATGGAGATGCGAGACCAAATTTATGTTCTGGGATGTGAAGTTCAGAACTTGCAGAATGCAGGTCAAGCCTCTTCAGTTTCTTTGCATGATCAAATTCATGCTCTTGCTCTTCAAGTTCAAGCAAATGCCAATGGTGAAGATGTGGCTCAATTAAAGGAGGGTTTGAAAAAGCTGGAAGGGATTGTCTAGTCAATGGGAGATTTCCAGCTTGTTCATGTTCCAAAGCAATCCTAATTCCATTCTCTTTTCGTCTCTACCTTTTTAATGCTGACAAAAAGGGGGAGAGATGTGGTGTAGATTTGAGATTTGAGATTTGAGATTTAAACTCTTGACTTTTTGATTTACTTTACTTTTGTGTTTGGCTGTTTGGTTGTGACTGGATTTGGATTTGGATTGTTTGATCATTGGTTTATTTTAAGCACTATTGGTATTTCATGGCAAAGATAGTTGCTCATTTACAGGACTAATTTATTTCCTGTGGATGCAGATTTTAATGTTATCTTTACTAGGCCAATTATCTTTTGTGAGATATCCATGTTTGCTTGAGTATTGTTTTGCAGGTCAAAGTTATCCAAATCCGCAGGAAAGTTTTGTCACCATAAAAAATGGGGAGATTGTTGGAGAAAACTTCCTTGAGTGTTTTGAAGTTGACAAAACGTTTCCATTAGTCTAGTCTAAAGACTTGAAAACTCTTTCATCAAAGTCTGAAGACCACCGGACTGCCAGACTCAAGACTCAAAGTCTATCCTCATTAACAATTTCTAGACCGTCGAAGAAGGCTAATCCAGAGCTGAGTATTTCGTTAAGGATTTGATTCTATTGACTGAAGAAGATCTCTTGGCTGGATATAGCATGTCGGAATCCATTATTCAAATTGAGATTGATTCAGGGATTTTAGATCCGTTAATTGGCAAAGTATACTTGGAAGGTTCTACTTATGGAAACCTAGAAATTGATTGTATGGGCGAATAAGATTGGTGGGCTATCGTCATATTCCTTAAATAACTCGAAATCTCCCTAATTGATTTTGTCCAACTGGTAGATTGGAAGAACTCTTTTGATAAGTGCTAGCGGGTGTGATAACATGAATGAGTATATAAGGAAGACGTTCCAGTTATTCAAGTGTATGCGCGATAGAAGAATTCCAAAGTTTGAAGCTCATTGTTCTTAGTCAATTCAATTATTGAGCAAAATCTTGTACTCAAAAGAGAGTTTATACCGTTGTGAGACCTTGAGGAAGTGTAGCAGAGTCTCTACACTGTGGAATCAAGGAAGAACTATACTGTAACAACTCTTTTGACTCATAGTGAAATCCAACCGGTGGGCTGTCAGTGCGGAAGAGTGGACGTAGGCTTGGATTAAGCCGAACCACTATAAACCTCATGTTCTTATTCTCTTCCCTAAACTCTTTTACTTTGATTGTAATTCTATTTGATTATTAGAGTCTAATTTTCTTTTCATAATTTATTGCTGAACAGAGTTGCTTTAAAAATAAAATCATTCACTTCACTCTGGAAAATTTGTTTTCGCACCTATTCACCCCTCTAGGTGCTCGTATTAGCTTTCACAAACTAAATACCGCTGACACGCTCCAATTGGACCTCCCATGCACCCACACGCGTCGGTTCGCTAGCATGCCAAGCGCGTCGGGCGCGTGGACCCATGCGCAGCGACTTCTGGCCGAGTGTGTGGGCGCGTTCGGTGTCCTCCGGCAGTGCTCTACCCATCGTCAAACTCGTCTCGATGAGTACTTTCACCTTGTATATTTTAAAATTGATTTTGGCCGAAAAAATATTCCAAAAAATGGCCAAATCCGTATGGCTGTGCACGACTCCGAACCAGTTCTTCGCTTCGGTTCGATTTCAAGGATTCATATTGTAATTTCGAGCGTTAAACATCCAAAGCAATATAGAGTTGAATCTCTTGATCTCAATATCATATGGTAAGCGAGTAAATTCGATGAAAACAAGGTAGAAATCACGATCAGGCTCTAATACCAATGTTGAATTTCAAGTCGACGGAAGACGACTTACCTCTTTCGATGCACGATCAACAATTTTGCCTAGGAACTGTCGTTGAATTGCGGATGAATCACAAACAAAAACTACTGCTCACATTGGTCTGAATGCAATCACGAGGAAAGTACACGATTTCCACGGCGTAAATGCAAACTGTTCTCGTAAAGAAGAAAATGGAACGCCTTGATGGAAAGGGAAGAGAAAAGAAGAAAACTTTTTGAATGTACGTTGTTCCAACCAGTCCAACGGTTGTCTTCAGGGGTCTTTTATATGACCCCATCACACCCCTTCATCATAGCATATCAAGGCAAAATGGTGCGTGCCAATCGCATCCTATCATGGACGTATTAATTAATAAAATACTACAGTTCTGGATGGGCTCCAATAGAATTAAGATGTGATCCTGCCTTCCTGAAAAAGCCAATGATCCTGCCACTACCTGATTCCGGTGGGATGTAAAATTCTGTTGACCTTCCAAGAGCATCCCCTGACAATTCTTCCATTCCAGATGGCCCATAAGAGGTCTTCGTGGTATGTACATTTAGGCTATGGATGACGCTGTCAGATGGTTCTAGACGGGCTCCAATAGAATTAAGACGTGATCCCGCTCTTCCGAAAAAACCAACGATCCTGCCACTGCCGGATGCTGGGATGTAAAATTTTGTTGACCTTCCCAAAGCATCCTCTGACAATTCGTCCGTTCCATACGGCCCATAAGTGCCCTTCGTGGTATGTACACTTAGGCTATGGATGACAGTGTCAGAAGTGTTTCCACTTCCGATCATCCATCCTGATATCGAAACTAGACGCTTCTTGGGAAAATCTTGAAACACCTGCAAGAAAAGCAGAGCGAAACATGTTATACTTGCGAAAACATATGAAGGTTCGAGATATAGGATGCCAAAAGATACTGTGCCGCATGAAGCCGACAACACTGTGCAAAGCAACAGGTATACCTGGACGACTTCCAGACAGGCAAAAGACTAAAGACAAGAGAGAGACGGAAAGATTGAGATATGGACTGACCCAGAACCATGATGACCGGGGTTCTTGGCCGTGAGGGGAGCATCGGACATGCATACCATCGTCATCGTAAACAATCATGATGCCAGAAATTACGTGGCCAGTGAGATTTATACCAATGGCCCTCACATCAGTATGCACTCCATCATCCCATGGAGTACCACCAGAGCCTCCAAAGGGTCCAATGGTTTTAAAAGGGTACAGATGCGGTATGGGTTCCGCATATACTCCTATGGATTTGAGAGTCTCCCCACAACTTCCATAAAAGCCGATGATTTTGCTTCTAGTCGATGGATACCAAAAGTACTTCCCCATCTCTTTGCCAAAGGGACCATATATTCTTCTATTACTGTAAAATGTGAGCGACTGAACGATAGCATCATCACCATCCTCTCGCTTGTAACCAGAGATCGATGTCAAGTATTCACATGGATAATCCAATGTAACCTGCACAATCTCAAAAGTATATCTTAAAAATTGGACGAATGGTGTAAAGAAGACCTATTTGTCAAGTTTAAGTTACTAAATCATATGACTGGACGCATATCAATATCCTCTCATCCAATGAGATATAAGTAAGTAAACAGTGATGAATCGGAGAGGGAAAACAATACCAACCTTACGAACGTTGGCCTCAGCTCCTTCGGCCTGACGACCGTGCATATCCAACCAAAATTGTTCACCACTCTTGTCGTACGCAAACATAATGTAATGGATAACGTCATCGAACATTACCACAATTTCCCTCACACCATTGAATTTCCCGTCATCCCAAGCACATCCACCTAGGCCTCCAAATGGCCCGATCATTTTAATTGGGTAGAGATGCAAGATCGGTTCAAAATATGCTCCAATTGATTCAAGACATTCATGATTGCGCCCCAAAATCCAACAATTTTGCCACCCATTACAGGATATGAGAAGTGCCATGCCGCATCTTCATCACCAATAGGTCCAATTGTTTTTTTGTTAGTTTGGAACGTGAGAGACTTAATGCTGGTGTTGAAATAATACCCGGATATTGAAGTCAAATACTCATCCGGATCATGTATGTTGATCTGTAATAATAAACATATCCATCATACTCATGATATAAGTCTTGAAAGAGTCTCCTGCTAACGTAAGCTATGCAAAATGTGCAAGGATTTTACAAAGCATATCTATATATGGGGACATACCGTATGTCTCTCGAGGTTTCGTACTATATGGAAGTTGTTTCCATCAATGCCACCATGTGTCTCTAATTGCCTTAATTCGTTGCTCGCCTTCACATATTGAAACGCAATTGATCGGATGCCTGAGCCTTTACTCGGTTCAAATTCAACAATGATTTTCCTTACATTGGTGTGCTCCATGCCATCATCCCAATATGACGCTTCTGGACTCCAATTATGGAAGTATGCATACTGGCAGGGATTGTAAGGCTTGACTTGTGCTCCGATAGATTCCAGAAAATCACCACTTCTTCCCGAAAAGCTGATAACTTTCCCAGCTTCCGATGGTAAGGAAAAGTAATCCCCTTCCTCTCTACCAATGGGTCCCAATATTCTTCGGTTGGTTTGAAATGTGAGCGACTTGATTAGAGTGCCACGACCCTCTGCATTTTCAAGATATCCGGCAAAAGAAGTTATGTACTCTCCCTGTCTCAGTTGAACCTGTAAATGGGCCATAGAAAGTCATATTCGATGTGAGTGACTATACGTTGCATCATTCGATGATAAAATAAATTGGTGGATCTCTTTTTGAAATGCGATTTGAATATACAAAGAAAGTCATATATGCTAATGTTCGTGTAAAATTACGTTTCTAATTAATTTGGTGGTACATTTCAGTTTGTAAATCAACAGTTAATTTACTTTTTGTTTATTGCTTGGTTTGTCTTTGCCTAATTTTAATAAAGTGAAGTCTTTCATTTTTCCCTTTGGTTTTCTAACGATCATGCTGATCCTCGGGTACCTCAGATGTGAACTTTTCATGTGCATTTGCAAAGCAATTGTTAAGAATCTCGAGGTTCATAATGCCGTAATCAAACTAATGTTATGATAAGCTAGATGAATAAACTCACAACATTAAAGTAGAAACGGAAAAAGAGAAAAGGTTAGAGTCTAGATACAACCTTGAATTCTTTTCTGCCATTAATACGATACGTAGTTTGCGGTTTGAAGCTGGTGGCTTCGTCGACTTCAAAAGTGATGGACTTGATGAAGTCTGTGTAGCAAACATCAATCCCCTTTATATCAACAAAATCCCAGGATTCTTCGCCTATGCCTCCAAAAAGGCCCGTAAACCTTAACAGGATATATATGAGGAATCGGCTCATAAAAAGCTCCAATGGACACGAGACGAGAGCCATCACAACTCCCATGAAACCCGACAATTTTGCCGCCGGTGTATGGAAATGAAAAATGCCTCCCTTTTAGTTGTTGCAATTGGTCCATGATCCCTTCTATTAGTATGGATTGTCAATGACTGAAGAATGGTGAGTTCGGAAACTTCTTCAGCATAGCCCGAGATGGATTTCAAGTACTCACTTGATGGTCGAGATTAATCTGAGAAAGAAATTCAAGAACAATTATCTACTTTCACAATGAAGAGATAGAGTTTACCAGAAAAAGAAAAAGAAAAAAGCATCGAGCACATAAACAAAATCACATTGTACCCTAAACAAAATCGAAGCTTACTGTATATGTTTCGCCTCCTCCGCTTGTGCCATGCGTGAACGGACCAACTGGACGTCCGCGTTCGTCATATATGATAGAGATGGACTTAATTGCAGAATCAAAGCCTATGACGATTTGCCTCACATCCGTGTGTTTGTCATCAGCCCAAATGTCCATGTCACTATCACCACCAAATGGTCCCACGACATCAAATGGATACTCATGAGAAATTGGCCCGAAATGGGCTCCAATTGAGTTGAGATAGCTGCTACATTTCCCATGAAACCCAATAATCTGTTCATCGTCAGAATGTGAGAGATGAAAAGGCCGTCCTATTTCAGAACCAAATGGTCCGTACGTCTTCTTGTTGCTGTGGATCTTGAGAGACCGAACAACATCCTGACCCCCATAATTACCAATATAGCCTGAAATAGAAATTAGGTATTCACTTAGATGATCCAATCTCATCACATTTGCCTGAACCTGCAATAAGTGATAGTTTCCATAAGTGTTACCATCATCACATCCATCTAACGTGCAATATGTATTGCCCTGGTGTTATTTTGGATCAATATAATTCCTTGACTGTGAAAATATAAATTACTTGACCGAATTCGGTTTAAGTACTTATCCCTAATAGAAAAAAGGAACGAACCGAAGTTTTTGAGTTTTGGATATATATATATATAAGCTGCCGCATGCCAATTTTGCTGCAAATGAAAGGCAAGATAATAAAGTCTCACAAACAAATTAAAAGGAGACGAAGTAATCAAATAAAAATAAGAAAATAAGAAAAAAGAATGATAAAATGTATACCTTCATACTTGGGAAAGTTACGTGAAGTAGTAACACACTAACACTTCCATAGATGTTTACATGTTTACATGTTGAATAGTGAAGTATATAATTAGTCTGTTAGGATGGCAGGAAACTGACCCTTTCAGTGTCATGGACATGTCCACCGTGCCAGGAGGACCTCACCAAACACCCGTTCTGAACATAATCGATGCTGATGGATTCAATAACTGCCTGCCAACAAAGCCTGATTTGCCTCACACCCGTGTGTCTTCCATCATCAAAATCATTGCCGTCTTTACCTCCGTATGGCTGAACTGACTTGAAACAGAGGGAACCTAAGAGCGAATCGAGATAAGGGCTTCTAACCAACTTCTCCAATGTCTGATGCCATTTATGTTTCGGCTTGCCGTTTAGGAATGAGCCCAACCTCTTAAGAGACTCCGGATGACCTCCTGCATAATGAGCTAGATTTCGGAACAACTCCTCATAGCCTTCTTGAGGTTCTTCTCTCTTCCAGGCATGGCGACAAAAGAGCCGGAGCGCTTCATTCGGGTCCAATCCTTTGACGATATACTTGTCGTCTACCTTGAGATCTTTTAGCAAGTTTTGGTCTCGGGTTGTGATCAGAATTCTGCTCCCAGGACACAGCAGTTCTCTGTCTCCTGCCCAGAAGTAGTCAATATGTTCTTTACTAGTAACATTGTCAAGAACAAGAAGTATCCTTTTACGGCGCATGTTCCTATTTATCTCCTTGACGTTGGTCTGAATGTCGTCATACGTCCTCAATCCTTCCACCTTTATGAGATTATGGAGAAGCTTCTTTTGTAGGCCTAATATATTTACTCGATCTGCATCTCCGATTTTATCAAGAAAGACAAAGGACTCGAAATCGCGGCAAATGCAGTCGTAGATGACTTCAGCCATCGTCGTCTTTCCTATTCCTTTTACTCCATATATACCTATAATGCGCACGTCCTCTTCTTGGCCCATTCTAATTAAAGAAATTACCTCATCTACCAACAAGTCTACTCCAATTGTGTTTTCCACCACGTGAAGTGGCCGCATTTTGCGGATTTTCTCGACAAGGTACTCTACTATAATATCCACGAATCTCCCTTCATCCCTGATGGTAAGTGTAGTTAAGAATGTAAGAGCATTAAATGTAAGTATATGCACCAAGAGACAAAATGTTCAAGATTTTTCACATTCATAAGATCAAAAAAACATCCAACTGGCTAGATCAGTGCTTGTTATTATGTTCTTCAGCTGATGTAGCATGCGCTCATAGCCAATTATTTCACATTGGGAGTCCTCTGTGGCGGATGTTCAATGGTGCCTCTAGGGAGGCACTTAAGCGGTTCGAGGTCACTCTTCCCTCTCTTTTTTTCTCTTTTCTTTTTATGCATTTTTTCAGAGGACCGCTCTTAATTTTTTTCATAATTCAGGGGCATAACCGTAATTGCCTAGTTATCTAGAGGAAAATTAGCAAAGCACCCCCCCCCCCCCTAACACTTAAATCTAAATTTCCCGGAAAAAAATCAAGCCTATAACCATTGGATTCTGATTTGAATGCATGAAAATGCCCTTAACATTGGATGGGTAAAATATCATTTAATTGTAATGTATTGTAAATACATTTTGGTAATTGATTGACAAACTATGGTGAATTTATCGAAGTTCTGTAATTTGATAAATGAGGTTCTCATGTATGACAAATTGAACATATATTTTGCAAAATTGCAGGAAAAAAAAAGAGGAAGAAAAAGCAATGTGCAGAGTCAGTGAGAAAGATGGTCACATCGTAAAACTATACAAGCACCGTCCCTATGGGTTCCACAAGGGTCTCGTGGCGACTAGCTGTGGGGCTGGGGGATAGTGAATGCCCCGAGTACGCGCGGTAACGAGGGGCCTAACAACCCGTCACTAGTGCCATAACGGCAAGCATAGAGGTGAAATGTGGCGACAGTCAGCCATCTTTTTTTTTTAAGTCTTTTAGAAATGAAAAGTCGTAGCATTGCTCTACCACAAGCTAAAATGATTAGAACCCCAACGAATTATTTATAAATAGAAATCTCTCGTGCAAAAATACTAAAACGGATCATTTTGGATATTGATGCTAATTAAGGTGACAAATTCAACTTAGCGAAAGACTCCTGGTTTTGCACATCGTTAGGATGGGCAAACATCATCTTATTAGGATAAAGAAGAAATTTAGGGTTGAAGGAAAATTGTTTTTCGATTTTATAGTATTTAGATGACGGAAAATGAATTGATGTAAACATTTTCCATGAACTGAAAACAATAAACTTAAATTCAGGGAAATCGACCTATAAGGAGAAATGGTTTGTGTGAGCCCATCATGGACCAAAAAATGGCAAAACTTGAAAGAGTTTGAACTTCACATTTAACATCAAACACACTGAACTCTAAATCAATATGTGTGAATCACAAAATAATAAAGCAAAGAACATGAAGGAGAGTTACGTACTCTCCGGCATCGTTCCTCAAGTCGAATCCTGTCAATTGCTTAGTTTCTCTCAAGGCGTTTGTCCATCTTTGTTTCTGCGCTTCATCTCTTTCGTCTCCACACAATCTCTGAAAACCTTGAGCAAATTCACTTCCACTCGTCAAATTCGAAATGTCTGCGGTTTTTACCTCGTGGAAGATGGGAACAACTAGGTGACCACGGTTTCCGAACCTCTTCCTGCACTCTAGAATCTCGACCAGCTCATTCATGCACCACCTTGAGTCTGCGTAGTTCCTAGAGAACACAACAAGGGCAATCCTCGCATGCCCAATCGCTTTGAAAAGCTTGGATTTGATTTCTTCCCCAATGTCTTCCCTCGCGTTGTCACTAAAACATTGAGAAAATATTTGGTGGTTTGTTTTCATCAGTACCAGCCGACACGGGCGAGCAATTTTGTGCTCATATTTAGTTACAGCTGATAAAATATTAGGTGTGTTAAACATGCCACGAAGGATTTGCATTGAATCATTTAGAGATCGACACCTAGCAAATCGCATCACCTGTCAGAAAAAATTTCTCTCTCTCCTCTTTCACTGGCTCTACTCCCCCTCTCCTCAAACCATACCGTCGCTCGCGCCCAACACGAGCTTGGGGTTGACAAAAACGGGGAACAGAGCGCGTGGGAGGGACACAATTTTTCCGAAAGGTGGGCCGAATTGTCACGTGTCGATCCCAAACGGTTATACGCTGATGTGAAATTAAGTATACAAATTAAGAATTAAATTCAAAATTAAAAACTTCATTCCTCTCTCTTCCTCCACCATGACTGCCACGCTATGAGCTAAACAGAGGAAGACGAAGTCGAAGACAAGCAAACGCGCAGAGGAAGGCGAAGCCGAAGAAGAATCGAGAAAGACGAAGCTGAAGACCAGATCTGGGGCCAATGGATAGCGAGAAAGATGAAGTGACCCGATCTGGCCGGTGGCCGAAGACGAATGGGCCGAGCCGTCAAGGCTGACGGCCATGGACGAGCTCCAGATCTGGAAGTTCGCAGTCGTCGTTGTCGTCTCCGGCAAGGGTCTTCGCCAGATCTGAAGTTCTCTGTCGTCCTTGCTCGTCCATAGCTGGTGCCTCCAGATCTGACTTGAATGCGGCCATGCTTCAAGTCTGGACTCGACCATGCCTCCGGATCTGTTGTGGCTCCAGATCTGGACACTCAGACCAGACAAAAAAAAAAAAAAAAAAGATATGGACACGACCATGGCCCCAGACCTAGTGCGGAAGAAGACGAAGACGACGGAGGGAGTGGCTCGGTTTGGATGCCTAACGGTGTTGGCCTGGACGCGGCGCCGGCGACGGCGGGGGAGGTGCAGAGGTCAAGCTCAAAAAAGGTGCTGTGGAGTCCGGACGGAGGGGAAGAGAGAGTAACTGGGTGGTCTGAATAGATTCCTATTTTCTTCATTTGGTCTTAATAAATTTCACCTGAAGACTTGGATCGAGGCCAGCTTGAAAGCGGAGAAGAGGTGCGATACGAACTTTTTCCTCACATCCTTCCCTCGGAAACTCACAAACACATCGTATTTCCACGGAGAAGAAGGCGGCGGCGGAGGAGGAGAAGGGGAAGTAGCCATGGTCTTAAAATTGATTTATGCAGTCAAAAACTTGGGCTCTGTAGATTGTAAGTTTGATTTAAGACATTGGAGAGTAGAGGTGGCAAATGGGTGGGTCGGGTCGGGTATGGGTTTGGTCGAAAATGGGTCGACCCATAGTTGACTCATTTAATTCGTTTTAATCTATATTATTGTAGTGTAAATCATATAACACATATCCGACCCGACCTATACCCAACTTGACCTATATTATCGAAACACATTTATATTTAACTTAATTTAGTTACTTAAATAAAAACTTTGCATCAAATTTAAAAAGTAAATCAAATAAAAAATGTGAAAACCTTTAAATTAAAATACTTTTGAAGAACTCTTAATAAGAAAAATTTGATGAGCTAATAATTGAATTGAAAATAATATTTGTTTAAAACAAATCTTCTTGAATGCAAGAATGCATAGCTTCTTAATTGTAATTGTTTTTAATTCTGGTTGATTTATTGATTTTAGTTCACCAAGTTAAAAATTACATTATGACGTTTTGAATTTGTATTTATCAATCTAAACAGTATCGAACTTCGTCTAAAAAAGTACTTCTCTAGTATGGATATCTATCTACCAAATATCATTAAAATAATCAAGTTTTTATTATTTTAAAATTTTTTGAAATTTTTATTTTTATTTTATTTTTATTTTATTATTTTCTTTTCTTTCTTTTTCCTCCCTCCTTCTTTTCCATTGTTACTCCGTCGACGGTGACCAGCCAAGCCGCAATCCAGCGAGATCAAGGCTCCGCTCGTCTGGGCGAGCCCGAGTTGTCAAGCTCCATCACGGTTGGTGAGCTCGGGGCTCAACCGATCCGAGCGAGCCCGAGCTCCGTCACGGCCAGAGAGCGTGCGACTCACCAGATCCAGGTGACCCTAAGCTTGGCCATGTCCGGCGAGCTCGCGGCTCGCTCGATCCAGGCGAGCTTGAGCTCCATTGCGGCCGGCGAGCTCGTGGCTCGCCAGATCCAGGTGAGCCCGAGCTCATCCATGGCCGGCTCGCGAGCTCGGCCAAGGTTGGCAAGCTCGCGGCTCGCCCGAGCTTCGTCGAGGCGAGCCACGGTAGCAAGCGGCAGAGGCAAGTCGAAAATGGGTCATTGCCACTAATGAAGCCGAAGCATAGCTGTCTATGGAGCATTACTAATATGTTTTTACTTTTTAGGTTTTGAAAATGGGTCGAAACGGGTGACCCATTTTTGACTCATATAGAATTGAAGTTAAAACACATTGACCCACTAGGTCATTACTTCTTCACTATGTAGCACCGACACGGACACGTGACATGTGACACGACACGTTGACACGTCATTTATTAAAAATAGAAAATTTCGACACATTCCGACACGTTATATATTAGATATATTTTTATATATAATACATAAATAAATAATAATAAAAATAGCCTAGAATTAATTTACACAAAAAATATTTAAAAAATATCATTCATTATTTTAATTTGTTACAATAATACACAAAAATTAGAGGAAAAAACATTGTTTAAAGAAAAATGCTGAAATGATATTTTTAAATTTATTTATTTATCATATATAGATTTTTATTACTTCTTTCAGAGTAAAAGACTTTTTAAAAAATAAAACAATTCTAAAAAATAAAACTGAAAAAAAAAATTGACCCCGTGTGTGTATATTTATAGCAATTTTATTACTTCTTTTGTGTATATTTATATTTGGGATAATACCCTAAAAAACCCCAAACTGGTACACTTGTGACAAATTTACCCCAAACTATTTTTTTGACCACCAAAAACCCCAAATTGGTATACTTTTGACAAATTTATCCCAAACTGGTATACTTGTGACAAATTTATCCTATGTTAGTTTTCGTTAAATTTTATTCTCAAATTATTAAGTTAAATGACACGTGACAGTTAACCAGTATACCAATTTAGGATTTTACGTTCTGTTTGTCACAGTTTACAATTTTTTATGATTTTTTTATGGTATTAATCCAATTTAGCATAGGTTATATTTGTCACAAATTTATCAGTTTATGATTTTTTGCAGTCGAATAAATTAGTTTGGAGTAAATTTGTCATAAATGTACCAGTTTAGGGTTTTTTATAATCAGTCGGGGTAAATTTGTGACAAGTTTACCAGTTTGGGGTTTTTCATGGTCAAAAAAATAGTTTTAGGTAAATTTGTCACAAATGTACAAGTTTGGGGTTTTCCAAGGTATTAACCCTTTATATTTTGACCCCTCAAGTATTATAAATTTTTAAAATTGACCCCGTGCGTGTCGGAATCGCGTGTCAAAATTTTGGACTCGCGTGTCGGAGCGTGTCGAAAAAAGTTGACCACGTGTCGGATTTTTCGACACTCGTCGACCGCGTGTCGGGACGTGTCGGAGCGTGTCGGACACGTGTCGGAGTGTCGGACACGACATGAAGGCTTGCGGAGAATGTCCGTGCTACATAGCTTCTTCATGACCCATATACGACTCATAAGTGAAAAATATGGATTTAAAAATGGGTCCATGACCCATTTTGCCACCTCTATTGGAGAGAGACTTAGCCATTATATGCAAATTCCAGCCGTCCTGTTAACTTACAAGATCTAGGTCCTTATTCATTTAATAATCCCAATTTTTAATCACCAACAATAACACTGTCTTTTAATTATTTTCTCTCGTGTGGGTATTAAGCTTAAAATCCCTACCCAGGCTCACTCATGATAATATTAAAATTTTCCATAAAATGGCTAGGTGTGAGAAGGGTGGATCGAATCTAAGCTCGCCCAAATTGCGCCTTAACCTAGGTAAACTTGTCGCTTATCGGGTTTAGTGCCAATAGTTTATTGGCGGAAAATGCAACCATTGAATATGAAAAGATAAAGTTAAGGACCGAAGATCTATTTAATGTTAAGAAGAACAATTTGGACCATTTTTTCCTCCAACAACAATGATTATCTGACAATATACGACGGGTTATGCATTTCTTCGACCAAAAGAAGTCATTTGACTTAATTAGAGACACTCGTTCACAATTTGGACCATCTTGTCGGTCATCGGGTTTAGTGCCAATAGTTTATTGGCGGAAAATGGAACCATTGAATATGAAAAGATTAAGTTAAGGACTGAAGATCTATTTAATGTTAAGAAGAATAATTTGGACCATCTTTTCCTCCAACAGCAATGATTATCTGACCATATACGACGGGTCATGCATTTCTTCGACCAAAAAAAGTCATTTGACTTAATTAGAGACACTCGTTCATAATTAGTCTAAAGGGGATCTGAAGTCACCGACTTGGATTTACTGACCTTTGCAAAAGAAAGAATGAGTCCAATGACACGAGCCAAACAACCCCGTTTACCAAGATTGTCCTTTTAACTTCGTAAAAATGAACTACTGAAATTTGTCACGATTGCCACCTTTCTCATATGGAAAAAAGAGATGAGGGTTAAAATTTTTACCTTCTCAAAGAGAGTAAGAATGATTAGTTTCAAGTTTGAATTTTGACTCTTATGCCTTATAAAAAGATAGGATAAAAATCTGAGATAAAATCGAGAATTAGAGTACGACTGACAAAAAAAATCATAAAAATGCAGTTACAGAACTAAAGCTGCAAAACGAAGTTCAAAGGAAATCTAGGTTTGGTACGCATTTGAAGGCCTTTTAATATTTCATCGGCCACTGACCCCCCAAAAAAAATAAAAATAAAAATGTATAATCGGCCATTGTAAATTATTTTCTTCCACGAAGTGGGAGTAGACCGCAATTCTTTATGCACTATAATAAGGGAGCTCATGACCCTCGGATACAGTCGCGATGCTCAAATCGTCGTAAATGGTGAGTTTATTTGATAAAATGAAGGCGATTAAGGGTTACAGAATCTGAATACAAAAAGAAACACTAGATTATTCCAACCCAAGAGAGAAAATAACACAAGCAAGCTAACTTGAAAAGATTTGTCTGGCTTTGGATTCTTTTATGTGAACATTTTATTTAGAGATCACGTGAGACTAAACAGGCGGCTTCAGTACCTCATACATTCGGCAATAAAGATCTACAGCCATGGGTGATGTACAGTTGATAGCACGCGCTGCAAAGTATACCCAACACGCACTAGTGGAGGCACACGTGGTCAGCTATCGATATCTCATATGCACGTCAAGCGAATTAATAATGCAACTTAGATCTATTTGACATATTTCATCAGTTCCCAGTAAATTTTACCTAAGACGGAGCGAATGCAGGAGCAAAATCTCTCTCTCCTCGAAGATCGTGCTTTAAACTTCGTAAAAATGCAGAATCAAATGTAAAATATATGAACGAAAATTGACAGCACTTGAAACTAGAGCTGCAATACGATGTTGACCGTTGACCGTTAACTTCCCAACAAGGCATTATCCGGGTTTGGCGTCCACTTCAAGGCCTTTTAAGATGTGTTTGGTAATGATTATGTTCTTATAAACAAATTTTGATCAGAAATTATTTTTTTTTTATTTTGTTCCCGGAAATTGATTTTCAATAAAAGAACGCGTTTGGTAATTGCATAAAATTTCTGATTCTGGAATAGAATTGTGTTTGGTACTATGTTCATTGATTATGTTCCAAATCAATTTATTTTAATTTTTAAACAAATTTTATAATTTTTCCTTTTTCTTTTCTTGTTTTTTTTTTTTTTTCTTATTCTTCTTCTTTTTCGGGCCGATCGCCGGACCGGCGACCTCATCGGAGCATCGCCGGCCCTCGTCGGCCGAGCCTTTCCGGCAGCTAGGCGAGGCTCGCACAGCCTTGTTAGTGGCCAAGCCGACCTCGCCGGGGTTGGGCGGGCCGGCTAGGGCTGGGCATCACGAGGCTCGCCCAGCCACCGGTGAGGCTCGGTCTCGCTCACCAGTGGCTAGGTGAGCCTCACTAAGGCTAGGCGAGGCTCACTTGGCCACCGGCGGGCTCACCGGACCAGTTGCCGGCAACCAACAGCGGCGGGCAATGGCGAACAACAGCGACCGGCGGCGGCGGGCGGCGATCGTGGGATGGCAGTCAATGAAGAAAAAGAAAAGAGAAGAAGAAGAGTTTTGATTCTCAGTTTTGTTCTCGAAAAAAAATCAACTTTTTTTTTTTTATTATTGATTTTCCTCCAAATCTGTTCCCGGGAACAAAAATTTTATCAAACACGATTCTGTTCCAAAACTACTCCTGAAAACAAAAAATCATAATCGGATATTGTTTGGCACGTTACCAAACAACCCCTTAATTTTTTATTTTCGTTTGAAATTGTGTGTGGAATTAGATGCGGGGCTCACCGGCCATTGTAAAAAAATTCTTCCTCCAAGGAGAGTGCAGTGCATTGGGATTCTTTTTGGACTGTAATTAATTTGGGAGAGCCAATGGTCCTGGGATTCCAGCGCGCGATGGTCAAGTCGGCGTAAATGTCACGGAATCTGAACACAGACAAACGAGGGCGTTCCAGCTCCCCATGCATTGCCAATCAAAGATCTTCCAGCCTTGCAAATATAAAAACACTAATATAATTGTCCGAAAACTCCTTAAATTTATTGTACAATGATTAATTCAATCCTAAATTCTTTTATATCTGTCGACTAAGAAAAGTAAGCTTATATACAGATGCACAATTGTCCTCCGTGAATTATGACGATATCATTTTCAAGATTTGGAATTACATGTCAACATAAACTTAGTTAAGCTACTTATTGCATTCTCTACAACACAAGTCCATGTCAATGTCCATAATTTGACCTTTAGAAGCGCTTTAGACCTTAATAGCAAGTTATAATTAATTGATAGTACACGTGATGATACAACAAGAAGTAATTGAAAGATACCCATACCTCGTTAGTCTTATCTCCTCCATTCCCGCCATGTTTAGGCCTCTAGATTGTAGACCCATTATTTTCATACTCAAAAGTAATGGAGTCAATCACTGGTCCCGCAACTATGTTTACTTCTCTCACATCTGTGTGGATACCATCATCCCATGGGCTGCCGTATTGACCTTCAAAAGGCTCAATGGATTTGAAGGGACCAGAACAAGAAATTGGTTCTGAGTAAGACTCCTACTGAATCAAGATGGGCACCTGATCATCCATAAAAGCCAATTATCTTGATACATATCAATGGACAGCGAAAGAACCCTCCTTTTTCCTCACCAAACGGTCCATACCTTCTCGTATTAGTTTGAAATGTCGGGGATTGAATGACAACCGAGCCAATATTAAGTATTAATGTGGGTAGTCCAAATCAACCTATAAATTTTACAATTAACGTGCTTAACAATGATAGGAAACTGAGTTGGACGGAGGAAAAGAAAATAAGTAAATGCTAAACCTAATCACATTTATCGTTAGCTCCTGTTTCTTTTCTCCTTCAGGATTTTCCTTCCATATTTGTTAACACCTAAATTTTGGCAATCCGGTCATTTATTTATTGCATTAAAAATTATGGCTTAATTTTATCCATGAAAAAATATTAATTACATAGTATATAGATTTAAGTGTATTTATTTTTAATGTGTATTTTTTGTATTTATTTATTGGACCGGTGATGGGTGGATTTGAATTAGTGGTTCTGAGCTTTAATTTGGCAAACTGGACTAAGCCTATGACCTAAAAATTAATTATAAAAAATTATCTTGTGAAAAATTGGAATTTGAAATTTTTTTAGGATATGATGGATTTTTTTTTTGGATATGTTAGATATGAAAAGCAAATATTGCATTCAGCAAAATGAATATTGCGTTTAGAAAAAAAAATCTTCATGGATTTCGATTTGGGAAAATTAAAATCTTAATTCATGGCCTATAAATATGTTAAATGCGATCACCGCGTGCGGTGCCACAGTTGGATAAGATTTTCCCATTTATCATTTGTCGAGGAAGGAGTTCGGAATACGGCAATTTATTTGCCGCGGGATGATTAAGTGCGACATCGATGTGATGGGTCTTACGCTGTGCGTGGTACCCCGGTTTCCCAGATGCCCATCTGTCAGGTCGTCCGTGTTGGTACGGTGTGCAGTTCTTGGGCGATAAAAAAATGTTAAATGCGTAGGGTTCCAGGCTTTTTCTTCTTTTCCTCGAAAAAAAAATATATATGAAAGCTAAAGAGAGGAGTTCATTTTTTTAAGGGTTTGTGGGAGAAAAAAGGTCTGACTTTTTCCTTCTGCAAAAAGTGACCGGACGGGAGATAGACAGGAGGAGAGAGAGAAAAAATATAAAAAAAAAAAAAAGAGAAGAAGAACAGCGTCTTCTTCTCCGGCGTGCTTGCTGCCGTCTGCCCGAGCTTCCACCTTTGCCCGCCGGACACCGTCGTCTCGCCACACCGGCGCCACCCAACTCCGCCGGCCTCTGTTCTGTCTCGCCTGGAGCCTGTGCCCATCGCCGCGCTCCGCCTGCAGCCCGTTCGCCACTGCTGCTCCCTGCTGCCGAGCCACCGCCGCCCGAGCGACGCCCCTGCTCTGTTCGCGATCTGGCCCAGCTCCCTCGCCGACGCTTGCTGAAGCCGCGCCGATCCTTGCCGCCCTCACCAGCCGCGACATCAGCAGCCCGTTGAAGCCGCTGCTGTGCTGATCCGAGTCTCACCCGAGCTGCTTCCACCGCTCCAGATCCGAACGCCGAGCTACCGTGCGACCGTCCGACGCCCGCACCCGGAGTCCTCTGCCCGCGATGCCCTTTGCCGGAGTCCGAACGCCGGCAGCTCTGACCGTGACGCCCCTGTTGCCGGTTGTCCTTGCTGCCCGGGTGCCGCCCCTTTCCTGCTGGTCCGCCCTCGCCGGAGTTCTCCTCGCCGGACCTCTGACTTGTCGCTCCTCTGTTGCCCGAGCACGAGATTTGCTTGGGAAGCAAAAAAAAAAAGAAAAAAAAAAAGAAAAGGGAAAATCAATTAGGTAGTTTTTCTTTTTTATTTACTTTATTCTATTTTTTTTATGTTATTTTCATTTATTTACTCTGTTTTTTAGTAGAATTATTCCTAAATGAATGGTTGAGTTTTCTTGACATGGAGTAGCCCCTCAAATTAAGGATTGAGAGTTCGATTTTCGCGTTCGAAATCTGAATCACAATCTTTTGCAAAAATCGATAATCCAATCTTACACTCAAGATTCGATTCGCGATTTAATTTTGAAATTGGCCAACACGATCTCATGAGATATTGTTCGCCAATTTGTGGATATCAATTGTCCGATTTGCTATTGTGTTGGTTGAATCAATTTTATTTTCGTAAAAGAAAAAAAAAAATGTTTGAATTAAGATTATGTTTATTTTATAATATTTCTTGTTATCTTGCATATTTAGAATAGGGATTTTATTCCGAATTTTGAAAAAAAAATCAAAAATAAAATGCATTCATTTAGGATCTTAGTGTTTTTTTTTTTTTTTTTAAAACTTGAATTGCATGTTTAATTACTTGGCAATTTTAATTTCGAATTTATGAAAGAAAAAGAAAAAAATTAGAATTATGGCATTCTTTACACGTATTACATATCATGATAGATTGCATTTTTAAAGAAAAATAAAAATCATATGCACATCATATATAATTAGGTTCATGAAATGCATGTCATTTAGTGATTGTTGCTAGGTTCATTTAATTAGGAATTGCCCGTTATTAGGATTAGGTCATTTAATGACATATAGTTTGCATGTTAGGTGTCATTTTGTACATTATTGCATTGCGTTGCACGTAATTTCTACGTTTCATTTAAATAAAAGAAAATTCTTAAAAAAAAAAAAAAGATTGAGTGATTGCATGTTAATTAGAAATTATATCTAGAATCGTTGATGTTTTCGTTGTTATGAGGTAAGTCTTGTATTTTTCTTTATTTGCTTTCTTGAGTGTTAAATTGGCGGTTTGCGATCCGCACGATGTTTCACATATTAAGATAAATTAAAATCAATTCAAGCTGCTTGTCAAACATTTTTTTTAAAAATAAAATGGAAATGTATCGAAATGGCGTTAGAGAAATCTAAGGTAATCAAGTCCATGTACCCAAAATCTCCGGTTTGTAAAAAGTAAAATAATTTTAATCGATCTATCGTAAACTGATTAGTGGTGACTCTCTTTTGCATGCTAGATATTTGAACTTAAGTCGCGAATTGGTATGGGCTTGGAAGAGCACGAGCTAAGTTACATTAGCCTGATTTTAGATGGTGTAGCCTAATTTTAGGTGGTGCACCCGAAATTTAGGTCACGATAATATTCAATCTTTGCAGCAAAGATAATTCTATTAATGATATGCAATGAAAGACTCGAAAAAGTCAATAAACATTCTTTTCTGGTGGCAAAGTTAAAGAAAAGATTGTTAGGAAACGTGTTCCTAATCCTAAAACTAGATAAACTCACCATATAAACGTTGCATTTGCCACTTCTACCATGTGTGGAAAGACCAAATGCACTCGCCATCTTTGTCGTACTCAATGGCCGTGTAGTTGATAACGCTTTCCAATAGTGTCTTTATTTTCTTCACGCCATTAGACTTTCCATCATCCCAAGGCTGTCCGCCTTCACCTCTAAATGGCCCGATAGACTTAATTGGATAGAGATGAGATATTGGTTCTAAGTACTCTCCAGTAGATTCTAAATTGGTACCGGAATTTCCATAACATCCAATGATCTTCCCTTTAGTGGTTGGAAATTAAAAATACCTTCTCTTTTCGGTATCGAATGGTCCACATGTTCTTTTATTGCTTAAAATGTGAGTGAATTGATAACAGTAGAGCCAAAATCACTGGTAATATAACCCAAAACTGAAGTTAGATACTCACTTAACCAGTCCACATTTTTCTATAATGGGCATTACAATGTAAAGAATAGTTAATGTGATGACTTGTTTAGCAAAAAACATTATGCATGACAGTAACTAGCAGGTGATACCAACTTCTAGATAGTTAGGCAGATAAGCATGGGCTAATAAAAATAAATGACCTTGGCTACTTCACTATCATGTCGTATATCTTATACAAAAAGCAGATACTCGTCCAACAGAGTGGCACGTGAGATATCATTGGTACTCTTATGTGATTTCAAGATTGGCTAATCATTTGGATTGCAGAAAAAATGACTCATTATTCGAATAAAGACATCCTAGAGAGACAGTTATTCCAATAAGTCATTATGGAAACAACTCATGTTTGCCCGACGATGGCATTGCTCTCAACTATCGAGTCGGAGATCGCAATCCCACTCTCTGCCGTTATCGGGATTGCGTTCTCCCTGGTGCTGTGATGCCTCAGGTGGCGCAATGACAACCGGCAAGATTCAAACGCCTTGGAGGAAGGTGTTAGAGCCATTTTCTGATCACATACCAAATGCCGTCTCTAAGGGTGACTCCATATAGATCCTATAGCTTAAGGACTTATCTTCTTTATGGAAATTTTCCTCTTTGTTGCACTCGAGATTGATTGTTGGACATTCTCAAACATTTTAGATATTTCAGGAATGAAATTCTATTACTCTCAAAGCTTTATCGCCCAAACCAGCTATGGACTATACTGTCTCACGACTTTGAACCTAGCTTACGTACCACTTTAATGGGTGAACAACCCAACCATTGGAACATACTATAGCCCCAGGTGGCGAAGAGCTGACATTGAGGTGCCAAACCTTCTCGTTGATGTGAACTATTGGGTAAGATTAGCTTGTTGTCCCTAAAGTAACTTTTATCCATTGAGTGACAGCCCTTCCACTCGGCACCGTCAAATCACTAAGGCTGACTTTCGTCCTTGCTCGACGGGTGGGTCTTGCAGTCAAGCTCCCTTCTGGGCCGATCTTTGTCTGGCCTAAGGAAACCTTTGCATACCTTCGTTACATTTTGGGAGGTCTATGCCCAATAGAAACTATCTACTTAAACTCTCCGTTAGTCTACAAGTCCTAACACAAGGTTAGAATTTTAGCTCTTGTAGAGTGGTATTTTACTGATGGCTATTTTTTTTCTTAAAATTACGTTAACCAAGAGCTTTTAAATCTGCATAAATTATTTGGATTGCACCTACTATAATCAACTAGGGAGAAAAAATAGAATGAGTATGAGGTAATAATTTCATATTGATTCGAATCAATCCATATGCTCCCACTTTTTATAAAATTTCGGTTAGAAGCATACAAGTACTATAATGTGTCTCTTTATGGGTGTTGTAACCATGTCATGGTAGTCATGTATGTGAGGGTATAATCGGTAATTTAACAGCAAAAGATGGAATATTATTTCCAATACCGCCGGACACAATTTTTTTGGCTCTCTTTTGCCCTCCGTCCCTTGTCCCCAGGGGATCTTCCTCCACTAGCAGGTCTATGGTCAAGGTCGTTGGCTTTTAGCACATGTTCGTTGTTCGAGAGAGAAAAAGGTGAAAAAAGAAGATAGAGAATGAAATCCATTTGATTTTCCGGGTTGCGAGTCTTTCTTTTTCTAGGCATAGAGGTTGTAGTTCAACCCCCTTCTTCCTCTGTTTCTCAGTTCTCACTCAGACTGTCAGTTAACAGATTTTTTATGGTCAATCTCGCATTTGCCTGAGCAATAGCAACCAATTCGAGTCTTGTAATCTGATGATAGCTCAGCGAAATCATGAGCTTCTTCTGCTGCTTGTGGTGCGAGTCATTGTTAGGGTTTGTCACAGCTGCTAGAGCTCTGAGCGACGTATCTGAGCACAGGAGTATAATATTTACTCATGCAGGTCTCTTCTCAGGAAGGTGGGTTGGAATGATGATGGTAGTCTTTGTCGTGTTCTTGGGCGGAGTGTTGGTGGGGGCTCTTGTCGTTTTGGCTTTTACCATTCGTCCCATTTTCTCGACAAGTTTTCGCGCTTTGTTCGGGATTAAGTAAACGCGCATGTTGTGCACGTCACGTGGATGTTTTCATCTCTTTACTCACCAAATTAGCTTTAGGCTCCCACGGGACTGAGAGGCACATTATTTTGTCGCATTACACGACAAGAATGTTCATCATATAGCATGGCTGTTTCAAAAAAGTATATTTGATTAATGTCTGGGGATAACCTACGAATAATTACACGTCTTAAAAGATTAATTGATTTATTAGCTCAAGAACTGGTTTGAGTAAGTCAAACTCGGTGTTGCATTTTGGCGTATGTACGTTTGCAAGATAGATTACATTTGTTGATAAGCCTAGGTGTGACCGTGTCGTTGAAAAGAATTTCTATGAAAATTCTTTTCTAGAATTTCCAATACTTGGAACCAGCAAAATAATAAACCAGTTGAAAAAGCATTTCCAATCAAAGAAAGTAGTTGTTCTTCAAACCAAGAAAAAGATTTCTCCTTCCTAATAAGAGGAAAACGTTTTCCTTGGCTAGGTTTTATATTATTCCATGTCATGAGACATCAAAGAATTTCAACTAAGCTTGGAGCTTCAATGAAGCGCTCCCTCTCCCTCTCATCCTCGTTCTCTTCCAGAATTCGTTTTCTCTATTCTTATACTTATTGATAAATCGACAAGCCATGTTCTCATACACGTTCAATCTATGATTTATGACAAGTCGCCTAGGCCTTGGTACCTGGCTCCTGTGCTCGAGTCATCAACACCTGGGCCTGAGTCCATCGAGGCCAAGCCCGGATTGCCAATGCCCACGCTCGGGTTTATAGTGGCTAAGCCTGAGAACTGTAGCTCTTGTAATTGTGACTGTGGCGGCTAGGCCCAAGTCCCCATAGGTTGGGAATAGTTCGCAAAACCGAGGCAGGCTCCACGAAATTGAGTCTAAGTTTTGAGTGGTAGGGCTTGAGACCCTCAAAGTCTAGCCCAAGACCTTGGCATCATTCCCGGGTGGTAATTGCTAGCTGCACCCAAATCTCCAAGACATCGGTGCCCGAGCCCAGGTTACCCTAAGTCTTGGCTCGGGGCCTAAGCTCGAGGTTGGGTTTCATAAGAGAAAAAAAATTAGTTGTATTTATGAAAGTACTTAAGTTATGAAAATCTTATTCGATAAAATTATATTTAAAATTTTATGATATAGGACATGTAGCCCTTATATCACACAACTAGGACATGTTTTCTTATTTCAGAAAAATAAATGCAAATTTTCATTTGTAAACAATGGAAAATAATTTTCAGTTCCTTGCAAATTTCACTGAACATTGGAAAATATTGTCATTTTTTTAGAAAAATGACTTATTGGAGCACAGTTTTTAGAAATGTCAAGCTATTCGCGAAACAAATGGAGCCTAAATTTAATTTCTTTCTTCCATTTGATTTGTGTTATATAGGAATCTTGGTATATGCAACTAATGACACAACATCAAGTTAATTAAAATTTGTATAGTAATTTTTATATGTAATTGGCTTTAGTAGAATCATAGGGTGCGTTTGGCAGTCGGGATAAAATTTGAGATATGGCATAATTTATCATATCCTACGTTTGGTCTTCCTCGATAGGATAAAGTCGAATATAAAGAGGATATAAGCTAGATAAAATTATTCCATGGGAGAGGTAGGATAAATGTGGATATGATTTTTAATGTCCATAATAGGAAATTTATTTTTCTTGAATAAAAACTTATTAAATTAACAAAATTGAAATTATATTTCAATATAAATAATATTTGAATTCTAATTTAAGAAATTAAAAATTAATTTTTTTTTAATTTAATATTATTTTAATTTATATATTCAACTTTAATTCTATCTTATAATAAACATTCAATCTATAAATTACATATTCATCTTTATTATATATTTTAGGTTTTTTTTTTTGTATTTTAAGTATGTTAGTACAGTTTACAATTTTATAAAATTTTATTAAAAAATGATGAAACGCGAAAAAATAAATAATAAGGAAAATAATTTTAAAAAAGATGAAAATAAAAATGAGGAATAATGTCATGAGAGATTTTTACCATATCCATTTATAAACTTTAAGGTTTATTTATAATAATATGCCGTTTATATCAAAAAATGTATATAATATAATGTGAATATATCTAACTTTAATACTAAGATTCACTAAACAATAGATAGGATATAAAAAAATCCAATGATTTCATATACTATCATATCCAGTTCTATCCTAATTAGAAATCCGGACAACCAAACGTAGCCATATTGTATTAAAAATGTGAGCTGGTGAGGATGTACAACCTTCAATTATGAAGTATTTCTTTGCTCATCTGTGAATGTGTTTCAAGGGTTTTATCATAATACATTGTGATTTGATGTAGAACACTTCTCATTTTCATGAGATTGTCATCCTTGATTTGTTATGCTTGGGACGAGACACTAATTCATATAGGGTTAGTTTAGAATATATAGGTAACGAGTTGTTCTCATATTTCTCTAAAGTTCTCTTTTGTGTTACATTCTTTCTCCTCCTAACTGAAGTCCTTATATGTGACAATGATTCATACCTATCTCTTATCATTATGATTTGAATAATCTTTCGAACTAGAGCATTATCGGTTCTATTGTGAAATTAATTTCTTTTTTTTTTTTTTTTTATTTCTTTTATGTTTTCCAATCATTCTTAGCCGTTGGGTAGTTCAACATTCTCCTTTTCTAGTTCTAACAATCAATTGATTTTGTATGAGTCAAAACCAACTTAAACCCAAGTTTAAACAACCCATGCCGACTCAGACAAAAACCTCATAGACTCATTTATAAATAACATATTCAAAAAGTTTTTGTAAAACATGTTGGTCGAAATGCTCTTAAGTACTCCAAATGTGGAGATCCAGAACATTTTGAGAATAATGACGTGTTTGGTAACGCTTCTGTTCTCGGGAATAATTTTTTATTAGAAATTATTCTTTTTGAGTCTGTTCTCAAGAACAATTTCTAAGTATTTTAAGTCGTTTGGAAATTGTCCAAAATTTCAATTCTCAGAATAGAATTGTGTTTGGTACCGTCCTCAAAATTTTTACTTCAAATCATTTTTTTTTTAATTTTTAGATAATTTTATTATTTTTTTCCTTTTTTTTTTCTCCCATTCTTCTTCTTCTTCAAGGTGGCTGGTTGCTCACCTTGGGATGATTGGCAATCGGTCAAACGAGGGCCAGTGATCTCACCGGAGCGTTGCCGGCAGCTGGGCAAGGCTATGCCGAGCCTTGGTTGGGCAAGCGGCCTTGCCTAGATATGGTGAAGCCAAGCTTGGCTAGCTGCCGGCGGCTCAACCTCACCTGGCCATCACAAGGTCGGCCTCGCCTTGGCTGGGCAACGCCGACCTCACGGTGCCCCAGCGAGGTCGAGCCCCGTCGGTGGCTGGCCAAGCTTGGCCTCGCCCAGCCATGGTTGGGCCAAGCCTCGCCCAGCCAAGTGAGCCTCGCTGATGGTCGAGGGAGGCCTCGGCGAGACCCACCTAGCCACCGGCGAGGCCTGCCTGGCCACTGGCCTGGCGAGGTTAAGCCTTGTCGATGGCTAGGCAAGCTTCCGACGAGCTCGCCGGATCGGTTAACGACCAGTGGTGTTAGGCGGCGGGCGGCGGATGGCGGTGGATGGCAAGGCGGCAGCCACGGCAGTTGAAGAAGAAGAAAGAGGGAAGAAGAACAAGAAAAAAAAGAAAAGAGAGAAAATATGTGCTTGATTCTAGAATTGTTCCCGGGAACAAAGAATCAACCTTTTTTTACTTCTCGATTCTATTCCAAATCTACTTCTGGGAACAAATATATACAAATTTGTTCCCGGGAGCAAAATTTTTATCAAACGCATTTCTGTTCCAAATCTACTCCTAGGAACAAAAGAATAGAAATTTTCACTATTGGGCAAGTAAACAAACATGCCCTAAATGTCCTAAAGTCTGGAGACCAATTAAGAGACTGAATAAAAACAACATATTCTACTAACTCTCATGGACCCTAGAAAATTTGGGTACCAAAAAAGGATAAGTTGTTTTTGCATGGAATAAAGAAAAAGAAAAAAGAGAATTTGGTAAGAAAGGTTTTTTTTTTTTTTTTTTAAATCCTCAATTTGGGTTGGGTACATAATTTAAAAATTCTCATTATACTTTTTATTTGATATATCCTCTTTGTGCCTTGGTTGATTCGGACTTTATTATGACCATATTCCGTGATTGGCTTTATTGAAGGAAGAATCGTGTGATTTTTTTTATTTATGATTCGTGAGTTTAAATTTGATTTAATACGTGTGATTATTTTTTATATCTTGCTTAGAGACAATTGAGTTTATTTGGTTTGATTTTATGCTCTCAGATTTTGTCATATTTTGCAAAGTGAAAATCTATTCTACGAAATATTAATTCATTATGCACGATATTCTTTCTTAAATACTTTATTATGATGAGTTTATAAATAATATTTGATTATTTATGAAGATTGCATATTTTGCTCTAACGTCAAGGAATGATCAAAATTCATGGATACCAAAAAAGAAACGAGTTCATTGTAGTAGGGGTGATCGGGTCCAGGTTGGGTAGGGTTTAGACCTGGACCCTGTACCAGACCCTGTTATAACCGGTTCCCATTTTCTGGACCATGTACCCGACCCTGTTTGTATTGGACCATATACCCGACTCACCCTGTTTTTCCGATTTGATTTTAGGGTCAACCCTGTTTCCATTGGAACATGTTTTGTAATCTCCCAATATCCTATACAACTTCAAATTTTGTATTAATACACGAGAAAATAACGTAATCCTCATAATTTGTATCGAAATATTAAGCATTTGTAGTAAATAAATACATGAACTTTTGACTAAATGAAAAATTAAGGATCCACATAAGGCAAAGAATTATCAACAAACATGGGTGTAATATTAGTCTTATCTCACAACTACTACATGAAGCTACTCATTTATGCAATGATAACTTCTCCTATAAAAGAAAAATTAGGCGAGCCAATCTACGTGGTACACAAGAATTTGGCGGCGACGAACATCGTTCGTCTGTCGGACGATGAGAGAGGGACCTGATGAGGGAGAGAAGCAAGTGAGGAAGAGGAACGATGAAGGAGGAGTGCCGTGTGTGTTTGACCGAGTCAAAAGGAAAAACACCGTGTGATTGCGGAAGTAAGAATAAAAATAAGGGGGAAAAAAGGATATTGGACCTATACTTATAAAACCGGTTCATAAACCGATTCCAAAACCGGTCCGGGAACCAGTTCCTAGGTGGGTAATCAATCGGACTCGGTTCCTGGACAGGTTTAAACCGGTTCCGAATTTTGGGAACTGATTTCAATGGGAACCGATTCCCAACCTTATTTTCCGGGTGGGTCGGTCCGGTTCCTGGTATACCTGGTTCGGTTGCATACCCCTACATTGTAGGAAATTTTATAGGGGAAGAATGATTGCAAATCTGCGCAAATTTAGGTGCAATAAGAAAAGTATCTCATATGAAGATTGGCAGTGATCATTTTTAATCAATGGTATATTTCAAACATATACCTCCGGTAAGAGAATAATTTTTTTTTTTTATCATCCCACCTTGCAAATTTCTACTCAATTTTAAGAATATTCAAGATGATTGCCTATGAATTATATATGATTTATATTGCAAATATCTCTTGTCATAAACCTAAGGCATTGCATTTTTTTTATTACTTGATTTGACACATGATAGAAATATCTGGTTTCTTTTTGCGAAATGCATCAATAATATGTTTATGAGTTTTATACTCAAGGAAATCTCTTTGATCGTGAAAGATATTATTGCATATTCAAGAATACTCTTGCTATATTCTTAGAAGATATCTTATATCTAGCAAGTTTGATCCGCAAATTGGAGGAATGTATTACGTGATATTTTTACAAAGATTGTTATCTATTATACAAGAATTTGCAGGTGGCAAAAGTATAAGTTTGGAAAGCTTGATTAAAAAAAATAATGGAAATTCTATACTATTTTCTGTAGGCTTGAAAAACTCTCCTTCTTGCGCAAAGTTCTTGCAAATTATTGAGCTAGTCCCTAATGTGTCATACGAAAGGTTGAGTAGCTCTGAATTTAAATATTTGATAATCTTATATATGCTATTTAATTTATTTAAATGAAAAAGGGCATTATATATTACATGGATATTATAACGGCATATTTGTGCAAAAAGTTTGTTGAGTTTATGCAAATTGAAGTTGAGACAAGCTTGATTGAAGAAAACAAATTTCTACCTTAAATTTCAAAAATTAAACGATCGTTGCAGATGTTGTTGCTAATGAAGGAAATAAAGGAACGATGTTTAGTTTAATGTGCACAAGTCACAATAAGTGCTATTCGCAAATATTTTCATGATGATAGGGCAAGAAAGTGAATCCAAAAGAAAGGGAGAGATCGTGATCATATAAAAAAAGGCAACTAATTGAGGGGGAGCATTGATCAATCATGGAAAAATCCTTTTAAATTGATTGTGATCTCGATTATTATGGAAGGAAGGAAAATGTAAATATGTTAGAATTTGTTAAGTTCTACAAAATTCGGTTAGTGCATATTTTATTACTTTTTGTCATTAACATATCTCTTATTTACATTGTTGTTTTAATATGACAAAAAGAGTAGGTGACTTTTATATTGCATCCATGATTTTTATTAGATATTTGATGATATACATATATATATATATATATGTATGTATGTATGTATGTATGTATGTATGTATGTATGTGATCAAAGTGAGCTATATTACATATCTTTGGTGTTTGACTTACTTTGTAGAAGCTGGTGTTTTTGGAAATTGTGTTTCATGTATGTATGTATGTATATGTATATGATCAAAGTGAGCTATATTACATATCTTTGGTGTTTGACTTACTTTGTAGAAGCTGGTGTTTTTGGAAATTGTGTTTCATGCAAGATATATTTGTTATCGCTTTATATTCTCTAAGTGATACCATTTCCATTGTTATCGCTTTTTGATTATGACAAAAAGGGGGAGAGAATATAAATATGCATATGTGTTGATATTATTTATTGAGCTACAATTATCTTTCCATATATAATTATGCTTAATCTATTTGCTATCTTATGCTAGCTTTTGATTTGAATTCAATTATTTGAATATCTCATATTTAAAAACTATTTATGTGCTTAAGATTATCCTAATTTATTAATATCTTTAAAAGTGTGTTTACACATATGTACATTCAGAGATTATTTTGTCATCATAAAAAAGGGAGGGATTACTAGGAAATCCCTTATGATATTTTGAAGATGACAAAACAAATCAAAAGCTACTAACGTATTTAATAATTGAGTAACAGACTATGCAGATGATAGAATATATAAATGACATTATCAAAGATTATACTTAGAAAAACCATAAGATAGACTTTATGCTGAAGCTGAACTTATTCAGATTGTGTCCAGACCTTAAAACTAAATATGTTCAAAAGTAGAATATGTTTAGACTTACATCCAGATTGTAAAGTGTACTTCAAACGAAAGACACTCAGAAATTACATATAGAATGAGACATAAGTCTAAAACGTGACAAGGTCCAGAATGAGACACATGATCCAGAATGTGATGAATCACGTTCAGATTGTAGCATATTCAAAACAAGACAACTTGACGTAATGTGACACAAGCCATAAACATACAACAGCTATGATCTGGTTTAGATTTTACATCAAGATAAATTTGATTGACTCAATCTAATTGATTGACAATTGGATCCTGAAGATAAGAATTTTCTAAACAAGGAAACTCTACTTATGGAAATCAAGAATTTGTTTGTATGAGCGATCAAAATTAACTTGAGATTCTACTTCTGTCACTCAACAGCTACTAAATCTTTTTGATATAGATCTGTCTAACAGGTAGATTAGAAGATGATCATTTAGATATTGTCCAACGGCTAGTTTGGAAGTGGAGGAATATTTAAGGAGACTAAGGACTGAGGAGTAAGTAACAGATGAAGCGTGGAATCTAGAATTCCAAAGTCTGAACAAATTTCGATCATATACTTGTCTTTGTGAGTTTAAATGTTTGTGATTGTGAGAGAAATACCAAAAGAGTGATTTAGTGAGATAGTGTGATCTACCATTGAGTATTTGCACTCAAAGTTGTAATCTTTTGTTCATCATATGATGGAATCCAACCAGTTAGTTGTTAGTGTCGAAGAGTGGACGTAGACTTGATCTAAGCTTCGAACCACTATAATTTCATTTGCAATATTCTCTTCCCTCAACTCATATTACTTAAGTTTGTTACATACTCATAGATTATTTCAGAAGTTTGTTCCATCGTATAACAGATTCTGAACATCTATCAGAATTCTAGTGGCTCGTTTATCAAACTTTGATTCTTATTTAGACTTTACTCGCAACTTATTTTATTCCGCATTTATTTGTCCAGACTTCTTTTAAACACCTATTCACCCCATCTTGGTGTTCGCACTAACATTATCAATAGCTATTGATAAAAAAGATTATAAATTTAATATCTGATGAGAAGATACTAAAATGATAATATTCATCATATTTCTTTACAAGTTTATTATCTTACAATATAATTGAAAGATTATAATGGGATTAGTTAAATATTTAATATAATAGACAGAAGTCCTTATTCGATTTTAGTATAGGAATCGAGGAACTCCCATTTTACATGATTGTCCTAGGCCGGTCCATCTTCTCATGCTCGTCACTCTTGGATTAACCAATTGGCAAAATTAAATGTCAAGATGACTTATTGTTGGACATTGGGTTCTTATTAATTTGGAAAAAAAATAACGAACTATATCCAAATGAATTATAATGGATTTGAATTGTGTATCTATATTTAAAAATTAATCCTTTTAACAATTTCACTCCCAATTTAAGAGCCAACTCGAAGAGGGGTGCCGGCCTCAACCTTGGGTCATGTTGTGATTGAGAAGGTCTATTTACGTATTCATGCGTATCTCTGTCTGTAATTTCATAATAATCCTAAGATGACTATCTATATGGTTATTTTCTTCATTTTCCTTTCTTTGACGACTACTTTCCCCATCCAAATATTACCTCAGCTGCTCCTTGGAGCATCTTCACAGTTAATCATCCGATTATGTGAAATTTGCCACGACCAACTCATGTTAAAGGAAATAATAAACAAAAACAAAAATATTCGTACAATCACAAGCCAAAGAAAAAAAAAAAAGCTTGGGGAGGGAGTAGGTTTAATCTAATATGGTTCTAGACGCGCTCCAATAGAATTAAGATGCGATCCTGCCCTTCCGAAAAAGCCAACGACCCTACCTTTGCCTGGTTTTGGTGGGATGCAAAATTTCTCATCCTTTGACCCTTCTTTCCTCCCAAACGGCCCGTAAGTGGTCTCTATGGTACGTATTCTCAGGTTGTGGATGATAGTGTTAGGACTATTTCCATTTCTGTTAATCAAACCCGACATTGAAACCAGACGCTCCTTAGGATAATCCAGCCTGATCTGCAAGAACAGCAGGGCGAAACATGTTTTTACTTGTGAAAACATAACGAAGGTTCGAGATATAGGATGCGAAAAGAAGTGCCCTTATTCTTTTATGAAAAGATACTGTGCTACATGAAGCCGAGAACAACTGTGAAGAGCAACGTGTAAACCTGAACAACATCCAGACACGCAACAGACTCTAAAGACAAGAGAGAGACGGAAACATTAAGGTATGGACTAACCTGCCAGGTGGATGAGGTTTTTCTGCCATGATGAGAGCATTGGACTAAGGAACCATTGTTATCGTACACAATCCCTATGCCGCAGGCTCCGTGGCCGGCGAAATGAATATTAATCTCCCTCACATCAGTATGCACTCCGTCGTCCCATGGAGTGCCACCAGAGCCTCCATAGGGTCCAATGGTTTTAAAAGGATACATGTGTGATATGGGCTCCGCATACACTCCTATGGAATTGAGAGTCTCCCCGCATCTTCCACAAAAGCCGATGATTTTGCTTCGGGTCTGTGGATACCAAAAGTACTCCCCCTTCTCTTCGCCAAAGGGACCGTGTGTTCTTGTATTGCTATGAAATGTAAGCGATTGAGCGATAGCGTTTTCGATGTTGTTGTGACCATCCTCTCGCTGTATCCAGAGACCGATGTCAAGTACTCCCGCGGATAATCCAATCTAACCTGTGCAATCTCGAAAGTATCTCTTAAAATTGGATGAGTGGAGGAAATAAGACCCAATTGTAAAGTTTAAATTGTGAGCACACACTAGAAATATTGTCTCGAAGGATTAGATATGAGTAAGCAAACGACAACCAATCAAAGAGCGGAAAAGAAATACTAACCCTGGTGACCTTGGCCTTGTCTTCTCTAGTATAGCCACCGTGCATATTTGAGCAAATTTGTTCACCGCTCTTGTCATACACAAACATAACATAACGGAGACTATTGTCCTACATTACCTTAATTTCCCTTACACGGTGAATTTCCCATCGTCCCAAGCACGTCCCTTGAGGCCTCCAAATGGCCCAATTGATTTAATTGGGTAGAGATGTGAGATCGGTTCAAAATATGCTCCAATTGCTTCAAGGTGTACTATACTCCTCCCATAAATCCAACAATTTTGCCACCCGTTGCAGGAGATGAGAAGTGTGTTGCCCCATTTTCATCACCAATAGGTCCGATCATTTTTTTGTTAGTTTGAAACGTGAGTGACTTAATGCCTTCATCAGAAAAACACCAGGATATTGTAGTCAAAACTCATCTAGATCATGTATTTTGATCTGCAATAATAGACGTAACCATCATATTCATGATTTAAGTCTCGAAAGAGTCTCCCACTTTACAGAGCCTATAAAAGTTTCTTATGGATTTTACAAAGCATATGTATGTATGGGAACATACCGTATGGATCTCGAATTCCGTACTATGTGGAAGTAGTTTATATCAAAGCCACCATGCGTCCCTGATTGCCACAATTCTTTACTATCCTCTTCATACTGAAACGTGATTGATCGGATCCATGGCCCTATACCTGCTTGAAATTCAACAACGATTTTCCTTACATTGGTATGCTTATTGCCATCATCCCAAAAGATGCATCCGAACTCCCAAATAAGCCCACAGACTTAAAGGGATAGAGCTTTTGGAGTACAGCTCTGTGTGCTTCAATGGATTTGAGAAAATCACCACTTGTCCCGAAAAAAGCTAATAACTTTCCCAGCTTCCAGTGGTAAGGAGAAGTACTCGCCTTCCTCTCTACCGATGGGTCCCAATATATTATTCTAGTGGTTCGAAATGTGAGTGAGTTGATTAGAGTGCCACTATCCTTCGCATTTTGAGATATCCGGCTAAAGAGAAGTTATGTACTCTCCACTTCTCAGTTTAACCTGCAAATAGGCCACAAAGCCATAGTCAACATGAGTGACTATATGTTGCATCGGTTGCTGAGCAAAATAAATTAGTAGATTCTTTTGTAATACAATTCTAATCTATGCAATAAGTTATATATGCTATGATTGATGTAAATTATGTTTCTAATAAATTTGGTAGTAAACTTCATTTGTAAATCAAAGTTAAATTACTTTTGTTTATGGCTTGGTTTATTTTTTGCCTAATTTTAATAAAGTGAAGTCATTAATTTTTTCCATTTGGTTTTCTAACAATCATGTATGGGGGAAATTACCAAAAAAAAAAAAAAAAAATCTTAAACTTATTATAATTGTGACAATTTATTCCTAACTTTTTTGGGCCAATTCAGTCTTATTGTACCAATTTAGTCTATCCGGCCAATTTTGACCAGCCTTACTATTAGTAAAAAAAAAAAAAGAAAAAGTTTAAGAATGAATTGTCACAATTGTAATAAGTTTATGATTTTTTTTAATATTATCTTGATCACGTTGATCCACAGGTACTTTAGTTTGAACTTTTCATGTGCATTTACGAAGTGAATGTTAAGAATCTCAAGGTCCAAGATGCCGTAATCAGACTAATGTTATGATAAGCTCGATGAATACACTTACATCAATCAAGTAGGAACGGAAAAAGAGAAAAGGAAGAGTCTAAATACAAACTTGTAAGTCCTATGCCCGCCATTTCCACCATAAATAGTTTCCGGTTCGGAGCTGGTGCCGTCGTCACCTTAAAAGCAATGGACTCGATGAAGTCTGCGCAATGAACAACAATCCCCTTTATATCAACGAAATTCCAGGATTTTTGGCCTTTGCCTCCAAAGGCCCGAAAACTTAACAGGATATGTATGAGGAATCGGCTCAAAAGCTCCGATGGACTCGAGATGAGGGCCATCGCAACTCCCATGAAACCCAACAATTTTGCCACCGGTGTATGGAAATGAAAAATGCCTCCCTTTGGCTGTTCCTATCGGTCCATGATCCCTTCTGCTAGTATGGATTGTCAGTGACTGAAGAATGGTGAGTCCCGGAAACTTCTTCAGTATAGCCCGAGATGGATGTCAAGTACTCAATTGGATGGTCGAGCTTAATCTGAGACAGAAAAAGGATAAAAATTAAAGAATTCTAAAACAGGTATCTACTTTCACAATGAGAGATAGAGTTACAGGAAAAAAATAAAAATAAAGTATCGAGGATATCAACAAAATCACATATACTGTTGGTGATGTTCATATCAAAAGCTCACCGTATATTTTTGCCTCCTCCACTTGTGCCATATTGTGAACGGACCAACCGGACGTCCGCGTTCATCATACAAGATAGAGAATGAGAACTTAATTGCCGAATCAAAGCCTACGACGATTTGCCTCACGTCTGTGTGTTTTCCGTCGTCCCAAATGTCCATACCACTATCACCACCAAATGGTCCCACGACATCATATGGATACACATGAGAAGTGGCCCGAAATGGGCTCCGACTGAGTGGAGATGGCTGCTACATTTTCCATGAAACCCGATGATCTGTCTATCAGAATGTGAGAGATCAAAAAGGCCGTCTCTTTCTGAACCAAATGGTCCGTGCGTCTTCTTGTTGCTGTGGATCTTGAGAGACCGAACAACATCATGACCTCCATCATCATCGATATGGCCTGATACAGAAATCAGGTATTCCCTTGGATGGTCCAATATCACCAGCTGCAAGAGGTGCAAAAGGTTTCATGGGTGTTACCAGCAACGCATCCCATCTAACACCTAGTATATATTGACTTTGAGCTTTTTGTATGACTATAAATTCCTTTACCGGGAAAGATAAATTATTTAGCCGAATTCGGTTTAAGTACATATCCCTAATTTAAAAGGAACAAAGAGGAAATTTTGAGCTTTCATCCTTCAGCAAAGCTGCCGCATGCCCATTTTTGCCGCAAATGAAGTCAAAATAATAAAGTCTCATAAACAAATCAAAGGGGACGAAGTAAATACATAAAAGAAGAAAGAGAGAAGAAAAAGGAATGATAAAAATTTATAACTTCATGCGGAAAGTTACGTGAAGTAGTAACACACTAACACTTCCGTAAATGTTTACATATTGGCCATCCTCTCTGACAAACTTAAATTCCTCGTTCCTGATAATTTTGAAGTAGATTTTACTATAGACGCACAATAATGATATTCAGCGGTGATTCTGTTTCGTTCTTATGGCGTTGGTAGT
>JABKBD010000018.1:0-198765 GCA_014182385.1 Eucalyptus viminalis | reverse complement strand
CATCTTAGGCTCTTCTTTTATGATGCTCTTGTAAGATCCACTAGAAGGATGAGGCCTCGGATGGGACTTAAACGTCCCCATAAAAAATGAGGTACCAAGCCTCCTACACATGGGGAACCAAGTTGTTTACCCCTTCTTGGACCCATGTAGTGGTAATATACTTTTGGTAAATAACATCCTCTTCTAAGTCTACTATATCCATCACGGTAAAAACCATATCCATCAGAAAATTCAGATGGATAGGCGGTAGGGTTGGTTCACCCATCCAACACTTGAAATGGTGAAAACAACAAAAGTTAGTCAAGGAGTTAGTAAGTAGAAATCCATAATTCTCCTATAGGAGGACGTCTCACCATCGATCCTCGGATAGAAGATCACCACCCACTTGTTGATGGCAAATCAATAGCAAGGTTAGTGCCTTGCCTTGCTTATGCATATGAAGGGCTCTCAATTAGCTATGTGCTTTCAAGCATCAAAGACAAGGAGTTATTGCATAAAAACAAGCCCTCCACAGATCCGTGGCTTACGATCATTCCAGTCATTAAAAAGGATGCATGCATCACATAAAACTCATTCAAGCACTAAGTGGACCAATGCAAACATATGCTCAAATTATGCAAGGACTCCACAATACATATCAGACCAACCTAGCTTTTGTAAGCTTTAATTATAGTATCGGTGCAAGCATCAATTCAAGCATCACACATGCATTTGTCATGGACTGCACGTGGACTTCCAGTTTATTTCAGTTAGTTCAATTAGTCGAAATCCATCCACTCTTCCGGTATCAACCGAGCATCAGTCCCCTCTAGCAACCTGAATCGTCTTGATCTCATTATTAGGACGGCATCCAAGGCGACCCCTAGGCATCAACCTCACCTAGGCTGGCATCGTCCACGATCTTAATATGGAGATGGCATCTAGGGCTTTATCCTAGGCAACGACCCAACATACCCCAGCGTCGGCAATAAAAGTCCATCATGTATCCATGTATTCAAACATCAATCAAATCCATTTTATCTTGAATTATTAGCCAAATGCACCTGTAGGTGTGCCGTACAAAGTGAATCAATGACTTTTGTTCCCTATTACTAGACTCATGCCAGATGTGATTTGGGCTCATGGACTTGATTTGGAATCGTTCGCCTTGGCTTCGGCATCGACCCCATGCTTGTCCCAAGTAACAACATGCTTTAATGTTGTCATGAGATCAAGTGTGGGGTGTACACCCACCTCGGCACATGTCCAATTTTCCAAGACCTTTCCTACACCCACGTGAGACCATGATTTACTCGATGCAAAGACAAGTAATTGAAAACACACAACAAGCACAACATACAAGCAAACACAAGCAAGTGATGATAAGATCCTAAATCGATACGCATAGCACATCACCCCATCGAAAAGTTAGAAAAGTCTACTTGCAACTTTTGAACCTAGCTCCAAGATGCTCCTTTTGTGGTCGGTTGGCTTCTAGGGCGTCTTGGAGGAGAAAGACGTGAAAGAGAGGAGAGGAAGGGAGAGGAAAAGAGAGAAAGGTCAAGCCTTAAAATGTGAGGACGGCTCATCCTATTTATAGGCCTTCTCCTCTTAAATTTTTATTGTAAGCTCATGATTACACCTAAGAGCCAAGTTGGCCCAGCTATCCTCATGAGTTTGCACCTAAGCCCCTTGGTGTTCACTTGTGATTGGTTCACATATTGACTTATTCTCCAATGCTCATTTTAGGTTCGTTAGTGCCTATAGTGCCTAAGGAGACATAAGCCTTTTGATGTCTCATGACCTCTTTTAATTGGCTAGTTCTTGACTTGTTCACCAAGGCTATAATTTAGGGTCATCATACCCTAAGATTTACCTAAAATTCTAGAGGACACCTAAGTTGATGATTCATTGCGGCACCCCTCAACGGCCCCCGATCCGATTAGGGTCACCACAGTTCGCTTACCATTCACTTTTCCTAATAACATGTCACTCTGATACCATTCCACTTGCAGAGGGTCCAAACAACCTGGGGGTTTACATCTTTTAGATCGGTCCCTTGCGCAATTTATATATGGAAGCACATCCAACAACTCCCTTCCCTATATTCAGAAAAATGATGAACACCTATTAAACATCTTATATAAGTTAAAACCGAACACGTTTATTTACATAGAGTAGATGGACATCTTTAGTTGGTACATCAAAGTGCCGTAGTCTTCTATACTCGGCTACACTTCAAAGGATGACTGACATCTTCTCCAATAGTCGAATACTTAAAGTCCATCGATCAGTGTCAGTGTCCAAAAGTTCCTCCCTTTGTTATCCTCCTCCTTGCAATCATAACCAACCACTTGATTCATCTACTGGTAGCAGTGGCAGTAGATGTATCTTATCTAGTCTGAAATGTTATTCCCCAAAAGGGGTGAGTACAGCCACTCAGTGAGTAAAGAAATCCAATAACCACTCAATGCATCATACAAGTCATACATGCATTGCAGGCATTACTTGCCTTGAAGCCATGCATATACTATCATGCATCATCACCACAATCATAACACATACATGTGTATCATCATGTCATACTCATATCATCGTCATCATGACATTATTATATCCCACACATGTCATCATCATCATATACATGACACGATCATACTATACACATGTCATCATCATCATGGCATCATCATATCACACATGTCATCATCATCATGACATCATCATATGACACTTGTCATCATCATCATGACATCATCATATCACACATGTCATCATCATCATATTATACACATGTCATCATCATCATATACATGACACCATCATACCATACACATGTCATCATCATCATGGCATCATCATATCACACATGTCATCATCATCATGACATCATCATATTACACATGTCATCATCATCATGCATATCATCATGCCATGGGTGATCATCATCGTGTCATATCATATCATGCATGGTTCAATTTCCACTTTTAACTTTCAATTTGATCACCACATCACCCTTCCTCGGATCATCAATTTCATCTCATATATTACACTCGCATCCCATGCGAGAAAAACCTCCGGCATTCAGCCATTCCAAGCCACCGGGCATCCGGCCCCCCCACATTCCGGGCATCTCGCATCCCAACTGGCATCATGAGGCATTCCCCTCGGGCAAAGACCTTCGACAGGGCTTCCGGCATTTACACTCCCTGGCCGGGCATCCTGCACCCCAATCCTGGCATTGCGAGGCATTCCCCTCGGGCAAAGACCTCCGACAGGGCTTCCGGAATTATGTACCGACATACCACCAAGCCTCCCCTGGAATTACGTACCGTATACCACCGGGCATCCCGACACTCCCGGGGCATTATCATCCGCCACATCAATTTCCTCATTTAACATTACTCATGTTCACCAATTTCGGTCTTAATTTAGCATGGCATATGATGCAATGGCAACCAAAAATCATGTTCAACATTGAATTCACACATGCATCTCAATGCATACATCAAGACCTCATCACACATACTACATGTGTAGGTGCAATTATTTATAAAATAAAATTCATGGAATTTATACCAATTAAAATAATCCATTTATCATGCCCTTTTTATATTTATTTAAATTCCAGCTTGTGCCATTTTCAAAAATACTAAATTTAATTATTTATATAATCTCAAAAATCATAAAATTAAGGCAAGTAATAAATAAGACAATAGGATAATGATTTCATGCTAAATACACGGCCAATGAGAAATCCACACAAATCCATAATTTACACAAAACAGCATGTAATTTTCGGATGAAACCAGAATGCACAGTTTCCGAAGAAATTCGATTAAAATATCCATAAGGCCTCCAAAAATTACGCAATTTTACCGAGTGATAGCCAAGACATTTTCGTACAAATTTCATGAATACTTCCAAACCCGATTATTTTTAGATTATTTTATACAGTCTCACGAAGCTTCTGGATCCATTACCGCATCGTCCAGTGCAAGCTTCTCCGAAATATTGAGTTTTAACCTACCTAGTCTCTTTCGTTTCCTCTGAAATTTGGATATGTTATACATCGAGATGTTCTATACAAGTTTCATGAAGATATCTAAGTCAAATAACCAGAGTATGGTCGTCATTTAGGTCCATGAAGTCTCGGGTGTCCCAAAATACATCTCCAGAATTACCGTCCTCAAGATCTAGTCGATTTACTAGGCTATACTTGTTCATTTCACTTCAAATTTGAGTATGTTATATTTTAAGATGTCCCCTACAAATTTCATGAAGAAATCAAAGAGATATTCTTAGCACAAACCAACATGCAACCACAAATCCAACAAAAGGTCAGTAAAATCTTTCCAGATCTGAGGTCTCCGTAGGATGAGACTTTAACCCCACAAATCTCCATCATTTTCTACGAAATTTTAGTATTTTATATTTCAATATGTTAGCTACAACTTTCATGAATAAATAGAAGCCGAAATCGGTCTCTAAACATGCATGCAAGCTCACACAACATCCTGACTCACAGTGTTCGAGCGAAAACAGCCAAACCATTCAAACACAAACCATCCATACTTCGGTTTTCTCACCTAAACACCCAAAAATTCAACATGCAAGTAACATACACACATGCAAGAGCAGCTAGAGGACTTCCACTTGCCTCTAGACCACACGAACGGCACACCGGCGATGGACGGACGGTGTGCGGGCGACGACGGGCGAGCTCCTTCTCTCGGCTCCCCCTTCTCTCTCGCAACCTCCTCTCTCTCCCTTTGGCCGAATTCTCCACCAGCCACTCTCTCTCTCCCTCTCTCTCTCTCTCTCTCTCTTTGGTTGTATATATATGCATGCATTTTAATTTTGCATGGGGGACACTTGTCCCTAAGTAGGAGACAAGTGTCTCCTTTGTTGAAGACACTTGGAGGAAGCCATGCGGCTCCTCCTTCCCCCTCCATGCGCCGACAATGGGCCGGGCTTATGGCCCACTTTAGGCCCATCTCACTTGGACCCTAGGTCCAAACTTAAATGACCCAAGTTTATTTTATTTTATTTTTTTATAATATATCTTAATCATCATTTAAATAAATATCTAATTGCATAAATAATAAGGCCATTAAACTTATAGTCACAAATCCATAAATTCCAATTTATGATGCACATGGCCAATGATAGAATTTTCTTTCCTATCACATAATTATCCCTTAAAAGCTTGGCCATATATCTTATTGCAAATTATGGATTAAATGGCCATAAAATAACTTGATGGTACTTCTATCACCTATTCATAGACTTTAATGTAACTAGAGGTCATTATGAATTTTGGGATGCCACAATTCTCCCCTCCTTAGAGAATTTCGTCCTCGAAATTAGACATTTCCTATGTCTCTTGAAATAAGTGAGGGTACCTTTCCCTCATCTCATTTACACTCTCCCATGTGGCTTCCTCCACATCACGATATCGCCATAATATCTTAACCAATGGAATTCTCTTAGTCCTGAGAATTTGTTCATTTCGATCCAATACTTGCATAGGCTCCTTAATGTACCTCACTTTCTCATCTATTTTGATGGCTTTATGATCGAGTATGCAACCAGGGTCGGGTTGATACTTCCTCTAAAGTTAAGGATGCAAGCTCTTAACATATCTTAATTTATCTCAACACCAAAAACAGTTTTAAAACAATAATCACATCTGAAATTTCTTTTGAACGCTTGAAAATCTTCCTTCTTGAAATCAAACAATACAAACTGAGGTTTTCAAAAGCATTCAACAACATTAGCAAACTTTGAAATCATATGTCATTTCCATGTCAAAACGTTTTGAAATTACCAATGTGGAAAATCCTTTGAGTTCTTAAAAATTCCACTTTATGATGTAAAATAGGGATTTCAAAGACACAGCGGTATAACAATGATAGTATTTGAGAATAGGTAAATCTCATATCGTTGAAACCAATTCACAAAATCAAAGCATGATACCAATTCCATAAAATCCATGATCACGTTTAAATTTCAAATGTTTTTCAAAATCCACGTGTAAAGCCTTGAGTCGCACTTGCATCACGGCGTGAAATAAAATACTTTATCAAAACCCTTAGTAAATTTAAATCGGTACGTTGGCAAAATTCCAATCTCAATCCCAACTCCGATGGGTTGGAATGTTTTCTATAAAAAGTTCAGAAATCCTTGAAATAGAAAACATTTCTTAAAACATTTGGGTACGGTGTCACAGTACTCATAAATTTTGACGGAATTCAAGAGATTTTCTAAAACCGTTCACAATCAAAATCTTTTAATAATTCCATCCACCTCCTCTGTCTCATATTCAATTCCTTTTGTGAAAACATCTATTTCAAGCTCTATCCTAAGTGCAACTATCAATGAGATTCAAATTTAAAGAATTCCACCTTCTCGACTCAATTGAACACGCCATTTAGCCAAATTATTCCTATACCTTTGTCACCACCAATTCAAGCCTAGAACCATCAAAATCGACACCACCAATAACTCATTTGGCTCAGTCCAACAAAGACATTCACTATGCATTCACTGCAATATAGATTCAAGCCTAAAATACAGCACCATTCATTCGGTTCAAATATCGATAGTCCACCAAGACTCATTCAATTCAAAGATCGACAATCCATCAAAATAAGAACTTGTCTAGTTTCCATCGAGTATATCTCATATTTCATCCTAAAGGATCATCACTTAGACTAATCATTCATCAAATCCACAATTTGAACTTCCACCATCTCATCTTGGAAAGACTATAACCACAAATGATCATATCCACTAATTCCACAAAACCTTTTCAAACTGAGATCATCACCTAAAATTAGAAGTTCACCATCATCGATTAAACCTATTATTCCAACATATAAACCTGAAATAATTTCATGTCTCATGACCACTAAAACTCATGACTTCCAAGATCAATCTATACATACTAAATGCCTCCATGTAATGCATCAAGACTTCCAATGAAATCCTTCAAATAGGAAGTCACTACTTAGCTCAAATGATCACAACTTAATCCTCAAATTCATAACTCACTCTTCATAATTCACTTCTTAAGCCTTGTTTGCAGCACTACGCTTAGATGCTTGTGGCATCCCAGAAATTCAAAGCCAAGCCATAAGATGTGTTAAAGTCTTTAATTAGGTGGTAGAATTTCCATGGCTTATGTTTTAGCCATTAGTCTTTTAATTTGATGATTTGTGCTTGTGATTGTGGAGATTTAAATTAATAATCTATGCTTGGCCATAAGATTTAAATTTCAATGAGCAAAAATATCCCAAGACTTTGGCCAAGATGAAAATTGGAATTCAAAAATATTTATAGAAGAATTTCAAAAAAAAAAAAAAAGAGGGAAAAATAGGTTAAAATTTGATTGGGCCTTAAGCCCAAGAGTGGAACCCTAATGGGCCAAGTTGGCCGGCCCATTAGAGCCCACAAGGAGGCTGTCAACCAGCCCAAGGAGGAGTGGCCGGATGGCCCAAGCCCAAGCCCAACTCTAAGGCCCATGATGCATGCAATAGGACAAGTGGCATGGAGGAGGTGAAGCATGGTGGACACTTGTCTTCCTCCACAATTACACTTGTCCCTCATGCAAACCTAAAATGCATGCAATATATAAGCACCAAAAAGAGAGAGAGAGGGAGGGAGAGAGAGAGAGGGAGGGAGAGAGAGAGAGAGTGGCTTGTTCGGCCAAGAGAGTGAGCAGAGAGAGAAAGGGAGAAGCCGCGCGGGGGGAGGAGGTCCGTTCGTCCGTCGCCGGTGTGCCGTCCGTGTGGTCGTGTTTGCTTGGTCTTAGAGGCAAGTGGAGTCCTATAACTTCTCTTGCATGTGTGTATATGGTTTGCATGTTCGATTTTGGGTGTTATTTGTGAGAAAAATCGAGGTAAGGGTTGGTTGTTTTCAAGCCGTGTAACTGTTCTTGTTCGGGTTGTGTGAGTCCGAAACTTGTTTGAGCTTGCATGTGTCTTCGGAGACCTATTTTGGCTTCGATGTCTTCATGGAAGTTGTAGCTAACATCTTTTAGTATAACATACTGAAATTTCGTGGAACATTATGGAGATTTAAGGGGTTAAAGCTTCATCTTACGGAGATCCCAGATCTATGATGTTTTCACTGACTTCTTGTTGGATTCTTGGTTGTATGTTAGTTTGTGATGAAAATATGACTTCGATGTCTTCATGAAATTTGTAGGTAACACCTTAAAATACAACATACTCAAATTTGAAGATAAATGAACCAGTATAGCCTAGTAAATCGGCTAGATCTTGGAGACGATGATTCTGGTGATGTGTTCCGAGACACCCGAGACTTGATGGACTTAAATGGTGACCATACTTTGGTTATTTGACCTAGATCTCTTCATGAAAATTGTAAAGGACACATTTATACATAACATATCCAAATTTCAGAAGAAACGAAAGAGAATAGATGGGTGAAATCTTAGTATTTCGGAGATGTGTATTCTGGACGATGCGGTAAGGGTTCCAGAAGCTTCGTGAGGTTGAATAAAATAATATATAAGGAATTTTACTTGGAGTTCTTCATGAAAGATGCACGAAAATGTCGTGGCTATCACCCTATAAAATTTCGTAATTTTTGGAGGCGGAATGGATATTTTAATTGAATTTATTCGGAAACTGTGCATTTGGTTTAAATCCGAGAATCATAGGATGTTTTGGAAAATTGTGGAATTTGGTAAACAAATTCATATTGGCCATGAATTTTGCAAGTAAATATCATCTTATGGGTTTGTTTAATAATTTCTTGGATTTATGTAATTTTGGGAATTTATTGATATTAAATAATAAAATAAATAAATAAATAAATAAAATAATAATAAAATAATAATAAAATAAAATGGATTTTTATTTGGCCATGGATTCAATTCTATTTGTGTGGCATATGTGTGATGAGGTCTTTGCACATGTGTTGGATTGAGATGCATATGTGATAAAGTCTTGGTATGCGTATGACATGGTCCTTGTACATGTATTGAATTGAGATGTGTATGGGATAAAGTTTTGGCATGTGTATGACATATGAATTGAGATGCAAGTGTGAATCCCATGTCAAGTGTGATTTTTTTGATACCATGCCAATTGCCATGTTAAATTGAGATTAAAATATTGGCAAATGTGGATGATGGTAAATAAGGAAGTGGTTGTGGTGGATGATGATGCTCGGTGGCCTAGTGGCGTAATTCCGAGAGATTCCCGGGAGTGTCGGGATGCCCGGTGGTATACGGTACGTAATTCCAGGGGAGGCCTGGTGGTATGTCGGTACATAATTCCGGAAGCCCTGTCGGAGGTCTTTGCCCGAAGGGAATGCTTGGCGATGCCAGGATTTGGGTGCGAGATGCCTGGCTAGAAGGGTAAAGGCCAGAGGTCCGGTTGTATCTTGGATACATGCCCGGAGGTTCCTCGTGATGCTAGTTGGGATGCGAGATGCCCGGAATGTGGGGGGCCGGATGCCCGGTTGTATCTTGGATACATGCCCGGAGGTTTTTCTCGCATGGGATGCGAGTGTAAAATTGATGATGAGATTGATGAATGGGTGATGTGGTGATCAAAATTGAAAGATAAAGATGAAATTAAACTATGACATGATGATATGCATGGCATGATATGCATGATGATATGCATGATAATATGCATGATGATGATGATGATGATGATGATGATGATGATATGTGAAATAATGATGATCACCCATGATATGATATGCATGATGATATGCATGATAATGATGATGATGATGATGATGATATGTGATGTGATATGATGATCACCTATGATATGATATGCATGATGATATGCATGGTAATGTTAATGATGATGATATATGATATGGCTCGAAGACATGTATGATGAAATGATGCTATGATGATGATGTCATGTATGATGTAATGATGCCATGACATGTATGTTACAATGATGATACACATGAATGTGTTATGAATTGGTATGATGATGCATGATAGTATGCGCATGGCTTCAAGGTAAGTAATGCCTGCAATGCATGTATGATTGCATGATGCATTGAGTTGTTATTGGATTTCCTATCTCGCGAGTGGTTGTCTACTCACCCCTTTTGGGGACCAACATTTCAGATTAGTAGATGGTTTGAGCGGTTGGATATGACCGTGAGGAGAAGGATAGCAAAGGAGGGAACCTTTGGACGCCGACACTAGTTGATGGACCTTAAGCATACAATTGTGGGAGAAGATGTCGGTCATCTTTTAAAATATAACCAAGTATAGAAAGACTGTGGCAATTTTGATGTATCGACTAATGATGTTCATCAAGTTATGTAAACAAAAGTGTACGGCTTTTACCTATAAATGTTTAGTTGGTGTGCATCAATTTCTGAATGTAGGGAAGGGAATTGTTGGATACGCTTCCGTTATGTAAATTGCGCAAGGGACCGTTAATAAAATATGTAAACTCCCATGGTTGTATGGACCCGCTACAATAGAAACGGTATCAGAGTGATATGTTAATAAGGAAAGTGAAAGCGAACTGTGGCGACCCAAATCGGATCGGGGGCCGTCGAGGGGTGTCACAATGCTGCGCTGATCTTCAGGTCCTTTAGAATATATCAGGATATCATCAAATGAAGACAATCACAATTTGGTCCAAATAGGGCTTAAATATCCTATTCATTAAATCCATGAATGTAGCTAAGGCATTCGTCTATCCAAATAGCATAACTAGGAACTCATAGTGTCCATAGCTAGTCCTAAATACGGTCTTAGAAATGTCTTCTTTCTTAATCCTTAACTGATATCCTAATCTCAAATCAACTTTTTGAAAAGACCGAACTTCGTTGCAGTTGGTCAAATAGGTCATCAATTTTAGGTAATGGACACTTACTATTAACAATTACATGATTCAATTGCCTATTATCAATGCACAAATGCATCGACCCATCATTCTCTTTCACAACAAGAGTTCTACAAGCTTAACCATGCTTCCGCTGCACCACTCTAATAAAATTATCCCAGAAACACTACATTCCTAGTTCAGTTCATAGTTCGGTTCATTCTTATGATGACATCAAAGTCATACATAACTATCAAGTCCATTTCCAGATCTCATTCCACTAGGGTTATGTCACACATCTCACATACTAACGTAGATAACAACATATCTTTCAGTGATGTGAAAATACAAAGAGGCATATCTAGAGATTTGTTCCTACTCCTCACAATCATTTATATTTTCTCATACACAAATGGATGCGTGCTACTTATATCAAATAACGCATATGCCTTCTTATCCCTCTATCGAAATCATACCTGAGATAACACTTTTGGAAGCTCCCGCTTCCTCTTGAGTGACCGCATACACCCTTCCTTGTGGTGGTGGCCTCTGTGGATTCCTTGGTGGATTTGGTTTAGCGGTACTTTGTTGTACCTGTCGCATCGAGCTAACATTCGGCGGCAACCTCTTTTGTGGACAATCTTTCTTAAAGTGTCCTATTTGCCCACATCCATTACATCTCAGTTGGCTATTACAAGGTCCTGGCCCGTGCCTCCCATCACACTTTCGACAAATATCAAGCTGATAGGGTGCCTTCCCAAAAGTTGAGCCACTCCAAGCTCTTCTAAAATTTCCAAAGTTACTCTTTTTCTTAGATTCCCAGGTCGAACCTTGACCAGGATAGGGTCTCTTACCCCTTCGAACATCATTAAAGGTCATCTGCCTCTTAGATTCTGATGCTCTCTTACTAACTCTTGCTCTACCAACTGTGCCCTCTCATAAATCTCATTATAATCCCTTATATTCAGAGGCACTAGTTGTTTTCTAATATCAGTCCTTAATCCTTTCAGGAATCTCTTAGCCTTTTCCTCTCGATCCTCAACCAACCTAGGAGCATACCTAGACAATTCAGAAAATTTTGCCTCATACTGGTCTACCGTCAGCTCCCTTTGTTTTAACTGAACAAATTCAGTGATCTTCCTATCCTTGGCACAATCAGAGAAATGCTTCCTATTAAAAGCCCTAACAAACTCATCCCAGTTCACATCAGTACCTGGTGGAAAGATTGTATCCTTCGAAGCTCTCCACCAAAACTTTGCATTTCCCTCTAGCTGGTACTCTGCCAAAACTATTTTCTCAGCATCACTGCAGTCTAACAACCAGAAAATCCGTTCCATTCCATCAATCCAATGTTCCGCCTCCTCAGGACTCCCCATTCCACTAAACTTAAGTGGTTTCAACTTCAAAAATTGTTCCACCAGTCCTTGAGTACGGCGTTCTGCTCCGGGCTGTCGCTGCGCCTGCCTTTCCATCAGATTTCCAATATTGGCCAATGCCTGCAGGATATCTTCCATCCGGGGTTTAGCCCTTGTAGCAGAGGCTTCAGCCCTCGATGGATGAGCACTTCTAGCTCGTACCATGATTTTCCTGCAGTTTTCCAAGCATTTGCCTCAAGAATAATTTGTAACTCGGTGTCACTAGTCAGATCATTAATTAAGGTTATTTACTAAAGTCACATAAGTAACATAGAATGTTACTGACACACAAAAGCAGCATCACACTAGTTACCAGGGATCTACGAGTGAATACTCATCACCCGTTGTTCAATATTAATCAATTTTTCCGTTTTATATCCTATGGTGTGCATCATTCTATCCTCATTTACATCTGAGGCACCTTATCACTCCAAATAGACCATAGCTCTGATACCAAAACAGGGATGTGGCACCCCTCGACGGCCCCCGATCCGATTCGGGTCGCCACAGTTCGCTTACCATTCACTTTTCCTAATAACATGTCACTCTGATACCATTCCACTTGCAGCGGGTCCATACAACCTGGGGGTTTACATCTTTTAGATCGGTCCCTTGCGCAATTTATATACGGAAGCACATCCAACAACTCCCTTCCCTATATTCAACAAAACGATGCACACCTACTAAACATCTTATATAAGTTAAAACCGAACACGTTTATTTACATAGAGCAGATGGACATTTTTAGTCGGTACATCAAAATGCCGTAGTATTCGATACTCGGCTACACTTCAAAGGATGACCGACATCTTCGCCAACAGTAAAATACTTAAAGTCCATCGATTAGTGTCGGCGTCCAAAAGTTCCTCCCTTTGCTATCCTCCTCCTTGCAATCATAACCAACCACTTGATTCATCTACCTAAGTAGCAGTGGCAGCAGAGGTATCTTATCTACCGAAATGTTATTCCCCAAAAGGGGTGAGTACGACCACTCAAATGTGAGTAAAGAAATCCAATAACCACTCAACGCATCATACAAGTCATACATTGCAGGCATTACTTGCCTTGAAGCCATGCATATACTATCATGCATCATCACCACAATCATAACACATACATGTGTATCATCATGTCATACTCATATCATCGTCATCATGACATTATTATATCCCACACATGTCATCATCATCATATCATGACACCATCATACTATACACATGTCATCATCATCATATCATGACACCATCATACTATACACATGTCATCATCATCATGGCATCATCATATCACACATGTCGTCATCATCATGACATCATCATATCACACATGTCATCATCATCATCATATTATACACATGTCATCATCATCATGACATCATCATATCACACATGCCATCATCATCATATTATACACATGTCATCATCATCATATACATGACACCATCATACCATACACAGGTCATCATCATCATGGCATCATCATATCACACATGTCATCATCATCATGACATCATCATATCACACATGTCATCACCATCATATTATACACATGTCATCATCATCATGCATATCATCATGCCATGGGTGATCATCATCATATCACATCATACATCATCATATCACACTTGTCATCATCATCATGCCATATGTGATCATCATCGTGTCATATCATATCATGCATGGTTCAATTTCCACTTTTAACTTTCAATTTGATCACCACATCACCCTTCCTCGGATCATCAATTTCATCTCATATATTGCACTCGCATCCCATGCGAGAAAAACCTCCAGCATTCAGCAATTCCAGGCCCCCGGGCATTCGGCCCCCCCAAATTCCGGGCATCTCGCATCCCAACTGGCATCACGAGGCATTCCCCTCAGGCAAAGACCTCCGACAGGGGTTTCGGCATTTACACTCCTTGGTCGGGCATCCCGCACCCCAATCCTGGCATCGCGAGGCATTCCCCTCAGGCAAAGACCTCTGACAAGGCTTCCAGAATTATGTACCAACATACCACCAGGCCTCCTTTGGAATTACGTACCGTATACCACCGGGCATCCCGACACTCCCTAGGCATTATCATCCGCCACATCAATTTCCTCATTTAACATTACTCATGTTCACCAATTTCGGTCTTAATTTAGCATGGCATATGATGCAATGGCAACCAAAAATCATGTTCAACATTGAATTCACACATGCATCTCAATGCATACATCAAGACCTCATCACACATACTACATGGTGCAATTATTTATAAAATAAAATTCATGGAATTTATGCCAATTAAAATAATCCATTTATCATGCCCTTTTTACATTTATTCAAAAATACTAAATTTAATTATTTATATAATCTAAAAAATCATAAAATTAAGGCAAGTAATAAATAAGACAATAGGATAATGATTTCATGCAAAATACATGGCCAATGAGAAATCCACACAAATCCATAATTTACACAAAACAGCATGTAATTTTCGGATGAAACCAGAATGCACAGTTTCCGAAGAAATTCGATTAAAATATCCATACCATCTCCCAAAATTACGAAATTTTACCGAGTGATAGCCAAGACAGTTTCGTACAACTTTCATGAATACTTCCAAACCCGATTATTTTTAGATTATTTTATACAGTCTCACGAAGCTTCTGGATCTATTACCGCATCGTCCAGTGCAAGCTTCTCCGAAATATTGAGTTTTAACCTACCTAGTCTCTTTCGTTTCCTCTGAAATTTGGATATGTTATACATCAAGATGTCCTCTACAAGTTTCATGAAGATATATAAGTCAAATAATCAGATTATGGTCGTCATTTAGGTCCATGAAGTCTCGGGTGTCCCAAAATACATCTCCAGAATTACCGTCTTCAAGATCTAGTCGATTTACTAGGCTATACTTGTTCATTTCACTTAAAATTTGAGTATGTTATATTTTAAGATGTCCCCTACAACTTTCATGAAGAAAGCGAAGAGATATTCTTAACACAAACCAACATGCAACCACAAATCCAACAAAAGGTCAGTAAAATCTTTCCAGATCTGAGGTCTCCGTAGGATGAGACTTTAACCCCTCAAATCTCCATCATTTTATACGAAATTTTAGTATGTTATAGTTCAAGATGTTAGATACAACTTTCATGAAGAAATAGAAGCCAAAATCGGACTCTAAACATGCATACAAGCTCACACAACATCCTGACTCACAGTGTTCGAGCGAAAACAGCCAAACCATTCAAACACAAACCATCCATACTTCGGTTTTTCTCACCTAAACACCCAAAAATTCAACATGCAAGTAACATACACACATGCAAGAGCAGCTAGAGGACTCCCACTTGCCTCTAGACCACACGAACGGCACACCGGCGACGGACGGACGGACGGTGTGCGGGCGACGACGAGCGAGCTCCTTCTCTCGGCTCCCCCTTCTCTCTCGCAACCTCCTCTCTCTCCCTTTGGCCGAATTCTCCACCAGCCACTCTCTCTCTCCCTCTCTCTATCTCTCTCTCTTTTTGGTTATATATATATGCATGCATTTTAATTTTGCATGGGGGACACTTGTCCCTAAGAAGGAGACAAGTGTCTCCTTTGTTGAAGACACTTGGAGGAAGCCATGCGGCTCCTCCTTCCCCCTCCATGCGCCGACAATGGGCCGAGCTTATGGCCCACTTTAGGCCCATCTCACTTGGGCCCTAGGTCCAAACTTAAATGGCCCAAGTTTATTTTATTTTATTTTTTATAATATATCTTAATCATCATTTAAATAAATATCTAATTGCATAAATAATAAGGCCATTAAACTTATAGTCACAAATCCATAAATTCCAATTTATGATGCACATGGCCAATGATAGAATTTTCTTTCCTATCACATACTTATCCCTTAAAAGCTTGGCCATATATCTTATTGCAAATTATAGATTAAATGGCCATAAAATAACTTGATGGTACTTCTATCACCTATTCATAGACTTTAATGTAACTAGAGGTCATTATGAATTTTGGGATGCCACATTCATCATTGTCATTAATGAATTATTGTCCAAACTAATTAGATGAGGCCTAGATATTTTTGCCAAGCTACTTAAGAAGTAAGTTTTTTCCTTCTCTCTTGAAGTGGACATGTAGCATTGAAATGGATAAGGATGGATTAGGTCAAAAGGCTATGGAAGATTCTAAAACTCCAATTTCCTCTTGACACTTGTCCAATGATTCATCCCTGCATTAATTGATTTGTGTTAAAATCTCATCCAAGGCAATCATGAGACTAACATAGGGTGTCGCCTAATTGGGGAAGTCATTCATATTTGTACATGATCAATGGTTCTATGAGAATCGAGATTCATGCCAAAATTTACTAAACTTTAATCAAATGAGTGTGACTAAGTCGATAGCCTTCTTAATCTTGTCCATGACCATTTTCAATTAGAATTGGTCCATTGGATGTCTTGAAATAAACTTTGTGGTTAGTCTTGGTTATTTGCCCTGACCAAGTCTGGGTTGGGTGGACCGAGTCCAAGGCCAAACATGCCATGCCTTGGTCCATCCAAGGTTTATGTCATTGATTCCTATGATCAACCCTTATACCTTATTCTTATGGTCTAGAATCGAGGATGTTATAGCGATACTCCACTATCATGTAGGGTATGAGTTTGGGAGAACTCACGACTTTATAGAGGGAACTCACAAGAGGTTCAATCCAATAGATAAGGTGATGACATCTTTTGGAACGCGAACCATGAGGGAACTCTCATGGTAAAGTACTCCAAAATCTGACCTTTCCCTTTCCTCTCCTCATGAGAAGGATCAGGCGGCGAGATCGAGTCATGACAGGCTAGGCAACTCCACTAGGGACTAATAAAGTGTTAAATTTTCTTGTAGGTGGGAGTAATAAGGGAATGCGTGCTTGTGAACCCTTTATTTTGTAGGTGGAGTAAGGATGTATGAATGTATGAGGGTTTATATTGTAGTGTTAGATGTTTAAGTTTATATGCATGTTTACAAGCTTTAGCATGACACTGTACACACAACAGTGATCTAAAACCCTGATCTCCCAATTTAGGACTTTATGAGGGTTTATGGGTGGAATCCGCAAGTGAATACTTGTGGTAATCCATTACTTACATAAACTCGCTTGTCCCAACCGATAAAAATAGCACTGATCAACAATAGTAGTGGTAGGTAAGCTATTTTTATCCTTTGGGATGGAGTTCTTGAGCCTTTAGCACCCTCACCTTAGGCGTCAAAACCTCACAGTTTCATATGACATGTGATTTACACTCGCCATGTGTTTGGTGGGTAAAATATCGTTCATTTCTTATCGTTCTTATATTCTTACTTTCCGTATTTCAATTATGCGCTTTATATTTTAACGACAATACATTTTAATCACTAATGCCCCTTTAGGTTTAGGCTTACATGAGTAAATCCGAATTGGACATCCTCCTGGTACTAAAGAATCTCAAGGTTATATGGGAGAATCTCAACCCAAAACATCAAGATTATGTGGAAAAGCACATAGGCTTCCTCCCAACTTTGCTAAAAGTCAAACCACGTATCGCGATACTTAAGGCATTAGCTCATTTTTGGAATCCTATGACCTCCACCTTCGTGTTTAATTGATATGAATTAACCCCTACAATTGAGGAGTTTTGGAAAGCCATTGGTTTAGGCGAAGCTTCTTTAGGTTTCGTTACTTATCCTATTGATCAAGATCCAATCTTTCCCCTAAGTCAATTCCTCAATATTCCTACCAACAAAATTAGAGTTACTCTTAAAGGAAATTCGAATTCCATGCCTTATACATTCCTTGAACAATACTTCGTTAGCCTAGAGCTTAAATCTGGGAACCAAATTCCTTATATTTTCCTTCTCATATTCTTCGGCTTTGTGGTGTTCCCGCATACCCGAAAGACAATAGATCATTTAGTCACTCACATTGTCCATCAAGCATGCACCTTTAATTGTTTTACACTAATGATTCTTGCCGAAACTTCAACGTCTCTTAATCATCTTAAAGCAAATGGTTGGGGAAGTCTTAGAGCCCCATTAGGACTTTCCAAGTTTGGCTCTTTTCACATATTAAAGAATTCACCCTTCACATGAAAATTATCAATGTCATGAAATATCACCATCATATTCTTAGGTTTTGCCAAAGAAATGAATCCTTTCCATCATGGTCTTTGTCTATATGATTATATTTCCTCAAAAATCTCACCCCCAGCTTAATCCAATGGCATGTCCGGTGGCTTGGAAATTCCGAAGTGCGCATTGGTAATAGAGTTGATGACCTACTCCCCTTTGTGGGGTTGATAGGTTTAACGTCATATTACCCTTTAAGGGTGCTCTACCAATATCGCACGCTTTAAATGATCCCGCCAATCCTTAAGCCGGGGTTACTCATATTGATTATCACAATGAGGTCATCGAGGAAAACCAAATTCGCCATGTCAAGGCCGCAATTCGAGCCGCTATTGGAATTTGGTACTCCCGTTCCTTACATTATGTGGTCGCTGTGAACGAAGCCAATCCGGAGGAAGAGATGAGGATTCATCATGCTACGGTCGATTACATCTATCGTCAAGTAGAACCTGAGCTTGAGGTTCACTTGCCTAATATTCTCGAGCCTTGAGGTTTTTGGCAAACTCATATTGACGAGGAATTGATTGACGAGGAATGCTTGGCCCATGATAACAAGCATCTCCGCATGGACTCACCTAGTCCTTAGACTTTTATCTAATATTCTTTTCTTGCAAAGACATTTCCTTTGTAATTCCCTCCTTGCCATCGAGATTTTCCTGTATTCATTATCATATTACATGTAAAATCGAATCGCTTTGTAAGCTTGAAGTTTCAAGGTCCTATTTTCATTGTAATTGTTTGATGTAATCAATAAAAATTCATGAAGATTTTCATTTTTGTGTAATTTTTTAGAAAGGGGGCATCTAGATTAAATATTTGTTATCGTCCTTTTCAATTGTACAATTTATTTTGAAGAAATTTTGATGAGAGGATGTCATATGATATTAGGATCATATACGCTTCTTATCACTATCTCTTCTCACAAAAATATAAAATTGGCTAGGTTTTGCATTTTCTTGATTTCTCATGATTTGTACTGATTTGAACCATCTTCTTTCAAATGTACTGAAAGAGGGCTGAAAAATGGTCTATTATACATACTTGCCACCAAGCAAGGATGGAGAATGAAGACACCCACACTCGCATTGTTAACATGGAGAACCAAATGGCATAGATGATGGCACTATTAGTTGATCTCTCTAATCAAGTCAAGAATTTGATGTCTGTAACTTCTACTGTTCCTGCTACGAATTCTCCTACTGTACCTACTGATGTGCTGATAATTGAACTCGTGGGGAAGGGGCTTGCTAAAGAGATTCCTACTGCAACCCCGATAGTTACTGATCTAGAGGTTCCATCTAAGGAGACCCAACTCCATACTTTGATGAAGAAAGTTCAAGACACCTCGCAAAGATTGAGGAACACCTTTGCATGCTGCAAGGATAACAACTTCAATGGTATGACAAGCTATCGCCCTTCGCCAAAGTAAAGGTCCCCGAATTCTATAAGGAACTGGAGTTCACAAGGAAGTATGATGGCATTGGGTGGCCGAAGACCCATCTGAAGTACTATCTGGGCAAGATGGTCCACTATTTTGACAATCCTCTACTCTTGCTCAATTATTTTCAAGATAGCCTAGTTGGTCCTTTGTTGACATGGTTTATCGAGTTGAACTTGAAAAAGATCCATACTTGGGAAGATCTTGCCAACGAATTCTTACAACAATACAAGTTCAATACTAAAATCACCTCGACTTGAGAGGAGCTAGTTCAAGTCGAGAATAGAAGGATCGAAACATTCAAAGCCTATGCTCAAAGGTGGAGAGCCACCGAGCCTCAAGTGAAACCACCCTTATTTGAGAAAGAGGCTATGAAATTGTTACCTCAAGCCATGCCTCGTGACTTTGTCGAGAAGATGTATAATGTGGCATCCCAAAATTCATAATGATCTCTAGTTACATTAAAGTCTTTAATTAGGTGATAAAATTTCCATGGCTTATGCTTTAGCCATTAGTCTTTTAATTAGATGATTTGTGCATATGATTGTGAAAATTTAAATTTGATAGATTAATAATCTATGCTTGGCCATGTGCTTTATAAATTAAATTTCAATAAACAAGATGCCCCAAGACTTTGGCCAAGATAAAAATATTTATAAAAGAATTTTAAAAAAAATAGAGGAAAAAGTCAATTTTTAGGTTGAGCCTTAGGCCCATTGGCCTAAGCTTAGTGGGCCGAATGGCCAGCCCAATAAGGCCCACTAAAGGGGGCTGTCGACCAGCCAAGGGGAGGCCCAAGAGTGGCCGGATGGCCCAAGCCCAAGCCCAAATTCAAAAATCCAATAGGACAAGTGGCACTAGACTCTCATGCATTGGCTTAGGGAAGAAGGCCATGCATTGGCTGGTTTGTAGGCAAGTAATCATGAGGATTTGGGGGTATAAGAGGGAAGAGAGAGAGAGGGTGGCAGGATTTTCTCATTTGGCCAAGAGAGAAGGTGAGAGAGAGAGAGAGATTTCGAGAGAGAGGGGGAGCGGCCGAGAGAGAGAGGAGGAGGAACCGCCATCCGTCCGCCGTGTGCTGCCGTGTTCGCCGCCCTACGCCGTCGACCGACCGGTCTAGAGGCAAGTGGGAGTCCTCTAGCTTCTCTTGCATGTTTGTATGTTGCTTGCATGTTGAATTTTTGAGTTTTTGAGTGAGAAAAACTGAAGCATGAATGATGTATGTTGAATGGTATGGCTGTTCGTGTTCGGAGTGTGTGAGTCAGAAACTTGTTTGAGCTTGCATGTGTGTTTGGAGTTATATTTTGGCTTAGATTTCTTCATGAAAGTTGTAGCTAACATCTTTTAATACAACATAATAAAATTTCGTGCAAAATGATGGAGATTTGAGGGGTAAAACTCTCATCTTACGGAGATGTCAGATCTGGAACGTTTTCGCATGAACCGCCTGAGTCAGAATGTTGTGTGAGCTTGTATGCATGTTTGGAGTCCGATTTTGGCTTCTATTTATTCATGAAAGTTGTAGCGAACATCTTAAAATATAACATACTAAAATTTGGTGGAAAATGATGGAGATTCAAGGTGTTCAAGTCTCATTCTACGGAGACCCCATATCTGGAAAGATTTTACTGACCTTTGGTTGGATTTGTGGTTGCATGTTGGTTTGTGTTGAGAATATCACTTCGATTTCTTCATGAAAGTTGTAGGAAACATCTTAAGCTACAACATACTCAAATTTAAAGTGAAATTAACAAGTATAGCCTAGTAAATCAACTAGATCTTGAAGACGATGATTCCGGTGATGTATTCCGAGACACCCGAGACTTCATGGACATAGATGATGACTATAGTCTGGTTATTTTACTTAGATCTCTTCATGAAAATTTTAGAGGACATATTGATGTATAACATATCCAAATTTCAGAGGAAACGAAAGAGAATAGGTAGGTTAAAACTCAGTATTTCGGAGAAGTGTGTACTGGACGATGCGGTAATGGATCCAGAAGCTTCGTCAGACTGTATAAAATAATATAAAAAGAATCTGGCTTGGAGTTCTTCATGAAAGTTGTACAAAAATGTCTTGGCTATAACTCAGTAAAATTTCCTAATTTTTTGGGGCCATATGGATATTTTAATCGAATTTCTTCGGAAACCGTGCATTCTGGTTTCATCCGAAAATTATATGATGTTTTGTGAAAATTGGGAAATTGTGTGAAATGCTATTTGGCCATGTATTTTGTATGAAATCATCATCCTATTGGATTGTTTAATATTTGCTGTAATTTTTATAATTTTGGGAATTTGTGGATATTAAATTTAATATTTATGGAAATGACAAAAGTTGGAATTTAAAAAAATGAAAAAGGGCATGAAAAATGGATTATTTTATTGGCCATAAATTCCATTAATTTTATTTCATAAATAATTATACCATGTTGCATGTATGATGAGGTCTTGATGTATGCATGACATTGAATTGAGATGCATGTATGAATTCTATGCCAAGTATGACTTGTTTGATGCCACGTCATATGCCATGCTAAATTAAGACCGAAAGTGGTGAACATGGATAATGGTAAAATGAGGAGATGGTTGTGGTGGATGATGATGGTCGGTGGCCTAATGGCGTAATTCCGGAGATTCCCCGGGAGTGTCGGGATGCCCGGTGGTATACGGTACGTAATTCCAGGGGAGGCCTGGTGGTCTGTCGGTACATAATTCCGGAAGTCTTGTCGGAGGTCTTTGCCCGAAAGGAATGCCTCGCGATGCCAGGATTGGGGTGCGGGATGCCCGGCCAGGGAGTGTAAATGCCGGAAGCCCTGTCGGAGGTTTCTGTCCGAAGGGAATGCCTCGTGATGCTAGTTGGGATGCGAGATGCCCGGAAAGTGGGGGGCCGGATGCCCGGTGGCCTGGGAGGCAGAATGCCAGAAGCCTCAGAGGTCTTTGCCCGAGGGGATGATGAAATTGATGATTTGAGGAATGGGTGATGTGGTGATCAAATTGAAAGCTAAAAGTGGAAATTAAACCATGGCATGATATGCATGATGATATGCATGATGATGATGATATGTGATGAGAAATAATGATGATCACCCATGGCATGATATGCATAATGATATGCATGATGATGATGATGATGATGATATGTGATGAGAAATAATGATGATCACCCATGGCATGATATGCATGATGATATGCATGATGATGATAATGATGACGATATATGATATGGCATGATGGCATGCATATATGTTGTGATATGATGATGCCAAGATGATGATGACATGTGTATAATATGATGATGATGACATGTGTGATATGATGATGTCATGATGATGATAACATGTGTAATATGATGATGTCATGATGATGATGACATGTGTATGGTATGATGGTGTCATGTATATGATGATGATGACATGTGTGTGATATAATAATGTCATGATGACGATGATATGAGTATGACATGATGATACACATGTATGTGTTATGATTGTGGTGATGATGCATGATAGTATATGCATGGCTTCAAGGTAAGTAATGCCTGCAATGCCTGTATGACTTGTATGATGCAATGAGTGGTTATTGGATTCCTTTACTTGCTGAGTAGTTGTACTCACCCCTTTTGGGGACCAACATTTCAGATTAGTAGATGGATTGAGCGGTTGGATATGACCCTAAGAATGAGGATAGCAAATGAGGGAATTTTTGGGCGCCGACACTAATCGATGGACTCTAAAGTAGACGACTGTTGGAAGCGACGTCGGTCATCTTTTGAAATATAGCCAAGTATAGAAAGACTATGGCATTTTGATGTATCGACTAATGACGTCCATCAAGTTATGTAAACAAAAGTGTACGGCTTTTACCTATAAATGTTTAGTTGGTGTGCATCGTTTTTTGAATATAGGGAAGGGAGTTTGTTGGATGTGCTTCCGTTTATGAATTGCGCAAGGGACCTATCAAAAAAAAAATGTAAACCCCCTATGTTGTATGGACCCGTTGCAATTGAAATAGTATTAGAGTGACATGACATAGAAATAGTGAATGGTAAGCGAACTGTGGTGATCCTAATCGGATCGGGGGCCATCGAGGGGTGCCACATATAATCACACATGTATTAACTTTGCCATATTAGTGGAGTTGAGTGAATGTATTAAAGGGATCATGCGAGAAGGAAGGTTAGTTGAGACCGTGAATCATAGGTATTGTCACAACCCCAACTCCATACCTAGGGTCACAAGCAGCAAGGGTTATTTTTGTGACATCCTAGGCTCATCGCCATCCCGATTCCTTTTATCTTATTATCGTGCACATGCGGAAACGTGAACAAACAACCTCCCAGACAAACAACAGTTGGAAGACTGGGACATATATCACATAGAACACACTGATTTATATCATAACGGTACTTTACAAGCCCTTTCTCTATGGGCCCTCTTTCTTTTTACATCATAGCACAAGTTTTCCACATAGGCCAGGGGAAACCCTATCTCCTTTAGCGTGACTGCAACTCCCAAAACTGACGTGAGACTTCCATGCCTATAAGACTGAAAGATGAGAGAGTGAGTTTTGAGGAAACTTAGTAACTAAAATTCACAGTTCTCTACTAAGAAAGCATCTCATCATTGAAACTTAGCAAGTACAACACTCACAAACAATGTCGATAGCAGATCAATAGCAAACTTGTTGCTATCCTTAACTACATGCAAATGTCCATTGCAAAATGCTTCAATACATACTTACCTTTGGCTTATCAATAAATGTATTAACATATCATACTTATGCATATTCCGGCACTCATGCAAATTCTTTTATTGTCGTCCTGGCTCAACCAGGCCCTCCTAGCTCGACTGAGGCTTCCAGCTACTTGCTGGGCTTCCTGGCTCGACCAGGGCATCTCGGTTGGACCGAGGCTTCTTAGGGCTAGCTTCTCGAGGTTCCGGGTTCAAAATCTAGGCATCCTGGCTTAACCATGGCATCTTGGCTCAATCGAGGCATCTCGTTCAATGAACGAGGCATCACCGCCAACTCTATGTAGCGATGGACACTTTTCCCTCTTTAAGTGCATGCATAAATGCATCATACAAGCCGGTTCTTATCTTTTCTCTTAGTCAACATATGCATGGCCCGAAGGCGTGGTCATTCATTCATGTGTGTCATGAGTTCTTGCATTACACTAATAAACATGCTTGGAACAATCCTTGGTCCGTAACTTGAACCAATCACTTAGCCCCGATCTCCACACCAAACAAGGCTCAGAAACGGCACACCTTAATGCCGATCCAAGAACTCGAGGCTTGGGTACACCTCACTTAAGTGAAGATCCTAAACTTGACGAACCTCAAATCCAACCCGATGTGAATACACATGTATCGAGAATGACCTTCGGCTCATAGTTTGATTCAACACCTAGCACAAAGTCTGTGGCGTGCGGCTGACCCACGTTCTTAGGGCCTGTAACTCTGTTTATTGGTCCCTACGCGATTTTACTACGGAAGCAGATACATCAACTGCTTTTCAACTCTTGAAATGATGCACATTATATATACATAGATATCAACCAGGCACTTTTATTAACATATATTTTTGTTTAGATCAGTACACATAGGCCAAAATTTCCTATATTTGGCTATACCAAAATTGGACCGACTCTTCCACTATCTATTCACAACGTCGTTCGTCTTCATTTGCTGGTATCAAAAAATTCTGCCGTCCTCCCATGTCCTCCGCTACTCCACCCGCTTGAGCCACCATCATCATCCTCCAGCAGTGGTAGTGGCCCAACGATGCGCCCATTCACTCAAGCATACAAGACCATGAATTCCATGAGCACTGGACCTGAGGTGTCCGGCGTCTACAGTAAGAATCACTTGAATCCGGATGAATGTGATCCCCAAGTTGGGGTCAGGGTACTCCATATGCTCCCATCTGAGATCGATGGGGATACCATAAAAAGTACCAGAGGATGCTGGCTGTAACAGCATCTTTGTAACTCTATAATATGTTAGCCCCACGAGGGGTGAGTACAACTACACAGCAGTCAAAGTTCAACTAAACTATATTACGCACATCTACTGCTACTCGACTCCACACAATCCAAAACAGAACACACAACTGGAGTAATGGATATGCATCAATTCAGAAGAATATCATAACAAAATGGCATATCAGAAACAATGAGAATTTAGAAACTCATTTTATCTCAAATCACTACCACCATCTTCTGGCAGGACCAGTGTTTGCATCCCTCTAAGCTCTCGCACCCTACCTGGCATCACGAGGAACTCCGGTTTCATATTTCAGTCACCAGGCATCTGGAGCGTGTTATGTTACAACTCCAGGTATCTCGCACCCCACCTGGCATCATGAGGAACCTCTAGGGCTCACCACGTATGATGTCCCCAAGCATCTGGTACGTGTTACATCACACTCTCGGGCATCCCACCTTCCGGGGAACCTCCAGGGCTCACCATGTCATGATGTCCCCAGGCATCTGGTACGTGTTACATCACACTCTCGGGCATCCCACCTTCCGGGGAACCTCCAGGGCTCACCATGTCATGATGTCCCCAGGCATCTAGAGGCATTGCCATCACGATCCTCCAGGCAACCCGACACCTGGGGCATCGTCGTCCCAGGGGTCTGATGGCATCAATAACGTTGCAACCATGGTGTAGTAGTCTAATCAATTAATGCCAAAACATTTTCGTATCGCCAATAAGAAAACTGCTTTAGTTTTCAAAATCCCAATTCATGGTATAAAGCAATGTGCAATGAAATCTTTAGAGATATACCAAATCCGTGGCAATAAACCTCACATAAAATCCCAAGTTCAAATACCAGAATAATTCAAAATAAATCTTTACTGTTTCACCACGATCATAGTCCAAAATTCATAGGTGTGGACTTAAAATGTGTTCATGCCTCAAAACTTGATAATTTTCATCAAAACAGTACATATATTTTGAAATGTTGAAAACGGCACATCGGCGGGTTGAAAGTTTCGAGTCCCGACCATAAGATTTTGAAATCAAGGTTTAGAAATACCAAGATCGACACGTATATGTTTCCAAACTCAAACCAATCCGTTCAAGCACAACAATTTTTTCTCAAATAGTCCGAGGTCGATCCGACGACCTACGAGTTCACAAATCAGTGCAAATATCCTATAATAGATTTAGTTTGCGAAACGCATTTCATCAAGCATTAACTGAGTTATGTAGTATAGGTTAGTAGATATCAACTTGCTTGAAGTTCGACGGCATCAATGATGAGACAAACCGTGAGTTGCGGGTTACGGGTGCGGTTGAGGCAAGCTGGACGGTGACGGCAGCATGCGATGAGACGTGAGCTGCGAGTCTCCTGGTCCGGTAGCAATTGAGGGATGGCGGCAAAAGAAGCTGGTGGCTAGCTATAGGATGGTGAGAAATTTTCTGTGAAAGTTTGCGGAGGAGTGTCGAGCAAATGGGCTGAACGAAGCTTCAACAATGGAAAGAAAAGAGCTGCCTCTTTCTTTCACTTGCTCTTGATTAACTTTGTTAGTCAATTGTCCAAGTTGCGTGGCAGCAGGGAACGGAGACACTCCATGCCGCCTTTTCTTCATGTGGGGAGTCCCTCTCTTCATCCATGACACTTGCAAGAGTCCATGCACGTACGTGGTTGCAATGCACCCTAAGGACTCCCTCTGTTGGCCAACGAAGGAAGAAGGAACGTGGCTCTTCATCCAAGTCTCAATTGGATTGATTGAACTAATGGACCGATGGTATGGTTTAATAGATGGTATGAATTGATAAATGGTGTCAATCGTATGGTATCAATTGAATTGATTGAACTGATGGACCGATGTGTGTCAATAGTTCATGCTTGTGTGAGCAATGATTGAATATGAATTGTACTGACGTGCAGGAAGGAACTGAGGCAAGGTAAGTCCTCCGTCTCATGTGTGCATAGATTGCCTTGGGGCATATTTCCTTCCTAGTTGGAGTTTAGGGGTTGAGCTTGCTGAGACATTGTCTCACCCCGTTGTGGGCTTAACATTTTCAAGTCCTCAGATGGCGGTTCCTCCGGAATGTTGTGGTTGGCCGACGAGAGTTACCGAGCAAGTTTTTAACTACCGTGATCCTAGAAGTCACTGGGTCTATGAACTTGTGGTGACCACCATCTGGGTCAAAGAGGGTTTACCTCAGAGGGTACCTCATCGATTTAGAGTGTGGTTTCGCCTTGGACCTAATGAATTCCGTGTGGGTCCCCTCCAGGGTTTTGAAGTTCCTGCTATGGTAGTTGATGCCATCCTAGGTGAGAGTGCAAATGATCCTCCTGATGGTGTGGTGGAGGACCCAACGCCCCAGGAACCTGTGGAGACCGAAGGATCAGTGAACGTGTCTGACTAGCTGGTCATAGGACAGTTCCTTTTTTGCTGAGCCGGTCTTTTGTAGATAGCCCAGTACTGTATATAAACCTATGTGTTTATAAAAGGCTTGTTTCGATTGTGAATTGTTTCCTGCTTTCCTATCCCAAGCTGTGTGTTGTCAGGGGTATTGTTTTGCTTCTGCATGCGTATTAAAATGAATGGGTCGGCGACGCGTCTTGGGACGTCGCAAATTTATCGACCACCAAGGGATGGGCATGCGTTCGAGGATCGGCGCGTGACACCATAAGGTCCTACATGAATCGACCATGGGCCATTGGCCATGATTTGATCGGTTTGATCGGTAAGGAATCATGAATAGATCATGGTCCGATCAATCGCCAAACCAACTAATAGACCGGTCACAAAATGGTCAAGTTGTTGGCTATGAATTTCTACCAATCATACCGATAGGTTAGGATCACTAGCTCATAAGATGAACTTTTGATCATGAGGATTGATCACCGGATGATTTTGGAACGGCGGATGGTCATGATAAGTCATAGTGCCCAACCGCAAGTGATTCCGGTCAGCTATGCACCGATACATGAATAATCCGACTCGATCAAATGTGATCATCTTTTGACCAAAAATGCATTATTCCTTATTTAATTCTTAGTGATTGGAAATGATTCTTGAATTGGTGATTTCTGATCGTGGATCGATAATGCACCGACCATGAGCCATATGGATAGATCAAGTGCCAACCAAAATGAGTTCAGGGATAGACCCGACTATTTTGTCACTAATTCTAAGGTCCATGTGTGCCTTGGCTTAGTGCTAGGCCCTAGGTAGCCTTAAGATTGGCCTTGAACCGACCGAAGGACAATCGACCCTTTAGGCTGATTGACTGTCCAAGGGAACAGTTCGGGCAAGCTTAGGGTGTGATGGCTGAACCTCAGGTGTATGTGATTCAATTTTTCGGGGTGTACCTAATGATCCATTCTCTGGCCTCAAAACCAACTTATATGATGGAATTTTCTAGACCACCTTCGTGAGGAAGAAAATGAAAAAATGGAATTCTCTAGAACACCCTAGCTTCTTCATAAATGAGGTTGACTTATCACTCTACCTAGATTTTTCTAGATATGGTCATGATTACCAAGGATTTACCTTTGGGAATTAAGCAAAGTATCCAAGCCAAGTGTTCCAATAAAAATAGGACACTTTGAAACTAATTATGGCTATCCTATAGCCTTGATGCTACCCTATCTTTTAGAGTGTCACCTATCCATAATGAGTTGTCTCCTTAATAGTGAGCTAAGTGCTAATATGGTCCAATGAAATGGAGACAAGCAAGGCCTTAAATGATGACACTAAGTCATTAGATCTCCACCTCATAAGTTTAGGTGTCCATTGAATATTGGTAATGATGGCTCAAGATTTGCCTTGGAGAAGAAGCCGGTGGCTCGTAAGATAAGGTGTCCTCTAGAATCTTAGGTTATGATGAGCCTAAAGGATAGCCTTGGTGAACAAGGCAAAGGCCAACCAATCAAGAGAATACATTAGGCATCAAGGGGCTTATGTGTCCCCTAGCGCCATAGGCACATCATAAGCCTAAAGTGAGACTTGAAGGGTAATTAAATAGATGGACCAATCATAATCAAACACGAATAAGCATAGGCACCAACTAAGGAGACTAGATAGGCCAACTCGTTCCTTAGGCTTAATCATGAGATTGGTACCAATAATTGAAGAGGAGGAGGCCTATAAATAGGAGAAGGCATCCTCACATTTTGGAAGCTTAACCATTCTCTCCTTTCCTCTCCCTTTCTCTCCTCTCTTTCATGTCCTTCTCCTCCGGTCACTAAAGGAGCATCTTGGAGCTAGACTCAAAAGTTGTAAGTAGAATCTCTAACTTTCCACTAGGGCGATAGCTTACATCGTCGAGTTTAATGGTGTGCTCACCTGTGTAAGCCGTGTGTATGTTGTAATGTTCATTTGTGTGTTTTCTCATGTTTGCATGTTTGAGTGCATTCATGCCCTGTGACGAACTCAAGGTTCGCTCGATTTGGAATCGACGTCAAGTCACGATGGCCTAAGCATGTGACTCAAGCCACGAACCAAGAATCGTTCCCAGCATATTTTATAATATGATGTTGAGGGTCATGGTACACTAACTTGTATGAGCACGCCCTTGGGCCTTGCATACGTCGGCTAAGATAAAAGATAAAAAACTGGCTTGTGTGATGCACTTGTGTGTGCACTTAAAGAGGAAAAAACGTCCATCATCACATAGGGTTAGCAGCGATGCCTCATTCATTCAACAGGATGCCCTAGTTGAGTCAGTATGCCTAGGTTTGAGCTTGGATGCCTCGGGTAAGCCAGCCCCGGGATGCCCTAGTTGAGCCAGGATGCCTCGGTTGAGCCGGGAGGGCTTCGTTGATCCAGGATGACAATAAATAAATTTGCATGAGTGCCAATATATGCATAAGCATGATTTGTTGATGTTTTCATAGATATGCTAAAAGTAAGCAAGCATTGAAGTATGCGGTAATGTACATTTGTATGTAGTCAAGGATAGTAATGAGTTTGCAATTGATTTGCCATTGACATTGCATTGCAAGTGTTGTACCTACTGGATTATGATGATGAGATATCCTCCTAGTAGAGAATTAGGGGTTTTTACTTACTGAGTCTATGACTCACCCCGTTGTTTTTCAAAATTGTAGGCATGAGGGAGTTGCAGTCTCACTAGAAGAGTTAAGGTTTACCAGCCTTTTTGAGCATAGAAGATGTAGTGGTTATAAATATGACGGCCATAATAAAAAAGGCTTGTAAATGTAATTGATGTAATTGTATATTTGTAAATGATTGTTTTCCTAGCTGCCGGTTGTTGTCTGGGGTGTTGTTTGTAATGCTTTCGCATGTGCTTAATGAAAAGATAAAAAAGAATGGGATGACGCGTGCATGAGATGTTGTGAAAATAACCCCCGTTTCTTGTGACACTAGTGATGGAGTTGGGGTCGTGATAGTTTTGGTATCATAGCGGGGTTATTTTTTGGAGTGATCAAGTGCATTGTGAGTCATGGGATAGTTAGTTAGGAAAATACCCCGTGCATGCGATTGTTACTTGCTTGGTTTTCTGGTTGAAGATTTTGATCCCTAACCCCTTATTTTTTTGTAGAAAGACTTTCTAGAATTCCTATAGTTGCAACATGAGTACTCAGGGCCAGGTGACCATGAGAGGAAAGTCGACTCAAGGCTAGGCAGGTTCTAAAGAGAAGTCAAAAGAGGACCCCCGACCAGACGAAATTCTACAAGCTCTTGAGACCATTGGAAGCATAATGGGGTAGCAAGCACAACACCAAGCGGCTTCTACTTCTAGGAATGCCTCTGTGGCTGGAAATGGAAGTGGGAATGGCGAACGTCCTATGCAGGGACTAGTGGAGCAGTTCCTAAAGCTGCGACCCCCGAGGTTTGTTGGGATAGGAGATCTCGAAGAAGATGAATCATGGATCAATAAGTTAGAAAACATATTCGTACTTTTAGGGTGTTCTGATGAAGATAAGGTGACCTTGGCGGTGTACCAGCTAGAAAGTAACACTAATCACTGGGGATTAAGCAAAGTATCCAAGCTGAGTGTTCCAATAAAAATAGCATTGAAACTAATTATGGCTACCCTATAGCCTTGATGCCACCTATCTTTTAAAGTGCCACCTACCCATAATGAGTTGTCTCCTTAATAATGGGCTAAGTGCTAATGTGGTCCAATGAAATGGAGACAAGTAAGGCCTTAAATGATGGCACTAAGTCATTATATCTCCACCTCATAAGCTTAGGTGTCCCTTGAAGATTTGGTAATGATGGCTTAAGATTTGCCGTGGGGAAGAAGTCGATGACTCAGAAGCTTAGGTGTCATCTAGAATCTTAGGTTATGATAAGCCTAAAGGATAGCCTTGGTGAACAAGGTAAAGGCCAACCAGTCAAGAGAAGACATTAGGCATTAAGGGGCTTATGTGTGAAAGTGCTAGTATAAACACCTAGAGGGGGGGTGAATATGTGTGAAAGCAGATTTTGCAAAATGCAGTAAAAATAATTTTACTTTTAAACTGAGTCTGATGAACAACAAACTTTGAAGAAGAATTCAGACTTTATTAATTATTTCGAAACACAAAAAGATATCGCAACAGATAAAATAAAGGAGTTCACGGAAGAGAAAATGAACACGAGATTTATAGTGGTTCGGCTTAGATTAAGCCTATGTCCACTCTCCCACGCTGATAGTCTTTTGGCTAGTTTTCACTATGAATCGAAAAAGAGTGTTACGTCTTATGATCTCTACTTCTCATTGAAAAGATTCTACTACTCTCACAAAGTCACTCTCTAAAGTTTCTCTCTTCTTCGAATACAAGTTTGAGCACTATATGAGGAAGAATAAGTAATTTAGGAAGCTTCAAACTTTGGAATTCTTCTTTGACGCACACCCTCGAATGACTTGAAAAACCTCCTTAAATATTCCTCTATGCCTTCTCGACCGTTAGCACTTTCCAGAGAAATTCTTCCAATCAACTCATTGGACAGAATCAATCAAGGAGATCTTGAGCCGTTTGAAGAATGAGATGAAGTCCAATGATCCTAGTCGCCCATACAATTAGGATCTAGGTTTCCATAAGTAGATTTTTTCCAAATAAACTTGCCTTCCAAAATGATATTACCATTCTTGATGGATTTCGATAATAATATCCAAAGAAGGTAAGTAAGATTTCCATCCAGAAAGCCATATATATCCTGTCCGTACTAAAGCCTTAAAGGAAAAATAATCCTGACTTTGATTATATCTTCGTTCTTCACTTGCGTTAAGTCTGGGTCTTCATCAGAGTGGGGCAGACTTTTGATGTAAGATAGACTTTGAAAGAGTTACACAAAAGTCTCGTATTCCTCAGAATGAAAAAGAGAATAGAACTAGAAAAGTTTTGTCAACTTCAAAATCTAATAGGAGTTTTCTCCAACAATCTCCCCCTTTTTTATGGTGACAAAAATTTCATGCAGATTTAACACTTATATCCTGCAAAACAAAAGTTTAACAGCACATGAAATCTTATAATAATAATAACAGATTATTATAGAACTGAATAAGATTGATTCTGCTTAACCAAAAAAAAAAAAATAAGATTGATTCTGCATCAAAAAAAAAAAAGACACATTAGTCTTGACAATTTAGAGTTTAAGAGTTCAAGAACTACAAAAGTTCAATCCAAATTCACAATCACAAAAGTTAACCGCAGAACATAAACATTCACAAAGATTAACACTACCAAGTTCAAACAAACATAAACTTTTAAATTTGCTCTCTTTTCTCCCCCTTTTTGTCAACAACAAAAAGAAAGAAAAAGTCATAATAAAAAGTGATAAAAAGAGATGGAGTCGTTCTGGGTTGTCTTGGAACGCGAACAAGTCGGAAATCCCCCAGCGACTGCACTACCTCCTCAAGTTCTCTTGGCACTGATGATAGACATTCTCTACTCTAGCGACAGTTTGCGAAACCTATTGATTCAACGTCTGAGCTCGAGTATCTAGAGATTGTTCCTTGCCATTTAGAAAATCTGAGGTAGACTGTAAGGCAATATGTAGCTTTTGAATTTCAACCTCCATTGCATATTGCTGTGCTTTTAACTTCAAAAGAAGCTCTACTATCCTTGGATAGTTTCCATCAGGTTCTATTTGAGCACTAGCTTCAGCGAGGTAAATCTGTGGAATATCCAGAAAGGGAGGAACATCAATTTGATCGTGGGAAGTTTGTTTCTTACCTTGACTCGGAGTTTTTGCATCAACTTCAAGGAAATGAGATGCAAAAACATCTTCAGCATCTGCAGGAGATCTACTAATGCCATCACTTGCAGTAGGTGCAATTAGAGGAGTTTTCTCATGATCTCCCCCTGTTTCGATGCCTGCGGTTTAGATGAGACCTGATCCTCTTGTACTTGTTCCTTTCCAGTACTAGATCTCTTTTATCGGTTAGTGTATTCTCATTCAAATGCAGCATTTTCTCTGTTTTCTACAGAGTCATCCAATGCTCTAGTGTCTCCTTCAAAATCTTCATCGTCATTCTTCTTTTCCGCTAATCTTTCAGCATCACTCGCTTCCTCTTCTTCTTCTTCTCTTTCCTCTTCTGTCTGTCTCTTCAAAATCAACATCTTCATTCTTCTTTTCTACATCACTCTCTTCCTCTTCTTTTTCTCTTTCCTCTTCTTCCATCTCTTCAAAATCAACAGAACCTTGAAGATTTCGCAAGGTGAGCGCAGAAATTGTTAGATCATCCTCTTCTTTTTCCTTGCAGCAGTAGATCCTTCTTTCATTTTGCTAGAAGATGCCTTCTTCAAAAGTTCTAAAGCCTTAGACAAATCTGTTAGCCTCATTTTGGAAATCATCTTCATTCCTATCTCCATAGGACTGACAGTTCTTGAACAAAGTTGAGAGGAAATGTCATGCCCCCAACCTCGGGCACGCAACAACCCCTTCCTTGGTCGAAAGAAAGCAATGTCCTAGGAATCGTCGCTGACCCTTCATTTTTATTGCACATGCGGAAGCGAATTAACTAATCTCCTAACAACAACAAACATGGGATAGAAAAGCAGGACAACCAATTACAAACCAAACATGATTTTACAAACAATCTGGTTTACACACAGCAGCCAACCCTAAGGTCTATGTACGGGGGTCCATTTCAAAAGAAACCTCTAGGCCATCCATGCTCCTGACCCTTACTTCTACAGCTCCGGGTTCTTCACGCTAAAGACCTGAAAAGATAATCCCATGATAGGGTGAGACAATGTCACAGCAAGTTCACCCCTTAAGCCCGATTAGTACACCAACTCAACTCAGGTATCTCTTCATAACCACCCCACAAACAAGTCCACGACCAACAAAACAATAGTCGGTTCGCATGCAACCTTACTTGGTATGCCATACCCTGCACGTTGAATCTTAGCACAATACACGCAATGCATATGGCCATTGAATGATGCAGTTCATCAATCGCATATGAATTGCATCACAAGCGATCTCACCTGGCTATTGCCACACCCTGCACGTTATCTATTCATGCGTGCATACCATAAACAATGTGCTCAACTCATGCATAGTTAAAACCAATGATGCCGTGATTCTCATACGCTCTTGCACATTAGTGCGCCACTTAACACACATCAATCCATCACACGTGTCTCGATTATAAGGTAAAATCGTTATGACACGTCCCTTACCGTGCCACACAATTTTACCACATAATAAGGCGTAACGATCTCAATCAATCATGCGTTCCAATTGATTAATACTACCCACACAGGTAGTTTTACCCGACACACATCGGTCCTCTGGCGTAGCCAGGTCTCGTCTCACTCCTTTAAGCAGGGCAACATCCTCTGACACACACCGGTGATGGCATTCCTTATGGCCTTCCCGAAGGAGCTTCAGTCCAGAATGTACTGCGACCAACGTCCACCGACACACACCGAGGACAGATTCTCTTTGTAACGTCCACCGACACACACCAAGGATGGGTTTTCTTAACCATCACACAATCATTCAATTCCGGCCAAGGACATTGTGCTTTGCACTCACATGCCTCAATTAAGATAATGGCCTTGGCTTGTTTTTTTCATATTAAAAACACTCTGTGAAAATAATTGTGCGTGGGTACACGGTCAGATTGAACCTTCAAAATTGGGATCCTTCCTTTTTTAAAATCCCATGGTTTGATATAGTCTTTAAAACCACTTTCGGTGTTAAAACCTAACACTCGGGATTTTGTCATCAAATATTGAAAAACAATCATCACTCAATTCATGTGGATGCCCATGCATTTACACATCAATTCACTTCATAAAATCAACACACATGAAATTAGACAACTTTTCGCATTTTACATGAATAGTGCGCGTGAACAGTACTCTGTGAACAATACCGCGTGAATAGTAAATTGTGAATAGTTCGCGTGAATAGTAAAATTCCAGAATTAATAAATAATAAATCAAATCAAAAATGCATTAAAACAATAATTAAATTAAGGAAATCAATCAATTAAGGCTAAACATGCTTAATTAAGCACATAAGCATCATTAAGCAAATAAAGCAAGATTAAGCTAAACTAATCTTAACCATCCATCTAACCATCTATCTTAGGGCTAATACAACTTAATTAAATCACCTAAATTGGAATTAACTTTAACTAAACCAACCCTAAGCAAGTTTAGGCACTAATTGAAGGATTATGAGCTAAACTCACCCGTTAAACGGGCTGGAGACACGGACGCAAGGGTGACAACGGAGGTGACACTCAGGAACCTCTACCACAGCGATCCAAGGTGGTCCCGAGGCTAAAACAGCAGCCATAAGCTATGCTTCTCATAGCAACTCTGGAAATCAAACAGTAGAGGAGGAATGGAGATGAATGGCTGATCGGAGCTTCGGCGAGGGGTTGGCTGGCGACCGACGGCACCTAGGGGTCGAGGGGGAGTGGGTAGTAGCTAGGCTGGGCAGAGGAAGGGTCGGAACGAGAGGAAAAATGAAGAAATCGTGAAACGGTGCAGGCAGGCGGACAGATCGACGGACCGACGAGCGGCTTCTTCTAGCCAGCGGGCGGGTCGACCGACGGCTCCGTTCGGTGAGCAGCCGGGCTCGTCCATACAGTCTAGGCCTCTTGGACATGGTGGTGGGTGGCACGAAGGCTAATTCTCACTGGAAGGCAATGAACAAGTCAAGTTTTCACGAGAAGGTTAGTTGGAGCAGAACAGGACCAAACGGTCAAACTGCCGCTGGCTTCTTGCTGGCCGGCGGGTTAGCCGACGGCTTTGACCAGCCAACGGCCAAGTCAGGGCGGACGGTCTGGGTGTCCTGAGCAAAGTGGTGGGTGGCATGGAAGCTGGTTCATATGGGAAGTCAACAATCAACTTAGATCTTTGGAGAAAGGTCTGGGGGAGCAAAAGGAAGAAGAAAAGGAAAACAAGGGAGAGAGGGGTCTGGTCGATATGGAGCTGAAGGAGGAGAGAGAGAGTGAAGTGAGGGTTGTTGTCAAGGCTCCAAAAGTTTGCCCCAAGTCCCCATCCAAGTCACCTCATCTTCTCTCTCTTCCTTTGCCCTTATCCACACACTTTTAGGGGCAAAATAGTCATTTCCACCTTGTACAAATTACCAATCTATCCTTGGGCTGAAAATGATGGATGAGCCTAAGAATTGGCCTTGGAAATGAATAGGGATGGGCTTGGGAATTGATTGGGCTTGAAATGGTTCAAGGCTTAGACAATGGGCTTGAAAGATAAATAATGGATTGGGCCTAATGGTCTCACTGCTTGCCTTAGGCCCACCATGGTGGTTGTCCCACCTTGAGCCTAATGCCCACGCTTGCCTAGCCTGGCCTACGTCTTCATAGGCTCGTTTCCTCTGTCCGAAAATCCCTTTTTCCCACTACTCAGTTTAATTGGCGTTGCCGATGGTCGAAGTAGCACATCCAAAGTTCGTCCCGAACGTTCTCAATAATTTGAAGTCTAATCTTTAGTTCTCATGCCATGTTAATTTTTCCTAATGCCATTTTGGGTACAACTCAGACTAATAGGCAGCTTTGAGGATTCACGCGTAAACGACTTGTGTCAAACCACGTTCAAGACATCTCGACGCTTGGACGTCCTCAACTACATGAATTTGTGTAGGATAGATTCTTATTTCAAAATACACGATTACTGAGGATCAACATAGGGTCGTTCGCAAGCTCGATAACAGTAAACGGAATCACCCGTCGTTCCATTATGTTCTGTCTGCAAATTAACCTCCAGTCATCCTTGAAATTGGCTTGCCTATGTACAGGATCGTTCTCACGCAAGTCTCACGGTCAAGTCGTTTTTGCAGGTGAAGTTCTTTAGTTGTATGAGTTCTGTCCTCATTAGCTTTTCCCCTCAAGGTCAGTATCTGAGGAGTGATCAATTCCGAGTGAGATCAACCAACAATGCATTGACGAAATTCACATTCATTCATCCCTCAAAGGGCTTGAATTTCAGGATGTCACAAGGAAACTAGATTTGAAAGTGTTTGAACAATCTTGTAATCAAGGCAGAGTAGGGCAGTTGTCAGTTTACTTTCATCATAGTTTCGTACATATGCAAGAAGATAGTGTGTGGCAGAGAAAAAGGAATTCTATCGCAAATAGCTCGTATAATCTTTTCTTCAAGACATCAGTCTTGAAGGCAGCCTTGGGTATGTTGCAATTAATGACAATCTTGAGCAGTAGAATGTTTGATGCTGGCAAACAAGAGTATGTGATACTCTCACTCGGCAGTCTGTCCTTCACCAGAAATCGAGTGGCTTGACTGGTGGAGACATTAATTGGTAGAAAACCACTATGTTCAACTTCCATAATATCAGCTGGAATATTTACATCCACAACAAACACTTTATCATAAACAGTGAACTGAAGATTGGCTAACCTTTCCCTTAAGTTAACCTTTATGGAGTCAAGGAAGTCAAAGTTCACAGTGCGTGGGTTTATCACTCCTCTATTCAGCATTTGAGCATAAACCCTTTTATGCTCTTTTGAACGAAAAAGTCTCGTTCTTTCTCTAGGAACCTCAGTAGCCACACCCATCCAAGGTTGAAAATTTGTAAAAATTCACTCATCATCATCTTTGTTCTTTCCATTGTTCTAAAAAACAAGGTCTCGTTCCCATACCTATTATCTTTCAGGAAACTAGTGAAAAAACTCATTGGACTTCCTCCCTGTTTCAAAAATGTGTAATGCTTGAAGAGTACCTTAGGTGTCATTACTCTGAGAGAAACTGCTTCTTGTTGAACTTCCTCATCTACAGATTGACGAGGAGAGCTCTGTGGAGAATCTTCACTAGTGAGATCGAAGTGAGTTGGTCTTTCTGGCCTATTTCGGTGACCCTGACTTGCAATGCGAGATGATTTTCTCTGGTGTGACATTGATGTAGACTTGGAGGATTTCGTCGACATATTCGAGCGAAAGAAAGAAAGAAATTTGCAGAGAAATTTTGAGAGTAAAAATCGAGGGAGAAGAGATTTGGTATTAGGGTTTTGAAAAGTTGTGCTCGAAAGAAATATTTTGAGGTATTTAAAGAAATGTAACGTCACAAGAAAACAATGCCTTTTCAGAACAAATTTAAAAATGGTAACTACTAAAAATCCCAAAATTAGCAATCAAATAGTAATAAAATAGGCAAGCGACAATTCAAATATAATCATATATGTTCAGAAATTTCATACTAAAAATAAAATACCTGGATTGAAGAGAATGTACATACTGAAGTAGCTTCCTCAAGTTGAAGTCCTAAGTCTGATCAACTTCAAACTTTAACCGAGAGGAGAGATGATATTCAGCTTGCTACGAATTGACTCAAATAAGTTCTTCTCCAGAGGTTTTGTCACGCCCCAAATCTTGAGCGCACGCACATCCCTCGGTAGTCGATAACATTGCAACATCCCAGGACACGTCACCGACCCTTTCTTTTAATTGCACATGCAGAAGCATATAATAAAATCTTCGAACAACACAAATATGGGATAGAAAAGCAGGATACCATTTTCACCAAAACACTTTTCATAAACAAACTAGTTTATACATAGAGGCTAACTCTTAGGTCTATGTCTAGGAGATCTATCTCCAAAAAGAACTACTGAACCATCCATGCTCCTGACCCTTCTGCCTCAAGCTCTAGGTTCTTCACACTAGGGACCTGAAAAGATAAGCCCACAACAGGGTGAGACAATGTCTCAGTAAGTCTACCCCCTAATCCCCGATTAGTGCACCAACTCAACTCGAGGTATCTCTCCAGAACCATCCCATAAACAACCAACAATCAAATAGTCACTTCACATACAATCTTACCCGGTATGCCATACCCTGTATGATATCGATTCATGCGTGCGTACTATAAACAATGTGCTCAACTCATGCACAATCAAAACCAATGATGCCGTGATTCTCATATGCTTTTGCACATTAGTGCGTCACCTATCATGCATCAATCGATCACACGGGTCCCGATTGTAAGGTAAAATCGATATGACATGTCTCATATCGTGCCATACAATTTTACCCCATAATAAGGCGCGGGTAACTCATATCGATGGTTCAATCCACACTCGATATTCACTCTCAATACCAGACTCAATAAACAAACTCAAAGCACTTGAGGTGGCCCCCACGAAGTCACGCTATCGTGTAGCACTTATCCCTTGGCCACATATAGCAATTGTACAAGGCACTAGAGGTGACTCACACAAGTTTCAGTATCGTGTAGTACTTAGCCCTTGACAACATATAGCAATAGTACAAGGCACTAGAGATGACTCACACGAGTTTTGGTATCATGTAGTACTTAGCCCTTGACAACAAATATCAATAGTACAAGGCATTAGAGGTGACTCACATGAGTTTCGGTATTGTGTAGTACTTAGCCCTTGACAACAAATAGCAATAATACAAGGCACTAGAGGTGACTCACACGAATTTCGATATAGTATAGTACTTAGCCCTTCACTATGCATGACAACACTGCAAGGCTCTGGAGGTAGTTCCCATGCGACTCAAGTCGCCATGTAACACTTATCCCTTGATTACAATAAGCAATAGTATAAGGCACTAGAGGTGACTCACATGAAGTCTCGCTATCATGTAACACTTAGCCCTTTACTTGCTCACAACCTATTCACATCTCGCCCTGCACAATGCTTGCATATACAAATTTCAAATCATTTTCTCCTAAAAGCGGTCCATTTCCAATGTCCCTCGGACAAACCCTTTTCCCTTTTTAGTGAAAACCACACGATTCATGCAGATGTCCAGGCATTTACACATCCATTCACTTCATAGGATTAACACACATGAATTTAGACAGCTTTTCACATTCTGGATGAATAGTGCATGTGAATAGTACGCGTGAACAATATTTTGTAAACAGTATCGCGTCAACAGTACTTGTGAATAGTGTAGCGCAAACGGTAAATTTCCAGAATTAAATAACTAATAAATTAAATTTGAAAATCATTAAAACATTAATTAAAGCAAACAATCAATAAATTAAAGCTAAACAAGCTTAATAACCCATGAACCACAATTAATTAACAATAAGCAAGATTAAACTAAACTAATCTTAACCATCCATCTAACCACCTATCTTGGGGCTAATATAAATTAATTAAACCTCCTAAAATAGACTTAACACTAATTAAACCAACCCTAAGCAGGTTTAGGCACTAATCGAAGAATTAGAAGCTAAACTCACCCGTTAAGCGGGTCGGAGACACGGACATGGCGGTGACGATGAAGGCTACGCACCGGGACTTCAACCACGATGATCCAAGGTGTTCTCGGGGCTGGAACAACATCCACAGCGTTTGCTTCTCTCAGCAACTCTCAAAAATTGACTACCAGAGGAGGAACGGAGCTAAACGGGCTGGCCGAGCTCTAGCGAGCAGGTGGCTAGCAACCCGCTGCACTGGGGTTTAAGGGGGAGTTGTTGGTTGCTGGGATGGGCGGAGGAATGGTCAGAATGGGAGAAAAATGGCTGAAATCGCAAAACAGTGTAGAAGGGCAAGCGGACCGACGGACAGATGAGCAGCGACTTCTAGCTGGCCGGCGAGTCAGGCGGTGGCTCCGTTCGGTGAGTGGCCAGGCTCTTCCGTACGGAATGGATGTCCTAAGCACGGTGATGGGTGGCACGAAGGCTGATTCTCACGCGAAGACAACAAACAACTTAGGTTTTCACAAGAAGGTCAGCTGGAGCAGAAACAGGAGGGAGATAAAGGGATGTGAGGGCTGGTTTCTCTGGTTCTCTCAAGCTCTCAAAAGGCTTCAACCATGATAAAGTGAATCCAAGGAGAGAGAAGAAGAGGGCTGCTGAAGAGGGCCACCACTTGGCCTTAAAAGTCTTCATTCTATCCATTTTCACTCATCACACATGCCCCCACCACCCAGCCATCAACCTCAGCCATTTCTCTCTCTCAAAGCTTCCTCAACACACCACCCAAGTGGTCCAAATGTTCTCTCCACCATGGCCTACGAATTTTGGACATTTGCTCTTCAATTCCATTCAATTCCTCTTCAAATCAAACCAATTGAAGCCCAAACAATTTAGCCAAGGTGTCCACATCACAATCCATATAATTTAGCCAAGGTGTCCACATCACAATCCATATTTTTCCTTGCCCAAAGATCCCACTTGACAGCCAAAAGTGCGATTAAAAATGGTCCCTCGAAGTTCCCAATCCAAAACGACCTAACTTTGATTTTTCGCCAAAATCTCGGTTTGTATAAAAATCTTCGGAGGATGAGTCGACGTTCCTAAAATGACTCGCGACATGATAGAATTTTCAAATTTTGAAATCGGGTTAAAATTCACGGTTAATTTCAACCGAGAATGATTTTAGCCTGACCTAACCTACTGGGTTGCTTTCAGGAACTTTTAGTGCAATTGACCCATGGTCGATTACTTTCGAGCCACATTGAATATCTTCAACACATTGACGAATCTCGATTGTCGTGAAAATCTTGAGGTTTCAAATATGGACATAGGGTACAGAAATGACAGAAAAATCAGTTTAGTGCTGTTCGGCGAGAATTTTGCAATTCGGTGGAATCACTCCCACACTGATCACATATCTCAATCGAATCGACCTATCTCTGATCTCTGATCGATTTTGACAGTGCCGTAATGACCCTTGCAAATTAGCACGGACGAGTAGTTGATTTCTAGTCGAATTCTCAAGTTTGTTGCGTTAAAATCCCTTAACGACTTCACCTAATAGACTAGTTATGCAGTGAGTGATCAGTTCAGGGAAAAGAACTATAGACTATTTAATTGAAAATAGAACCTGAAAATTATGATATCACATGTTTTGTGAAGATATCTGCCAATTGATTCTTTGAATCAATAAATTGAACCATAATTTCGCCATTTTGGACATGATCTCTTATAAAATGATGACGAATCTCAATGTGCTTTGCTCTTGAATGAAGAATTGGGTTTCTGGTGAGATTGATAGTGCTTGTGTTGCCGCAACTAATCTTTGTGCAGGATTCTTCTATTTCAAAGTCTCTTAGTTGTTGTCTCATCTAGAGAATTTGAGAACAACTCCCAAGAGCAACATATTTTGCTTCTACTGTTGATAATGCCACCGTACTTTGTTTCCTTGAGAATCAAGATACCAGCATTTGTCCCAATAGTTGACAAGTGCTAGATGTGCTCTTTCTGTCGACTCTACAACCAATTAAATTAGCGTCAAAATAACCAAGTATAGTAAAGTCTCATTCTTTTGGATACCATAGACCCAGCTTTGGAAGAGTCGCAACATATTTGATGATGCGTTTAACAACACTTAGAAGAGATTCTTTTGGATCATATTGAATAGATCTTGAAAATTTCTTACAGAGATTTTCGTTAGGAGAACCAAAGATTATATCATCTACATAATTCTATACAAGCAAAAAATCTTTTCCTTCTATTTTTATAAACATAGTAGTATCAACTTTTCCTTTCTTAAAGCCATTCTTTGTTAGAAACTTACTCAACCTTTCATACCAAGCTTATGGTGCCTGCTTCAAACCATACAAAGCCTTTTTCAGTTTGTAGACAGAGTCTGGTTTTCTTGGATCTTCAAATTCTAGTGGTTGTTCCACATAGACTTCTTCTTGAATGAATCCATTAAGGAAAGCACCTTTAACATCCATCTGGAATAACCTAAAATTTTGATAACAGGCAAAAGAAAGTAACAATCTAATTGCTTCTAACTTTGCTACTGGTGCATAGGTCTCGTCATAGTCTATCCCTTCTTCCTGTGTGTATCCTTTTGCCACAAGCCTTGCTTTGTTTCTGATTACTTTACCTTTCCCATCCATCTTATTTCTGAAAACCCATTTTGTTCAATCACAGATTTGCCTTTAGGTTTTGGAATCAGCTCCTACACATCATTGATGCTAAATTGTGTTCCTACATAACTTCTATCCAACTTTCATCAGACAATGCTTCTTCTACTCCTTTTGGTTCTATTTTAGAAACAAGTGCTAATGCACTAGAGTCTTCTTTTCTTTTGGATCCGGTGCGGATTCCTTCATCAACTTTGCCAATGATGAATTCTTTAGGATGACTTGACTTGTGCTTCCAGTTGCTATTTGTTTTGAGAATATGTTGATCCTCTATTACGTTTGAATCTTCTTGTTCTTCTTGTTGCTGTACTCCAAAAGACTGAACCTCTTTGGGGGAAATAGACTTTATTAAGTCTGGAATTGGTTTAGACTCATCAAGTTGAATTTGATCTAGCTAATTCTGCACATAATCTTGAAACCTGACATTCATAGATTCTTCTAGAGATTGAGTCTTCTTGTTAAAGACCCTATAAGCTTTGCTTGACATTGAATATCCAAGAAAAATTCATTTATCCGATCTTTCCTCGAACTTTCCAGATCGACCATTCGCATTCTTCAAAATAAAGCACTTACAGCCAAAAACATGAAAGTAAGAAACATTTGGCTTCTTCCCTTTATATATTCCATAGGGAGTCTTCTCAAGGATAGTAGAAACTGCTTCTACCCAAAATCGAGAGGATATTTTGCTTTCTATCAATAGAGTTCTGGCCATCTCCTATAAAGATCTGTTTTTCTTTTCCACAACCCCATTTAGTACTGGAGTGTATGGAGAGGAGAAAACATGTTGAAAACCATATTCATCACAGAAGTCTGGTAGAACAAGCTGCAATACTCGACTAGTAGAAACCTGATTTACTAGTTTAAAAGAACTTCTAACCTATTTTCCTAAGACACATGGAGTGCATAACTTAGTCTTTTGATAAGCCAAATTGGGAAGCCCTCAAGCCATCTTCTTAGAAGAAATTTTGACAAGCTTTCGATGCCAGAGACTTGCTTCATCTTGAGTTATATGTTGCCATGCCTTCGCCCAGTAGAGGATTGAGAGAAATCTTGATTTATTCCAGAACAAGCACCTTCTTGAAAGTTTATTTTGAAATCCGTGTCACAAAGCTGACTTATACTCAAAAGATTGTAATTTAAACCTTTCACCAGGGAAACATTGTTGATAGTCAGACTTCCAATCTTCACAGTTCCATATCCTATAATCTTCCCTTTGGTGTTCCCACCAAAAGAAACCTTTTCTCCTTTTAGTCTGTCAAGCTTTATGAAATAGCTTGAATCTCCTGTCATATGCCTAGAGCAACCACTATCCAAATACCATTTAATTTTTCTTTTAATAGTGACCTGCAATTAGAAAAAAATTCAAACTTTCTTTGACACCCAAATTTTATTGGGTCCAGTTCGGTTAGTATTAAAAAGATCTTTGCCTAATTCATCTTAACCGGTCTCCAAACTTTAGGACAATCATTCTCAAAATACTCTTAGCTGTTACACTTAGAACATCTAAGAGCACTTTGACCAACATGCTTTACAAACACTTTTTGAAAACTTTTTGAAAATGATTTTTGTAAAAAGCTTTTGCAGGTTTTTGTCTAAGTCTCTCTTTTACTTTAGGAAAATCAATTAAAGGAATAGTTTCATTATTCATACCCAAACCAGATTTGTTAAAATATGATATTTGAGATGTAAGAATTTTCTCTAATTTTTCTGATCCTTTTGAAAACCTTTTTGAAATATCTGAAATCTCTCTTTTCAAAACAACATGTTCTTTTGAAAGAGAATCAGAATTTTCTTTCAAATCGTTGAAGCTTCTTTTCAAACTTTCAAACTTTTCCTTCCAAGAAACTTCCTGTTGCCTAAGCTTAGAATTTTATTTTTTTTTCAGTTCGGAGATCCTTTTAAGAGAGGATTTAAGATTGAGACAAAGTTCATCTATATACATAGAGACTTTAACAGGAATTTCTAAGTGACTAACTTTGATTTCTTTGTCAGAATCTGAATCAGTGTCTATTTCTGATTCTGAGTCTGACACTGAATGAGCCATCAAACATATGTTTGCAAATTCCTCTTCACTTTCTTCACATTCGGTGTCACTCCAGGTTTCTGCTTTAAGAGCATTCTTGTACTTCTCCGACTTCCCTTTCTTCTTTTTCAACAAAAAAGACAGTTTGGTATGATATGCCCATTTTTCTTACACTCGAAGCATATAATATCCTTGTTAGTTTCAATGTCGTTCGTTGGTCTTTTATGAGAATCCTGCGTGCTTTGCTTCTTCCAATTCAATCATCTTCCCTTTCTATTCAGTTTTCTGAATTTCTTTATCATAAGGGCCAACTCCTCATTGTCCATATCATCATCCAAATCTGTATCATCAGCAGCCGTCTGCCGCCCACGTGACCATTTTGGCCCAGCCAACCACCTCGACCAACCTTCTCAACCCACAAGGAGTAGAAGCTGAACCTTAGTTGTGGGTTGAGGCCTTCGAGAACCGTTTTAAGGCCTGTCCGAACCTCTGTTGGTGTCGTCGTAGGCTTGAGTGTCGCTCACTTTTGCGCTGTCGACGTCGTGGACTCACCGCCTCGCTAAACTGATGAGTGTACCTGCTAAACTCTGCTTAAGGAGTTAATGATGCTTAGTGGATAAATAGTTTAGGCTAATTAGGGATTAGTTGGTTAGTTAGTCTAGATTAGTGATTTAATTATTTAATTGAGCATGTTAGGTGGTTCGAATATATTGATTAGGGGCTAAAGAGGTTGTGCTATTTATCTAGATAGGTTCGAAAATTTTCTAGGCCGGTTTAAGTGGTTAGATGAGCATTTCCGGCCTAAGTTAGTATTTATTGTATTTAAATTGCATTATTTAATTATTTTTGTATTTATTAAATCATCTAATATTTTCTGAAAATTATATCGGGAATAGCCAGTGACTAGAACTTTGTGCTGATTGTAGTGGTGTGCTTAGTTTATACAATTGAGTGTTAATTTGTGCAAATTGTAGTGGTATTTAATTAGAAAATCCGGGGTGTCGGGTTTTGACACCAAAAATGGTTTTAAATACTACATTATATAGTGGAATTTTAAAAGGAAGGATATCAATTTTTTTTGTTCAAATTGAGTGTGTACCCACACATGATTATTTTTATCGGGTGTGTACCCACACCGTGCCGCACAATTTTGTCCCATAATCATATGTGGGTACACACTCAGGACATGTCATAACAATTTAGTCTTATAATCAGGACTCCTATGATTGTATTGATTGAATTGATTGATTGATCAATTGTATTGATTGAATTGAATTGATTGATTGATTGATTGATTGATTAAGTATATGAATTGTGCTAACATGCAGGAAGGAACTGAGGCGAGGTAAGTCCTCTATCTTGTGTGCATAGACTGCCTCTAGGCATATTTCCTTGCTAGTCAGGGTTTAGGGGGTGAACTTACTGAGACATTGTCTCACCCCGTCGTGGGCTCAATATTTTCAAGTTCTTAGATGGCAACCCCTCCAGTTCGTTATGGTCAGCCTAGGAGGGTTATCGAGCTAGTTACTAATTTCCCTGTTCTCGGGGGCCACGAGGTCTAGGTCTATGAGCTCGTAGTGACCACAGTCTGCATCAATGAGGGCCTACCTCAGAGGGTACCTCATCGATTTAAGGCATGGTTTCGCCATGGGCTCAATGGATACAGAATGGGTTCCCTCCAGGGTTTTGAGATCTCGATTATGATAGTCAACGCCGCTTTTGGCGACGGTGCAACTGACCCTTCTGATGGTGTTGTGGTGGACCCGACACCCCCGGAGCCTGTGGAGTCCAATGGATCAGTGAATGTGTCCGACTAGTGGGTCGTAGGACAGTTTCCTTTTTTAGAGCCGATCTTTTTGGTAGACGGACTAGTTTTGTATATAAACCTAGTTTGTGTATAAAAGCGTGTTTTGGTTATGAATTTGTTGTCCTGCTTTTCTATCCCATGTTGTTTGCTGTCAGGGATATTGTTTATTCGCTTCCGTATGTGAAATAAAATGAATGGGTCGGCGATGCATCCTGGGACGTTGCATCCTGGGACGTCGCAATTTCATCGACCATTGAGGGATACGCACGCTTGAGTTTCGAGGCGTGACATCCCCGCCCGAAGTGGTATCAAAGCTGGTCGGTAGTTGGAGTGATAAGGTGCGAAGGTTCATGGGATAGTCAGTAGGAACGGCCTTTATTTTATGCTGACACATGTGAGTGATAGATGTTTGGTAGCTTGTTTGGTGTGATCACTCAGCTTCTAATTCTGTGTAGAATTGGAAAGCAGGTTTCTGTAAAGAACTTGCATAATGAGTGATCAGGAGCAGAGAACTCCTAGGAAGAGAACCATTGAACCAGTGACTCGAGGTAGGACGCCAACAAAGGTCGGTACCCGATGTGGTTGTGGTAGAGCGATGGCTTTAGCCAGTGCTAGTGGAGTAGCACCGCCTCCAGTTGATGCTAGGGTAAAGCCCTTAGTGATCCAAGGATCGACAGGATCATGCAGGCGCTTGAGATGCTTGGAGCTTTGTTGGAGCAGTAGGCCTAAAATCAAGCTACCACCACTATCGCCGCCACCACCACTGCCACTACTGCTGCCATCGCCGCCGCTGCCGCATTTGCTGAAGTTCTACCTAGGAACGTGGTTGTTGAGAGAGAAAGGCCTATGCATAAGCTCATCGAGCAATTCTTGAAGTTGAACCCACCGAGGTTCACAGGCGCAAGCGATCCCGGGGTTGCAACACTTTGGATCCAAGACCTGGAGAAAGCCTTTGCACTTTTGATGTGCACTGAATAGGAGAAAGTTGTCTTAGTAGTATACTAGCTGCAGGGTAACACTAGTACTTAGTGGAGGGCCACCAAAGGCATGGTTTTCCCAGTGTGGAACGCCTTTCTCAAAGCCTTTAATGGCAAGTACTTTTCTGGTAGTGCCCAAGAGTAGAAGATGGAGGAATTCCAGTGCCTCCATCAAGGGATGATAACCGTGGACCAATATGAGGCTAAATTTGCTGAGCTATCTCAATATGCTCCAAGACTGGTGGAAGATCCTGAACACAAAGCTCAGAGGTTTAGGAACGGCCTCTGACCGGAGCTGAAGAATCCACTGGTGCCATTTGACCTGAAGGATTACAACAAGGTATACGGGCGAGCCCAGCTGATGGAGAGGAACCTAAGTGAATAGACTGCTGCGTCTTGTTCAAGGTTCAGTTCGAATAGAGATGGAAACCGGTTCGAGAAGAAGCCCCTGACCGGAGGAATGTATCATGTCCCGTCCAATAGGAAGAGTGGAATTGGAAAGTTAGCACCGAGTCAAAATGGCATGAGTCGCTTCTGTGGGAGGCAACATGAATCGGCCTCGTGCCATTTTAGCATGTGTGCTTACTTTGAGTGTGGCCAACAGGGTCATCAGGCGAGAGACTGTCCCAGAAAATCAAGGGGACAACAGTAATTACCACCGCCGATGGATCAGAATAGGGGGTTCACGACGTAGATTGCACAATAGGGTGATTGAATAGACCTCCAACACAAGGACGAGTGTACGCCATCACTAGAGGACAAGCTGAGGACTCGCCTGATGTGATCACAGGTACCATTCCGCTGAATGACCACGTTGCTTATGATTTATTTGACCCTGGTGTGACTCATTCGTTTATAGCTGAGCAATTTGTTAAGTTGGTAGGATTGAGTCCTTAGTTGTTGGAGTCAGTGGTTAGCATATCTACACCATTAAAGGATAAGATGTTAGCTGCAGTGGATTGTCTTGGTTGCAAGTTAGTGATTGGTGAGCGAGAGGGGAAGATAGATTTGATAGTTCTAACCATGTATGGTTTTGATGTGATAATTGGCATAGACTGGCTCACCAAGCAATGAGCTAAGATGGACTGCTATCGTAAAGTGATTCAGTTTAACCTGTTAGCGGGTGAAAGTTTCAAGTTTATTGGGAGTTGAGGAGGACCCTCGATTACCTAAATCTCGTCACTTGAGGCAACCCATTTGTTAGATAGGGGTTGTCAAGGTTACTTAGCAACTATCATGGATATGATAGTTGAGGAGCTGAAGATTGAAGGTATCGTAGTGGTTCAAGAGTTTCCAGACATGTTTCCAAAGGAATTGCCAGGCCTGCTGCCAGAGAGAGATTGAGTTTGTGATTGAGTTAACTCTCGGGATAGAGCCAATCTCTAAGGCTCCTTATCGGATAGCATTGTTTGAGTTGAAAGAATTGAAGGTGTAGATGCAGAAATTGTTAGATAAGGGATTCATACATTCCAGTGCATCACCTTGGGGAGCACTAGTTCTGTTCATGGAGAAGAAAGTTGGTTCGTTGTGTCTGTGCATTGATTATCGTCAACTCAATCAGATGACAATCAAGAACAAGTATCCCTTGCCGAGGATTGACGACTTGTTTGACCGATTGCGGGAGCGTCAATATTTTCTAAAATCGACTTGAGGACAGGGTATCATTAGCTGAGGATCAAAAAGAAGGACGTATTGAAGTCACCGTTTTGTACTCGATACGGCCATTATGAGTTCACTGTAATGCCATTCGATTTGATGAACGCCCCAACTACTTTCATGGATCTGATGAACAGAGTTTTCAAAGAGTATATGGATCAGTTTGTGATCGTGTTCATTGACGATACCCTGGTGTACTCGAGAAATCCAGAGATGCACGAAAGGCATTTGAGGATGGTAATTTAGACACTGCGGAATCATGAACTGTACGCCAAGTTTAGCAAGTGCAAGTTTTGGTTGTCTCGTGTAGCGTTCCTAGGTCACATGATTTTAGGCGAAGGAATCTCCGTTGACTCGACCAAGATCGAAGCAGTTATCAACTGGCCAAGACCGACAACAGTGACAAAGATTAAAAGCTTTTTGGATTTAATAGGGTATTATAGAAGGTTCATTGAAGGATTTTTAGCTTTAGCCTCGCCGTTGATTCAACTACTGAAGAAGGAAGAGAAATTTGTGTGGATAGATAAGTCCGAATGTAGTTTCCAAGAGCTTAAGCAGAAGCTGACTACCGCACCCGTGTTGACAATTCCATCTGGTCCTAGAGGATACGAGATCTATAGTGATGCATCGTTTAGAGGACTAGGTTGCGTGTTAATGCAGCATGGCAGAGTTGTTGCATACGCATCCCGTCAGTTGAGACCTCATGAGATGAATTACCCAACGCATGACTTAGAACTCGCAGTGATTATTTTCACTTTGAAGATTTGAAGACATTATTTGTGTGGAGAAATGTTCCAGATCTTTACAGATCATCAAAGTCTCGAGTATCTATTCTCTCAGAATGAGTTGAATATGAGACAACGTCGCCAGATGGAACTCCTAAATGACTATGATTGTGATTTCTTATATCACCTTGAAAAGGCTAATAAGGTCGCAGATGTGTTGAGTCGTAAGTCTTCAATTGCATAGATGATGGTTAAGGAGTGGATTTTACTCGAGAGAGCTCGAGATTCGGTTTTCAAATTTGAGGTAGACAACCTTTTGAATCTTATGGCCACCCTCAAAATTGAACCGTAAGTACAAATCAGAATCAAGATGCTTCAGTTGATAGACCCAGTTATTCAGAAAATCCTGCAAGAGGATACGGAAAAGAAAAAGACTGACTTTCGGATTTTTGATGACGGAACACTGAGGTTCCGAGGATGATTGTGTGTACCGGACGATGTAGAGCTTAAGGAGGAGATTTTGTCAGAAGCTCATCATAGCAGTTACAGCATTCATCCAGCAGTATGAAAATGTATCAAAATTTGCGTCAACACTTTTGGTGGACCGGTATTGTGACATCCTGAAATTCGAGTCCTCTGAGGAATGAATAAATGTGAATTTTGTCAATACATTGTTGGTTGATCTCACTCGGAATTGATCACTCCTGAGATACTGACCTTGAGGGGAAAAGCTAATAAGGATAGAACTTGTACGACTAAAGGACTCGACCTGGGAAAGTGACTTAACTGTGAGACTTGCTTGAAGACGATCCTGTAAATAGGCAAGCCGATTCGAAGGGCGACTAGAAGTCAATTCGCGGACAAAACATAATGGAACGATAGGTGATTCCATTTACTATTATCAAATCCACGAACGAGCCTATGTCAATCCTTAGTAATCGTGTACTTTGAAATACGAATCTATCATCCACAATTTCATGTAGTCAAGGACGTCCATGCGTCGAGATATCTTGTTGACCCTGTGGTTTGGCATGAGTCGATTACCCGTGAATCCTCAAAGCCACCTGTCAGTCTGAGTTGTAACCAAAATGGCATTAAGGCGAAATTGACATGGCATGAGAACATAAGAATGGGCTTCGAATTATTGGGAATGTATGGGACAGATTTTATATGAAGCTACAACGCCAGTTAAGCCGTGTACTTGGAAAAGGGACTTTCGAACCGAGGAAGTGAGCCCATGAGGACGAGGGTTGGGCCAAGCCAATGTGGGCCTTAGGCCCAAGGTGGGACAGTCACCGTGGTGGGCCTAAGGCAAGCAAATGAGCCCATTAGGCCTAATCTACTATTTTTTCTCTTCTAAGGCCATTAGTAAACCTTAAGCCCAATTGAGCCCAATCAAGCCCAACCAATTCCTGAGCCCGTTCCTATTCATTTCTAAGCCCATTTCTTAGGCCAACCTTTGTTTTCAGCCTAAGGGCAGAGTGGGAATTGTGCAAGGTGAAATGACCAAATTGCCCCTAGTTGTAGGGAGAAAAAGGCTAGAGAAGAGAGAGAAGATGATGATGTATTGCATGGGGACTTGAAGTAGCCATTAAATGGTTTTAATGAGGAGTGCATTATGCCCTCACTTCACTCTCTCTCCTCCTCCTTCAGCCTTAAACCGTCGCAGCTTTTCTCTCCCTCATTTTCCTATTCTTCCAGTTTTTGCTCCAGCTAATCTTTCGGTGAAAACATGAGTTCAAAATGGTATTCCCATGCGAATCAGCTCACAAAACACCCACCATCATCTTCAACACATCCAAACCGTACGGAAGACCTTGGTTTCATGCTGAGCGGAGCCGCCGGCTAGCCTGGATGTCGGCGAGAAGAAACCGGTCGCTAGTCCGTCGGTCCACCTGCAGCCTGCACTGTTTCGCGTTTTCAGCCATTTTTTTCACCCATTCCAGCCCTTCCTTTGCCCATCCTAACTTCCCACAAGACCCCAAGACCCCCGGGAGCCGCCGATTGTTGGCCAACCCCATCGCCGGAGCTCCGGTTAAGCCGTTCAACTTGTTTTCTTCTCTTACAGTGCTGTTTTCTAGAATTTCAGAGGGAATCCGAGCTGTGGTTGTTGTGCTAAGCTTGGGTCCAGCTTGGATCTTCGTGGTAGAGGTCTCGGTGCATAGCCACCGTCATCGCCGCCACATCGGTGTCTCCAGCACGCTTAACGGGTGAGTTTAGCTCATAATCCTTTGATTAGAGCCTAAACTTACTTAGGGTTGGTTTATTTAGATTTAATTCTAGTTTAGATGATTTAATTAAGTTGAATTAGCCCGAAGATAGGTTGTTAGATGGATGGATTAGATTAGTTTAGCTTAATCTTGTTTTATTTGCTTAATGTGGTTTATGTGGTTAATTAAGTATGTTAAGCTTTAATTAATTGATGGTTGCTTCAATTAATTTTTTTAACGATTGATTTATTGAATTTATTATTTATTAAGTTATGGGAATTTACTATTCATGCGCACTGTTCACATGCACTGTTAATCTAGAATGTGAAAACTTATCTAAATTCATGTGCTTTAATCCTATGAAGTGAATGGATGTGTAAATGAATGGGCATCTGCATGAATGGAGGGATGATTTGTGCAATTGCGTGGTGATTGAAAAATTGGTATTTAATTAGAAAATACCGGGTGTCGGGTTTTGACACCGAAAATTATTTTTAGATACTATATCAAATAGTGGGATTTCAAAAGAGAGGAAATCACTTTTCAAGGCTCGAATTGACCGTGTACCCACACACGACTACTTTTCCGGATGTTTTCAATATGAAGAAAATATGCCAGGATCACCATTTTAATTGAGACATTTGAGTAAAATGCAAAGTGTCCTGGGCCGATATTGAATTCTTGTGTGTTGGTTAAGAGGAAGCCGTCCTGAGCTGTTGAGCTAGACTTGCCCCTATATGGAAGGCCCCATACAATGGACTCTGGTCATAGTAGTGGCTAGGCCGACTGGACCAATGCTCCTTCAGGAAGGCCGTCAACGTAGGGACGAAGCCGTGCTCTAAGGTAGGGAGACGATGCCTGGCTAAATGCCAGTAGATAGCCGAACTACAAGTAGGCTATGCATGTGTGTTGCCGTGATTACGATGCCTGGCTATGCCAATAGACCGTTGAACTGCGAGTAGGCTGTGCCCGTGTGTGGCCGTGATTAATAATTGGAATGCATGGTTGTTCGAGATCGTTGCACCTTATTATGGGGTAAAATTGTGTGGCGTGGTATAGGACATGTCATAACAGTTTTACCTTATAATTGGGATGCATGTGAAGAATTGATGCTCATTGAGTGGCGCATTGATGTGCAAGAATGCATGAGAATCATGGCATCGTTGGCTCCAGTCATGCATGAGTTGAGCACATTATTTATGGCGTGCACTCATGAATCGATAACGTGGAGGGTGTGGCAATGGCTAGGCGAGATCACTTGTGACGCGACTCGCATGCGATCTAATGGCCACGTGCAGGGTATGGCATGCCGAGTAAGATTGCATGCGAACTGATTGTTGATTATTGGTTGTTTGCTTGCTTGTGGGGTGGTTCTAAAGAGATACCTTGAGTTAAGTTAGTGTTCTAATCGAGGGCTTAGGGGATAGGTGACTATTTTTATTGTATAACCATTTTTAGGTCCCTAGTGTGAAGAACTTGGAGCTTGAAGCAGATGGGTCAGGAGGATAGGTGACTCAATAGTTCTTTATAAGATCCATTTGTATAAGCTTGTGGTGTTTATGAAAGTGTATTTGACTTGAAAATGGTTGTCCTACTTTTCTATCCCATGTATGTTGTTGTCAGGGCATTAGTTAATTCGCTTCCGCATGTGCAATAAAATGACAAGAGTCAGCAACGAGTCCTAGTAGAATCGCAAAATTTTATCGACCACTGAGGGATATGCGCATGCTTGAGGTTCGGGGCGTGACAAGTATGAAGGCGAATATCACCAAGCATGTCGCCAAGTGTCTAATGTGTCAACAAGTGAAGGCACAACATCATGAGCCGGGAGGACTCCTGCAACCTCTCGAGATTCCCGAGTGGAAATGGGAACACATCACAATGGATTTTGTGATGGGCTTACCAAGGAGTCAGAGGGGTAATGATTCCATTTGGGTAGTGGTCGATAGACTAATGAAGTCGGCTCATTTTATTGCCGTACGAAAGGACCTGGCTTTCGATAGATATGTAGAATTGTATGTGCGTCAGATTGTTCGTCTGCATGGAGTGTCGGTGACGATTACATCTGATAGAGACCCGAGATTTACAGCTGCCTTTTGGAAAAGCTTGCAAATCGCCTTGGAAACGAAGCTGCAATTCAGTACGGCTTACCATCCGCAGACAGATGGCAGTTTGAAATGACAATTCAGACTCTCGAGGACATGTTGAGAGTGTGTGTGTTGGATTTCAAGGGAAGCTGGGAGGAACAGCTTTACCTTGTCGAGTTCGCCTGCAACAATAGCTACCAGCAGAGTATTCAGATGGCACATTTCGAAGTGTTGTATGGCAGAGCATGCAGAACGCCAGTTTGTTGGGATGAGGTTGGAAAACGGAAGATCACAGGCCCAGAGTTTTCAGTAGTCAGTGAATGCAGTTGTAGTTATCAGGAACAGATTAAAGACCACTCAAAGCCGTCAGAAAAGCTATGCAAATAAGTGTTGAAGACCTTTGGAATTCCAAATTGGTGAGCATGTCTTTTTGAAGGTGTCACCAATGAGAGGTACTTCGCACTTCGGCAAGAAAGGGAAACTGAGTCTAACATACGTAGGTCCCTTTGAGATTCTGGAAAGAATAGGAACCCTAGGGTATCGTCTTGCATTGCCGCCGAGGTTGGCGCAAGTGCATAATGTCTTTCATGTGTCGATGTTGAGGAAGTATGAGCCTGACTCAATCCACATGCTGAATTTTGAAGAATTGGACGTGGACGACATGATGTCGTACGTGGAAAAACCAGTTCTGATTGTAGATCGGAAGGAGTAGGTTCTATGCACCAATACAATCCCGTTGGTTAAAGTGGTTTGGCAATACCACATCACGGAGGGAACAACCTGGGAAGGTGAAGATTCGATGAGATGGTTGTACCCTCACCTTTTTGTTTAAAGAATTGTAATTGTTTAAATTTCGAGGTTGAAATATTTATAAGAGGGGAAGAGTTGTGACATCCCAAATTTCTGATTCTGTTTTCAATTGAATAAGTTGGGCTTTTCATCGATGTGCCTATAGTTCTATTCTCTGAGCTGATCACTCATAAGATAACTAGCCTATCCAGTGATACCGTTAAGGGATTTTAACGTAATAGACTTGAGAATTCGATTATAAATCGACTGCTCGACCGTGCTAATTTGCAAGGGTCAATATGGCACTATCAAAATCGATCAGAGATTGGAAATAGGTCGGTTCGACTGGGGTGTGTGGTTAAAGTGTGGGTGATTCCACTTAATTGAAAAATTCTCGTCAAACAGCACTAAACTTATTTTTCTGTCATTTATGTACCCTGTGCCTGTATTTGAAACCTCACAATTTTCATGACAACCGAGAGTCACAAATGAGTCGAAGATGTACAATGTGGCTCGAAAATAATCAACCACGGGTCAATTTCTCTAAAAATTTCTACAAGCAACTCAGTAGGTTAAGTCATGCTAAAATTGCGCCCGGTTGAAATTAACTGCGAATTTGAACTCAATTTCAAAAATTGAAAGTTCTGTCATGTCAAGATTCATTTTAGGAACGTCGACTCATCCTCCGAAGATCTTTTTACAAACCCGAGATTTCGGCGAAAATTCAAAATAAGGCTATTTTTGGACCGGAAAAATTAGAGGACCGTTTTTGGTCGCATGTTTTGCAATCAAGTTCGACTAATTGACAAGGAAAAATGTGGATTGGATGTGGACACCTTATTGGGATTTTTCAAGCATCAATTGGGCTCAATTGGAGAAGGATTGAATTGAATTTGGAGGTAATTGTCCAAATTCGTAAGTCTTTGGGGTGTGCAACATTTAGGGCCTCAACTAAGTCTTTTTTGTGGCACCCCCGACATGGCCCCCGATCCGTTAAGATCGCCATAGTTCACTCACCTTTCTCTTGACTTGATAATATTTCACTCTAATACCATTTAATTAAAATGGGTCCATAAACCCTGGGGGTTTATGTTATCCTAATCGGTCCCAGCGTAGTTCATATAACGGAAGCATACTCGACATCTCCCTAACCCGTACTCAAGCTAAATAATACAATGCAATACACACCAACTACACCTTTCATATATATATTGGAGTCGAATCGCTTTTATTTACATAACTTTGATGGACATCACGAGTCGGTACAACAAAAGGCCAAGGCTTTACTAAGCTCGAATATAACCCAAAAGTACCCGACTCTCACATCAAACATGTACATCGATCCATCATCTAGTGTCGGCCATCCCCAAAAGTGTCATCCTCTACCATTCCCACGCTCTAATCACACCTAGCCCGGTGCATCGGCTGGCGGCGGCGGCAGCATCCCCATCATAACCCTGTCGGGGCGGACATGCACGTACAGGAACTCTTGGACTATAGGGCCATCAGATAGACCCACATCATACATAACTAAAACTAGAACAAGGATGAATACCAATCCATGAACACCACTACAGGAGTGCTCTGAACACTCGATCTCGATGTCGGACGGTAAGCCATAGAAAGTGCCACGCATGACCGGTAACAGAGGCATCTCTCAATTTGAAATATTAGTTCCCAAAAGGAGTGAGTACAACCACTCAACAGTAAAGATCCATCAAACTACACAATGCAACAGGCAAGACAACCACAATTTCATGTGAGATGCGCATACCATCCATGCAATCATACATATGTCTCCATGAGATCCATTCATAATCTTAATAATCACATTTCCCATGCCAAGCAATACCAATTCAAGTTCGTGGACAATTATATCTCATGCCATATGCACACACACACACATGTGCATGATTCAATTCCACATTTTAGTTTTCAAAAGGATCTCATTTTTTTCTTCCGGGGACTAGTGTTTGCATCCTTCATATCGCTTGCACCCAACCTGGCATCGCGAGGAACCTTCGGCACACACCTCCAGGCATCCGGCACACACACTCCGGGCATCTTGTACCCCAACTGGCGTCATAAGGCTTCCAGCACACACCTCCAGGCATTCGGCACACACCTCCGAGCATCTCAAAACTCCCGAGGACATCCGGCACACACCTTCTGGCATCTCAACACTCCCAGGGCATCGTCGGCTCACACCTCCAACGGTATCATTATCATCACAATGTATATTCACATATATATATATAACACCTTCAACATAGCATTTGATGCAATAGTGCCAAAGGTCTATACCGGCCTTTTGATGCTATATGACATGCTAAATGTCCCCACATATGCAGCATAATTAACCACCTAAGACATCATATCTCATAGAGCAATTTATTTGTTCTCGAAAATACAGCAATTTTCTTGGATAAAACAGAATGCACTCCTTTAGTTAAAATTCTGGAAAATTAGTAAATGATCTTAATAAATTCTGAAAATTTAATATGTTATCAAATAGATCTAGAGAAAAATATTTCATGAAGGAAACCATGTCAAAAGAGCTTCATATAAATCACTTCGGTCCATGCATCACAGCCTTAAAATTTCGGAACATCACCATTGCACAGTTTCATTTACAAATTCGGTATAAACCCTAAATCAGCTCCAAAAATTATGAAATTTTGATATGTTATATAAAAGAGCTAGAGGTAAAAGTTTCATGAAGAACTCAAAGTCATATTCATGATGGATCAAAATCTATGGTCACCATACTATTCCTAACCCTCGGTGACGATTTCCAGATCTAACCATTTCAGAGAAAAATCAATTGACCGATCAATACTTGTCCATTTATTCTCAAATTTTAGTATGTTACTCCTCAATATGTCATATACAACTTTTATCAAGAACGAAAAATCAAATTTCAACTAGACAATTTTATAAAATTCACGGAATCACAAAGGGGCGGACCGTCCTTACACGCAACAGCTTGCTTGTTCTAGAACAACTACCACCATTCACTCGAATTTCAGCATCCAACATCACAACTCAAGCATCTCCAACACCCATTACACTTCACACACAACCACAACAAGCAAAATGTAGGCTAACAGACTTCACTTGCCTTAAATCCAATGAAATCACAGCAAGCACACGGCGACTTAGGGCTTCAGCAGGCTCGATCGACGGCGGTACTAGGCAGCGTCGACGGCGTCAACAAGTCTTCTCTTCCCTTGCCGAAGCTCCCTCACAAACAACCCTCCCCTCTCTCGGATTCTCTCTCTCTCTCTGCTTTCTCTCTCTCCCACTCGCATGACACCCCCTCACTCACTCCACCCCTCCTCTTTTATTTCCCCTTCATGATTAGCTAGTAATCATTAGCTTGCATGCAGAAGACACTTGGCTGATCTCTCTTGCCACTTGTAGATTTCCATGCAAGTTGATGGGCTCAATGGGCCGGGCCTCTCCCTCCTTCGATCGACGGCCCTTTGGGCTCCTTGGGCCGGTTGAACGGTGGGGGTTGTGGGCTGGTTTTGGGCCTTAAGAAATCAGCTCACTCCTTCTTTTAATAATCCACCTTAATCCCCACTTTTGTAAATACCTAATTACAAATTTATATGGCCATAAAACTTTGTGACATAGATCAATTAAAATCCAACTTATAAAGTTCATGGCCAAGAACAAAACTTCCTTATCAATATATCCTTTAATACAATCCTTAATCACTCATGGACATATGATGTATTCCCAATAACAATAGTCCATTCAATGCTCGGCCTTGATTAAATTGTAATCCATTAGTCTAATGACTATAATATAGTCCGATGGCGCTTCCATCACCCTTTCATAGGTCGTAATGCATCTAGAGATCACTAAGAAGTTTTTAGGATGCGACATTGTTGGGGAAGTTTTGTGAGGGAAAAGAGGCTGAGGATAGGGCTGAAGGTGGTGGGGGTAAGCAATGAGCAAATGGGAGATATTTATGTGGCCTTTGAAGGCAATTGGGACCCTTCATCTTCAGTAACCTTCTTCTTCTTCCCTCAGCTCACTTTATCCATTGTTGAGTATGTTTTGGAGCTTGAGAGAACCAGAGAAACCAGCCAACCTTCCCCTTCACCGTCGACCACTGCCAGACCCGCCACACGCTGTGACATCCTGAAATTCGAGTCCTCTAAGGAAAGAATGGATGTGAATTTCGTCAATGCATTGATGGTTGATCTCATTCAGAATTGATCACTCTTGAGATACTAACCTTGAGGGGAAAGGCTAATGAGGACATAACTCGTACAACTAAAGGACTCGACCTGGGAAAACGACTTGACTGTGAGACTTGCGTGAGGACAATCTTGTAGATAGGCAATTCTAAGGACGACTAGAAGTCGATTCACGGACAAAACATAATGGAACGACAGGTGATTCCGTTTACTATAAGCGAATCCATGAACGACCTTATGTCGATCCTCAATAATCGTGTACTTTGAAATAAGAATCTATCCTTCGTAATGTCATGTAGTCAAGGATGCCCATGTGTCGAGAAGTCTTGAACGTGGTTTGATACGAGTCGGTTACGCGGGAATCTTCGGAGCCGCTCATCAATCTAAGTTGTACCCGAAATGGCATTGGGCGAAATTGACCTAGCATGACAACTAAAGATTGGGCTTCGAATTATCGGGAACATTCGAGACGGACTTTGGGTGGAGCTACTTCAACAGTCGACATAGCCAGTTAAGCTAAGCAATTGAAAAAGGGATTTTCAGACCGAGGAAGCGAGCCTGTGTGGGCCTTAGGCCCAAGGTGGGACAACCACCATAATGGGCCTAAAGCAAACAAATGAGCCCATTGGGCCCAAACCAACTATTCATCTTTTAAAGCCCATGGCCTAACCTTAAGCCCACTCCTATTCATGGCCTAGCCCATTTCTTAGGCCCATCCACCAATTTCAGCCCAATGATAGATTGGTAATTTTGTGCAATGTGAAATGACCAAATTGCTCCTATTTGTAGGAAGAGAAAGGCTAGAGAAGAGAGAGAAGATGAGGTCATATGCTTGGGGAATCGAAGCAAGCCTTCAATGGCCTTAAAGGAGGTGTGACACTAGCCCTCACATCACTCTCTCCCCTTCTTCAGCCCCAAGCAAGCCTTAATGATGCTTGTGTGGTTAATTAAGCATGTTTAGTTTAATCGATTGATTTCCTTAGGTTAATTATTGTTTTAATATTTTTTAATTTAATTTATGGTTTATTAAATTCTGTAAATTTACTGTTCGCGCGACACTATTTGTAAAATACTGTTCACGTGCATTGTTCACCGAGTACTGTTCACGTGCACTGTTCATCCATGGTGCGAAAAGTGTCTAAAATTCATGTGTGTTGATTCTATGAAGTGATTGGATGAGTTATTGCATAAACATCTGTATGAAATGTATGTTTTTTCACAAAAAAAGGGGAAAACGATTTGTCCGAGGGACACCAAATGGGTCGCCTTGAGGAGATGATGATTTGAAAGTGTAAATGCAAGTGTATGTGCATTGTGATGGTGTGTTGGTGTGATCACTAAGTTGAATCCGTTCCCCGCTGTGCGTCGGGTGGGTGATGCTCCTTTGTGAGATACCTGTGTAGCGATCAACATGCATGTATGGCAGTAATAAGAATGTGCTTGTGTGGCGTAGGTCATGCCTGTGTGGTGTAGAACGTGCATGTGTGGTGGTGATAAATTTGATCATGTTAGTGTTGAGATCGTTGCGCCTTATTATAGGGTAAAATTGTGTGGCATGGTATGGGAAGTGTCATAACAATTTTATCTTATAATCGGAACGCGTGTGATGAATTGATGCACGATGAGTGGCGCACTAATGTGCAAGAACGCATGAGAATCATTGCATTGTTGATTCCGATCATGCATGAGTTAAGCACATTGTTTATGGCATGCACGCATGAATCGACAATGTGTAGGATGTGGCAATGGCCAGGAGAGATCGCTTGTGATGCGACTCATGTGTGATTGATGAACTGCATCATCTAATGGCCATGAGCTTTGTGTGTATCATGTTGAGTGATATCGTGCAAGGTATGGCATACCAGGTATGGTTGTATGCGAATCGACTATTAGTTGTTGCTTGCTAGAGGGGTAGTTCTGGTGAGATACCCCGAGTTGAGTTGGTGTTCTAATCAAGGGCTTAGGGGAGGATTTACTAAGATTTATATCTCACTGGTTATTGTATAACCACTTTCAGGTCCTTAGAAGGACTCTTCCACCGATGAGGTTCGGTATCCCTAAGGACTGGGATACTGTCGTGACGCACCACCGCTTCCTGGGTCGAGAATCTTTGTATGAGAAATATCTCACCACCATCTGGGTGGATGAGCGACTGGGGAAATGGATAACCCATAGGTTCTAGGCGTTGTTCATCTGGAATGGCAACATGTTGATAGGTCCACTGAGAGGTGTTGATGAGCCGCCCATTAGGGGCTATGAAGACGTTGACTGGGATCCCATGGAGCGACCCTCCCGATGGTGCCATGGAAGATGTTGTCCCCGCTCCGTTAGAGATCAACCCGTTCGTCTTTGGCTACGACTTGACGGGATCTGAGTCCTCTAGGTCTGAGTGACAGTAGTGCTAAACCTTAGGGTTCTTTTTTGTGTATAGTTGGGTTAGCCTAGACTAGTCTCTTTTTAGTATGGCTCAAAGGTTGGATCGGCCTTTTGTTGGGCTTGTAAATCGGAAATGATCCCCCGTAGGTTAATCCAATATGAAAAATGTATATATGAGAATAGACATTGTGTTTCTGCTGGTCATCTCGCTATCCCTGTTTGAATGCTTGATCGTATGTTAATGGGGAGATGATACGTTTTCCACTTCCGCTTAATGAAAGATTAAAAATGAAGAGTCGGCGACGAGTCTTGGGATGTCACTTTCTATCGACCACCGAGGGATGCACGAACGCTCGAGGTTCGGGGCATGACACGCATCGCCTATGTGCCGCACTGTCCCCCACACACACCGTCCACTCGTCCTACTTCTGGCTCGCACCCAACTACCGTCCCGAGCTACCCTAGCCACCATCGCAGCTCGCCTGGTCATCGTTCACTGCCGTCCGGCAGCCGCTGTCGCCCGCCTGACCTCGCAACAACCGTCCGCTACCCATGTGACCGTTTCATTCTAGCCAGCGTCCTCGACCAGCCTTCTCGGCCCAAGGAGTAGAAGCCGAACCTCAGTTGTGGGCTGAGGTCTTCAAGGCTTGTTTTAAGGCCCGTCCGAACCTCCGTTGGTGTCGTCGTAGGCTCGAGTGTCACTCACCTCTGTGTCGCCGACACCGTGGACTCACCGACCCGCTAAACTGGTGAATTTACTTGCTAAACTCTGCTTACGGAGTTAATAACGCTTAGTGGATAGTTTTTTTAGGCTAATTAGGAATTAGGTGGTTAGTTAATCTAGATTAGTGATTTAATTGTTTAATTATGCATGTTAGGTGATTAGAATAGATTGATTAGGGGCTAAAGAAGTTGTGATATTTATCTAGATAGGTTCAGAAATTTTCTAGGCCCGTTTAGATGGTTAGATGAGCATTTCCAACCTAAGTTAGTATTTATTGTATTTAAGTTGCATTATTTAATTACTTTTGGTATTTATTTAATTATTTGATATTTTCTTAAAATTATATCGAGATAGTCAGTGATCGGAACTTCGTGTTGATTGCAATGGTGTGCTTAGTTTATACAATTGAGTGTTAATTTGTTCAAATTGAGTGGTGATTGGAATTTTGGTTATTTATTCTAAAATTGTGAAATTTTGATATTTAATTAAAAAATCCTGAGTGTCGGGTTTTGACACCAAAAATAGTTTTAGATACTATATTATATAGTGGGATTTTAAAAGGAACGATATCAATTTTTCTGGTTCAAATTGACCGTGTACCCACACACGATTATTTTTATCGGGTGTTTTTAATACAAAGAAAATAGCCCAAGTCATAATTTTAATTGAGACATTTGAGTGCAAAGCACAATGTCCTTGGCTGTGATTGATTGATCGTGTGATAGCTAAGTGAACCTGTCCCCGATGTGCTTCGGTAAGACGTTACCCCTATATGGGATGCCCTTGGATAATGGAAGCGAGTCGCAATAGATTCTGGACTGATGCTCCTTCGAGAATGCTGTCCCCGATATGTGTTGGTGGATGTTGCCGTGCTCAAAGGAGTGAGACGAAGCCTAGCTATGCTAGAAGACTAATGTGTGTCGGTATATTGTGCCTGGGCGAGCAGTAATCAAAATTGGAATGTGTGATTGACTGGCATTGGCGAGCCAAATTATGGGACAAAATTGTGTGGCACGATATGGGATGTGTCATAACAATTTCGTCTTATAATCGGGACCCCTAAGATTATATTGATTGAATTGATTTATTGATCGATTGTATTGATTGAATTGATTGATGGATCGATTGTATGGATTGAATTGAATTGAATTGAATTGAATTGAATTGATTGATTGATTGAATATATGAATTGAATTGAATTGAATTGATTGATTGATTGAATATATGAATTGAATTGAATTGAATTGATTGATTGATTGAATATATGAATTGTGCTAACATGCAGGAGGGAACCAAGGCGAGGTAAGTCCTCTGTCTTGTGTGCATAGGCTGCCTCTAGGCGTATTTCCTTCATAGTTGGGGTTTAGGGGGTGAACTTGTTGAGACATTGTCTCACCCCGTTGTTGGCTCAATATTTTCAGGTCCTTAGATGGCAGCCCCTCCAGTTCATTATGGCCAGTCCAAGAGGGTTATCGAGCTAGTTACTGATTTCCCTAGTCCCGGGGGACACGAGGTTTGGGTCTATGAGCTCGTAATGACCACCGTCTAGGTCGATGAGGGCCTACCTCAAAGGGTATCTCATCGATTTAGGGCATGGTTTTGCTGTGGGTTCAACGGATACAAAGTGGGTCCCCTCCAGGGTTTTGAGATCCTCGTTGTGGTAGTCGACACCGCTTTTGGCGAAGGTACAACTGACCCTCCTGATGGTGCTGTGGTAGACCCGGCACCTCCGGAGCCTGTCAAATTCGAAGGATTGGTGAATGTGTCTGACTAGTGGGTCGTAGGACAGTTTCCTTTTTTAAGGCCGATCTTTTTGGTAGGCAGACTAGTTTTGTATATAAACCTAGTTTATGTATAAAAGCGTGTTTTGGTTGTGAATTTGTTGTCCTGCTTTTCTATCCCGTGCTATTTGCTGCTAGGGGTATTGTTTATTTGCTTCTGCATGTGCAATAAAATGAATGGGTCGGCGACGTGTCTTGGGACGTCACAATTTCATTACCACTAAGGGATGCGCGTGCGCTCAAGGTTCAGGGCATGACACTACTAGTTGAGGCCAAAATAAGGATCGAAATCGAGGATGTTACCGTCCTCATCTCTCCTTCGAAGTCAGCTTCATCCACACCAACCACATAATGCATGGAATAGGAGTACAAAATCCAAAGTAGCTTGAATCGCGGTCTTGACATGGCTAATTTGGTTTTTCTTAATGATCTCATTGTGATAATCAATACGATATAACCCCAGCTTGAGGATTAGTGGAATCATTTGAAGTGCGCAATGTTGGCAGAGCACCCTCAAAGGGTAATATGACGTTAAGGCACATCTCAAGATTCCCATGCCACTAGACATGCCATTGGATTGAGCTAGGGGTGAGGTTTTTAAGGAAATGAAACTACATAAAGAAAGACCATGATAAAAAGAATTCATTTCTTTGGAAAAATTTAAGAATATGATGATGATATTTCGTGACATTGACAATCTTCATGTGAGGGGCAAATTCTTTAATATGAGAAAAGAACCAAATTTGGAGAAGTCCTGATGGGGCTTTAAGAGTTCCCGACCATTTGTCTTAAATCAATTCAGAGATACAGAATTTTCGGTAATGATCATGTGTGTAAAACAATTAAAAGCACACACTTGATTGACAATGTGGGTGACTAAAGGATCCATTAGGGGTGAGTAGTTCTAGGTTCCATACAGGTTCCGCTTGGAACCTGGAACCTACCTGTCGAAACCTGGAACCTAGAACCTACCTTATCACAGGTTCCATGGTTCCAAGGTCCAATAGGTTCTATTCTTTTTATATTTCATTTTTAGCAAAACAAAAAGAAAATGAACACAACAATAATAAACAAACTTGTTATTCATCAAAGAGAATACAAAACGGACAAAATTATCAATTGAGGAAAAGGAATTCTTGGCAAGGAATTCAACTAGATCAAAAAGAGGAAATAGAGCAAAAGTTTGCATTGAAACGGAAGAAAATTCAATAGACCATAAATTTTGTTTTGGAACTTTGTATCAGGATATTTATAACACCATGAACAAACTAGACCATAAAAACAAGAGCATTAAAATTGCATAATATGAGTATCGAAAAGCAAGAGCGAGGCCATAACATAATAGTATTATGTCTAAGTTGCTCATGAGACTCTTTTCCATGGCAGCTCATCGACATGTTGGCTACTTGTCGTCGAAGTCTGAATAGTAGTAGTGTTGTCGATGGCAAAATAGCGACACAAAACAACAATGTCCAAAAAAAGCACTAACAAAAATTTGACATTCAAAAACACTAACCTCAAGTTCAAAGTATTTTTGTGGAATAATATCAAGGCACCCTCTAATATCAACTAACTCATCATCCGCTTGCTTTGTATAGACAAGACAATTTTAGCGATAATGTGACATTCTGATTTTCAACCCTGCTTTTGACTAAATGAAATGGTCTTTTCATCGACGTGCCTATAGTCTTTTTCTCTGAGCTAATCACTCATGAGATAACTAATTTATCAGGTGAAGCCATTAAGGAATATAAACGCGACTGACTTGAGAATTCGATCAGAAATAAACTGCTTGACCGTGCTAATCTGCAATGGTTAATATGGCACCGTTAAAATCGATTAGAGATCGGAGATAGGTTGATTCGACAAAGGTATGTAATTAAAGTGTGGGTGATTCCACCTAATTGCAAAATTCATGTCGAACCGCACTAAACCGATTTTTCTATCGTTTCTTTACCTTGTGCTCGTATTTGAAATCTCAAGATTTTTACGACAACCGAGAGTCGCCTATGAGTCAGAAATGCACAATGTGGATCGAAAATAATCAACCACAGGTCAAATGCATTAAAAATTTCTAAAAGCTACCCGATAGGTTATGTCACGCTAAAATCGCGTTCGGTTGAAATTAACCACAAAATTGAACTCGATTTAGGAATCGAAAGTTTTGGCGTGTCATGATTTATTTTAAAAACGTCGACTCATCCTTTGAAGAATTTTCGGCAAGCCCGGATTTTCGGCGAAAAATCAAAATTGAGCGATTTAAAAATCGGGAAATTCGGAGGGCCATTTTTGTGTGAAAGTTTGGCCTCCAAGTTGGATTAATTGGTGATGGAAATGGTGGAAGTTGGTCTAGGCTGCCCCATGGCATTTTTGGCCATTGATTTGAGGTCAATTGGTGTGAAATTGAATGGAATTGAAGATGGAATAGGTGAAATTCGTAAGCCAGTGGGGGCTGCAACATTTGGGCATCAAAGTTAGCTTGCTTCGGAGCTTGCTTAAGAAGATTGTGATGAGAAAATGGCTACTGATAAGGCTGTGGACTTTGGAGGCCAAGGAATGATGAGTTAGGATATTTAGTCTTGACTTTGAGGCCTCTTATCCCTTTTTCCAGCAACATCAAACTCTTCTTCCTCTTCCTTGCTTCATTATTCTCCATTGTTATTGAAATAGAACTAGAGAACCAGTAGAGCAACCTCTAGCCATCGACAGCCCTTCGCCGCCATCCAAGCCGCGTCCGAGCTTCCCCACGCCTAAGCCTGCCGTCCCCGTGAGCCCGTCTCTGAGCTGCTCGCGCCTCCGCTCCTTGCATTGCTGGATCACCCGCAAGTCCAAGCCACCCATGTCGCAGCTCCGTCAACCCTGGCCAGTTGTCACCATCCGCCTGGAAGCCTCCATCGCCATCCCCGAGCCGCTAGCACGCCTCCGTTCGCTTGCCAAGCCCATCCCGCCGCTTGACCATCTTCTTCGGTGCAACCACATAATCGAAGTCCTTGTTGTGATGTTGACCTCCCTAGGCTGTTTTTGGGCCCGCTCGGACCTCCCTTGGCGTCGCCATAGATCCAAGTCTCGCTCGCCGCTGCGCTGCCGTCGCCGTGAACTCATTAGTTTGCTAATCCAGTGAGTTTACCTCCAAAACTCTAGTTAGTGGGACTAATTGCACTTAAGGCAGATTAGTGCGTTAATGTGGGATTAGTGAGGGTTAGTTCTTGTAACTAGATTTCCTAGGACTAGTTAGTTAGGCTAAATATTTAATTAGGTTGTTAGTTAGGTGGTTTAATTATCTTAATTAGTTAATGTAGTTAGTTAGTTAAATTAGATTAATTAGCCTAAGTAGATTAGTTGGTTTAGCTTATGTTAATTTAAATTAGTGGTTTAATTTAAATATTTTGCAATTTATTTAATTAAATGTAATTTATTTAATTATTTATTATTTTTTGAAAATTATATTGAGATAGCCGGTTGTTAGAGTTTTGTGCTGATCATCATGGTGTAGTTGGTTTGTGCAATTGAGTGTTAAATTGTGCAATTGAATGTTGATTGGTGATTTTGAGTTATTATCCCGAAATTACGGATTTTTGGTATTTAATTAGAAAAATATTGGTTGTCAGTTTTTGACGCCAAAAATGTTTTTAGGTACTATATAAAATCGTGGAATTTTAAAATGATAGAATAACACGCTTTATAGTTCAATTAGACCATGTGTCCACGCACACCTATTTTACCGAGTGTTTTTAATATGAAGAAAATAGGCCAAGCATATTATCTAAATTGAGACATTTGAGTACAAAGCACGATGTCCTTGGCCGGGATTGGATGTGCGTGTGATCATTATGAGAACTCGTCACCCGAAGAAAGTTGGGCGAATGATGCTCCTATATGGAATGCCCCACATCAACGGATGCCGGATCGCGGTAAAGGCTGGACCGATGCTCCTTCGGGAATGCTGTCTAGAGGTAGACGTTGCCATGCTCAATTGGGTGAGACGATGCTTGGCTATGCCGGATGACCGACTGTTGAGTTGGATGTGCCCACTAGACCGTAATTAATTGGAACGCTTGATTGATTGATATAAATATGCCTGATTATGGGACGAAATTGTGTGGCCCAGAATGGGACGTGTCATAACAATTTGGCCTTATAATCGGAACCCCTGTAATTGATTAACAGTTGAAAGTGAAGTGTTCCAATTACTGAGTGCCTTTACTGTATACATATGATATATGAATTGTACTGACGTGCAGGGAGGTACTGAGGTGAGGTAAGTCCTTTATATGATGTGTGCTTAGGTTGCCTCTAGGTGTATTATCTTCCTAATTCGGGTTTAGGGCGTGGACTCACTGAGACATCATCTCACCCCATCATGGTTAACAAATTTTATAGGTCCTTAGATGGAGGTTCAACCCGTTCATTTTGGATGGCCGCGAGAGGCTGAGGAAGAGAGTTTCGTCTTCCCCATCCTCAGGAACCCTAGCTAGACCTGTGAGCTTGTGGTTACTACTATTTGGGTCAATAAGGGCTTACCTCAGTTGGTCCCCCATAGATTCAAAGCGTGGTTTTGCCATGGGCCCAATGGTATTCAGGAGGGCCCATTGGATGGCTTCGACGAACCTACCGTCGATGACGAGTATTTTGAGCTCAACCCTGTGCATGACGCCGATATCATAGCTAATATCGAGGCGAACCCACGACCCGAGGTTGAGGAGCCTGCAGTAGAGGTAGCTGATTCTCTAGACATTGACACACCTAACGGTGTCGTGATAGACCCGGATCCCAAGTAGGTAAGGTCCGGGGTAGGGTTAGCCCAGTAGTTCCTTTTTGGTTTAGACCCATGTGTATATAAAACTTGGGTTATTTATAAAGTGTGGCTTTTGTGAATTGATTGTCCTGCTTTTCTATCGCATGTTTGAGTGTTGTTTGGAGATTGTTTATTACGCTTCCACATGTGCATAATCGTTTGGGTCGGTGATGTATCCTAGGAATGTCGCAATTCAATCGACTACCGAGGAATGTGCGCGCACTCAAGGTTCGGGGTGTGATAGATAATACTTAAGAGAGACATACCTCAAAAGCATTCAGACCCGAAGCACATTACTAGGTTTACTATACTTCTGCAAGGCAATGGTAATGTCTATAATGGATCACTAACAGATACTCTTTGATTATGAAGACTATCTAAAAGCAAGAGGCATTTCCCCTTCCCAATCTCATAGCTAATAAGTTAATTACTCTTAAACACAGGAAGTTCTAGATTACAAGCTAAAATTTAAACACTTAAAGTTCTTAATCAATTCAATTATGGTTCCCAAAATTATGAAAGAACCAATGTAATAAAATGAAAAGAGGAAAAATCCTAAATTGGGGGGAATTGTATGAACTTATATGAGAGAGAGAGAGAGAGAGAGAGCGACCAACCCAACTTCGATTTGTACAAAAGAGCCTCCCTTTCCTTCAACCCTAAAGAGAAATCCAACTTTGTGGACTCAAGAAAATGTGCCATGTCTTTCACCTTCAAAGTTTTGTTCATCTGTCCAACGATTTTGCACAACTAATAAAAAAACCCCTAAATCCATCCCTAAAATCAAAACCCTAATTAATAAAAATTGACCTTTTCCCTCTGGGTTCATCCATACCTTGGAGATTTGGTCATTGAGAAAACGAACGTCGGAGTTCTTGATGCCTTTGTTGCATCTTGATGCGATCCTCCAGCAGCTTCCTCTCTTTGACAAGAGTCATGAGCTGTACCAATTGATTCCCGAGCATATCCATGAGGGCGTTGAAGACCTTCCACCACTTATGGCAGCAGCTTATCGTTGGAAGGGGGCAAGCACGATGGCAAGAGTCGATAGTGTCACCAAACTAAGCAACGGCGGCAGCGTTAGCGGCGTCGTGGGTCGTGACGATGGCGTCAAGGGCAGCGAGCAGTGACGACATCGAGGGCAGCGAGTAACGTGAGGTCGTTAGGCACTCAGGGGTAGAGCGTTATAGAGGAAATAGAAAGAAGGGAGAGTGAGAAAGAGAGGAAAAATTAGGGTTCAACGTTGCAGAAGAAATACAAACAAGGGAAAGTGAAGAAGAGAAGAAAATTACAGCTTCTATGTTAGGAATCCCGGTTCTAGTTCCTAGTTCCGATTTGGTTCCTGTTCCGGTTGGAACTGGGAGCCGAACCAAGAACCACCGGTTTTGAGAAAAAATGCAACCAAGAACCAGAACCGGCCTCCCCAGAACTGGGAACCGAACTGGACCCATCCGTTCGGTTCTCTGGTTCTCCGTTCTACCCGAGAACCATGCTCACCCCTAGAATCCATTGTCTTTCAGGTATACAGGAACACCACAAAGTTGACGAATATGAAAAGGAAAACACGTGGAATTTGGTTCCTAGATTTAGGCTCTAGGCTAAGGAAGTGTTGTTCAAGGAAGGTATAAGGAATGTAATTCGAATTTCCTTTAAGAGTAGCCCTAATTTTGTCGGTAAGGATATCGAGGAATTGACTTCGTAGGAAGATTAGGTCATGACCAGTAAGAGGAGTAACAAAACCTAAAGAAGCTTTGCCTAACCCGATGACTTTTCGAAACTCCTCAATTGTAGGGGTCAATTCATATCGATTAAACACGAAAGTGGAAGTCATGGGATTCCAAAAATGAGCCAATACCTTCATCATCGCGACACGTGGTTCGACTTTTAATAATGTTGGGAAGAAGCCTATGCACTTTTCCACGTAATCTTAATGTCTTGGGTCAAGTTTCTCCCATAGAGTCTTCAGATTCCTCGGCACCGAGACAACGTCCAATTTGGGGTTTACCCATCTAAGCCTAAACCTAAAAGGACATTCGTGATTAAAACATATCATCGTTGAAATATAAAGCACATAATTGAAATACGGATATTAAGAAGATAAGAACGATAAGAAAGAAATGATATCTTACCCACCAAACACATGGCAAACACAAATCACATGTCATGTGAAACTATGAGTTTTCGATGCCTAGGGTAAGGGTGCTAAGGGCTCAAGGTCCCCATCCCAAATGATCAAAATAGTTTACCCACTACTACTATCATCAGTCAATGCTATTTTTATCAGTTGAGATAAGCAGGTTTATGCAAGTAATGGATTACCACAAGTATTCACTCATGGATTCCACCCATACACCCTCCTAAGGTCCTAAATTGGGCGATCGGAGTTTTAAATAATGGGTGTGTGTGTGGTGTTGTGCTAAAGCTCGTAAACATGTGTTTAAACTTAAACATCCAGCAATTCAATATAAAGCCCCATACAGTCATACATTCTTACTCCACTTGCAAAACAAAGGGTTTCCAAATATGCCTCCCCTTATAACTCCCACCTATAAGACCATTTAACATAAGGTTAGCGACTAACCTGATTTTCCATGCAACTTTGACAAGCAAGCAATCCTACACAAGACATGTTAATTAAACACAACAACCATTTTTAACCTGCTTCAAGTCCTCTTAATCTAGTAACCAATCTCTAGTGGAGTCACCAAGCATGTCGCGATCCGATCTCGCCGCCCGATCCCTCTCGCAAGGAGAGGAAGGGGGAAAAGTCAGTTTAAGGATACTTGACCAAAAAAGTTCCCTCACGGTTCTCAACCACAGGGATGTCATCACCTCACCCCCCAGACGAACCTCTTATAAATTCCGTTTACACGGTCGTGAGTTCTCCTAAACTCGTACCCCACATGAAAGCAGAGTGTCGCGACTTGTACCCACACGGGTGACACACCTCGAGAGATGAGATCAAGTGTGGATATCGGATTTAAGGATACCATTACCATGGTAGCCCTCCCTTTAGTACTCCTTCCTAAGAATGGCGTTCATTCATTAAGAATTTTCCACATTCGAGTATGCTAAACAATGATGAGTCTTACCAAGACCTGTGCCCCGTGCAATGGGTTCATTTGTACGGTTTAGTTGTTTAGGACAACCTACATATAATACAGGAGTCGCCACTAGCCTCATTTTTTGGGGTCGGCTAGAAACTCAATCGAGGGTTGTGAGTGTTCCATCGATTCCTACGCAACCAGATATCTAGATCCAGGGACTTAAGTTACGCTAATATTTCTATTAGCACTCTTTGGGTATCTAATAGTATGTTGTGTTTACCTAACGCGTCCATGCATGTCTTTTTTTTCTCTTTCAAGATCTTTTTTCTAAACTAGGCGATCATGTGTGGTTGGTCATTTTCATGCTATCCTATTTCTAAAAAAATAAAAAGGAAACACCCAATTGAATTGAAAATTGTGAAGTAGTAAGTACATAATCAATGAAAGCTGTAAATCTATCATGCAATCCTATAAAATATAATAGAGAAACACAATTGAAAAGGATAAGACGAAAAGAGAACTTGCAACTTGTCGGGCTTTATATAAACGATGAGAACCCGAGACATATGTTAAGGATGAATGGTACAGAATAATGGTCGGGATGGACATTCACCTTGACCATCTTCATGTCCTCTCCATCTTCAGGGTCCTAATCTAGATCTAGTTTAGGAAATCTATAGCTAGGTACATATAATGGAAAGAAATAGACATACATGTCAAAACAAACAAAAGCACAACATCGTACTAAAATCAATCTCTTAAAGGGAGTTCAATTTAAAAATAATATTTGGGCCTCGGGGTTGGCCTTTGTAGTTCATACGCAGATCTCTCTAAGACATCTACCCAATCCATTTTTGTGACTTATAGCCATTATTGACCAATTGTGTTCTCGTATGGCCAATAACACTTGTAAGTCCCTAATGAGGTGCTCTATGTGATCCTAAAATTTCCCTTGATATCATGCATCGACCTTATCATTCATCTAGATATCATATGCATTTGCAGGAATTAAACATGCATGTAGGCCTTTTAGATCTTATTTCTCAACTAATCAAACAAATGAGTGAGCCATTGTCGAATCACTTATTACCAAAAACATATGCCAATCACAAACACAAGCATTTATAAATGAATAACATGTTTGTATGCATGGGGGTACATGTGAAGTCTCAAAGACATCTTTCGAAATCTCCACAAAAAGTTTTGAGACAAAGTGATATCTCGGCTATCAAGAGCATTCAATTGCCAAGGTTAGTCTAGGGCTCACATAAATGTACTCATAAGCGTCGTAGGCATTTTGAATACAATTCAAATCGTGACTTTCCGCAATATCAAATAGAATTTTAAGTAGGTTTGAAAATATTTAGGATTTTAGGAAAATCTAGGCTATGGAACACATTCAATTGCCAAGGCAAGCTCAGGGCTCACATAAATGCACTCACAAGCATCGTAGCATTTTGAATATAGTTTAAACCATGACTCTTCCTTAAGCCAAAATGAACTTTTGGAAAGGAAATTTTTAATAAATTGTTTTTAGGAAATATTACATGTACCAAAGCATTTTTACATTTGATTTGAAAAAGAAGACTAGTCAAAAATCATTTAACAATGAATATCAAGGTTCTTAAAGCAACTTTTATGAAGATGTAATGGCCTAGGTTCATGCACGAACTAACTTAGGAAGTTTATCTAAACAATCACAATCAAGCTCACGCCAAGAAATTTCAGAACGAACATGTAAAGACAGTAGGATTTGGCAATGCCTAATGACGATTTGGCAATAAAAAAATTCTTTGACATGCACGACGGGATAACGAACAACTTTCATGAAAAAAGTTTTCCTAAATGAGCTACACATGATTTTACAAAAATCAAACAACAAGCAAAAACATGTTAGAAAATTGTCAAAATAGTAGTCTACTCAATCAATATCGCAGGGATTTGACCTATCAAAACAGATCTAAAAATTACCATATTTTCACACAATATAGCCAACACAATGACAAACAAGTTCCATTAAGGGATCAAGTATAGAATCCTTATTGAAAGAAGGAAAAAAAATGTCAAAGGTCTATATAAACAGGGGTTAGAACAAGGGTCTGAATTTGATCCCATGTCCAAATTCTAATGGAGTTTTGAAAAGAAAAATGGAAAGTGGTCCAAATGATGAGCGAGCTACATGAGATTAGTGGCATTGAAAACCTCTATGTGTGCCTTACAACTTCTTAGAATGACTCGAGTCCAAACTAGGTCAATTTGATACCCTAAGATCAGGATCTCTAAAAGTGTGCGTGTTAGTAACTAAGAAAAACAAAACACAAGCATGCATTAGAAAACCTCAAAGTCACTCAGATAATACACAAAATGCATGAAGAAATCACATGGGACTTAGGATTGGATGCGATCAAAAATTTGGATAATCATCTAACTCTAAGTCGGCATGCAAAATTGTCATAAAATTTAAATGGCATTACGAAATGATTCAAGATTCCTAATGATATGCTTGGGAATCCTAAGCGTGATGAACACTTTTGTGACATAAATTTAACGTGCAAGATGATGCTCAAATGATATGACCTAAACATGTAAGCAAACCTTGTAACATGCAGATCAATTGTCAAGAAGGCGTAATGGCAAGATTTGGTGTTTAGATTACTCAAACAAGCATGGCAAGATGCATATACGATAAGATTTTGTCTTAGCATTAACTCCATAGAACAAGGATGATTTCAGCCATCTCAAGACATGCAAAAATCTTACAAAAAATTCCACATATAGAACATGCAATGAGGAATGTTTCTCGTTAAGAGTTCAAAACCTAAATGCAATCACATGAGTTGTAGCAAAAATGTCAAAAGAGAGGTGCATGTCCAAGTTATATATTGTTGCAGCATCTTCTCACATTAACTCATGCAATTGACACACCAGGCAACATCAACACTTTGCAAATCATGCACGAATTGAACACATACAGCATGCATTTCATCTTTCATGAAGAATTTGAGATCAAACAAACCGATTTATGGACTCAATTTCATCAAAACATAATTCGGAATAGTGCAAGGTAAACTGTCCTATGTTCAGATCTAGGCGATTTTGACCTAGTTATACACATTCACAAATTTCAAAAAAATTACAAGACATTCTTCGCACAATTATTAGTAGCTATCATTAAGGAAAGTTCTTCTAAAATTCAACATAGAGATCAATACAAAAATGACAAATCAAAAATCAACGCAGAGCAAACTAACCTAGGCTCGATCTAAGTGGTTTTGACCTGGCTAATCATGTCCGCAAATTCGAAAACAAATGCAGAACATTCTCAAGAAAATAACAAACAACTTTCATGAAGGAAAGTTTGTCCAAAAATCAACACATAAAATTTCACAAAATAGAAAAGACAGAAAGCAGAACAGGAACATAATTGAAAACTAACCTAAACTACTGCAGAATCGCTCATCTTTGAAGGTGTTTTTTGAAGGTCAAAATGACACTTGATTGGGGCATGTGACCTATCGATTCACTAGTGATGTGTATTTTAAAAGTCTAGGAGGACTCGAACTCAAATAAGGTTATCTCGGACCTCGTTTTGGCCAAAACAGTAGGTCGGTTCAGGGATATGAAAATGCAAGTTTAAGCCAAATCAAGTCAATCATTCAAGAGCAATCAATTGCAGTAAATCATCATCCAAATCCATTAATCTGACATCTAACATAGCATATTGACCTAATATTGAACCCTAGCCCAACCGGTTAATACAGTCTCACTTCATAGGGTTCGAGATCAAGATCATTACCTTTTGATGTGTTTTTGTTGATTGTAACCATAATTGATTGCATCAAACTCTCCGTATCGATCTTTAATCTTCGAAACAACAGTTGGACCACCACAAACCGGATCGAGACTGATTGAACTATCGATCTATCTCGAAGACAATACCGGTCCTAGCTTGGACTAGCCTTTAAGCGCTGGAGAGAATCAAGCCACCGGTGATGAACCAATGACCGATCTTCTTAATCCAAACCACATGTTGGTCGAGGATGGATCCAAGACTAGATAAGACTAGATCCGACGATTAGGAAGTCACCGCTTGCTGCCGGTTCAAGCAAAGATGGATATGAGATCGAGATGGATCGGTTTAAGGCCGTTGGATGGATTCCAGTGACTGATTGGCCAAATTACGACCATGACCAAGTTGAGGATAGTTTACGAATTAAGTCAGGTGAATTCGCCACCTTAGCAAGCTGCTAGCGATAGCTGCTTTAGCTAATCTAGGAGACCAATCCAAATTTAACTAGTATTGAACCGCAGCAGCAATGTTCTTGATCGGAGGCTCTATGATCTCCAATCAATAGAACTCTAGCCATAGGAACTTCAAGGGCAATCTGTAGGATCAAATTGAGGAACCTCAGAACTTGAAGGGGCTACTAAACCACCCAATTCAACTCAAAACAAGACCAGATCAAGTCACCGGCAAAAATGCCAGTGATGATCCAATCAAGGGAAAACCATCCGATCAGAATGCTAGAAAATCCTCTTGGTTGAAGCTTAGTTGCAATGATGCTTATGAAAGGGTGAAGGAGTTAATCGGAGGTGGTGTGGTCACCGGTGGGGGTTAGAATCAATCGGAAAGCTACTCGCCAAAGAGAGTTCCGGCGGAACCAAGAGAGAGGCGAGAAAGCAGTTACAAAAAGGCAAGAAAGAGAGAGAGAGAGAGAGAGAGAGAGAAAGAGGAGAGAGAGCCTATAGAGAGAGTATTTCATGCAGAATGAAGCCCCCCCCAGCAAATGGAGGGAAAATGGGTATATATACCCTCTCCAAATTGAGCAATTTTGGCCATCAGTTCGATCTAATAGTCAAATATTTGATCCAACGGTTAAAATTTGATTTCAAAGGTTGGATCATGATCTCGAGGTGTTGGGTAATCTATCCAATGGGTTTGATTTGCAAAAACCTAAGCCAAAATCAAGAATTGTATCGAAATGTTCAATTAGGGGTTAATTTGCAATTTAATGAAATTTGAGAATCAATCTATATAATTTTGAGAAATTAAAGGTGTTGGAGTGAAATTGACATCAGGAGGATCCTAGAACCGGTCGCTGGAGGTTAGGAACATGCCAGAAAAGGGCTAAACTCGCCATCCCCGCCTACGGCCGGTCAAACTGGTCAAACCAATCAAGCTAGTTTACTCCGGTTTCACCAGTTTTTGACCAATTCTTGACCAGTTTGGTTTGATTCTAGTTACTTCACCCACTTGGGACCCTGTAGGTCCAAAATTTATGCAATTCGATCCCCAAAAGACCTAATTGAAGAAAAATTTACCCTATTTAAGAAGAAATTAGCCAATCGGGATTCAATTAACCTAATCAAACCTTATGAATGTCTAGAGTCTTTTATTGACCTAATTGAATGGTTATCGCAAAAGACAATGGCACAAAACCAGCGGTGTACTTTGAATTAAGCTCGAGTGGCTAAAATGATCAAATTTGCAATTCAATCGGTAAAATTGCAAATTACCCATGTGTAAGGTCACTTATCACATTTAAATTGACCTTGAATTGAAGCACTCGAACTTTTGTCAAAAATGAATCTAGGCCCGATATCAAAATTGGACCTAAATTTATGAAATTAAACCATAACCATGAATGGTCAATTCGAATTTTGTTGATTAAAGCTTAATTGCTTGACTTTCTTATGCTTGGGAAGATAAAAATTCTTCAAATTGATAAGTTCTAGTGTGAATATCTAAAAATCAATTTCGAATTTAGACTTATCTTAAGGAAATGAGTGAGAAACATTTGTCCGATTAGAAGTTATGAATGATCAATTTTGGTCCCCTAATTAGGGTTCAAAATGGCAATTTGCATTTTGACTCAGTAAATTGCGAAATTGAATGCACAAGCATATTCAAAATGGTCCCTAAACCAAATGTCAAAGAAGAAACTATACCTAATTATGACTATATCGAAAGTAATTTGATTTTTGATCGATTTAAGACCCGAAATAAAAAAAAAAATTCAGAAAATAAAGTTCTTAATCAATTTTCATAAAATTTTTGACACAAAATTCAAATTGGCACTAAAATGAAGTGTTTTGTGGATTTTTTATTTTTTCGATTTTCGTGGTCAAATGTTTGACAAAAGTCAACCATTAATGGACTTTTGCTTAAAGGTTAATTTTTTTGATCAAATCTTTGAATTATTGAGAAATTGATTTAATAAAAGTGAAATTAAAGTTAAATGGAATATTTTGGGTAAAAAAAATCAATTTTTAACCTGAGCTTAACCAAAAAGTCAACTCAAAAGCCAACCGTTTGATTTTTCTGGTTTTTTTTTTTTTTTATAATAAAAAGGAGACTCGAAAATCACTTACTAGTAATAATGCAATAGAAAGAAATGAGAAACAATAAATATATAATTTTTTTTGCTAAGAAATGGATTCCGTCACAATCAAAACACCAAATGTCGATTTTTAACCTTTTCGACGCGTCGAGTAAAATTAGGTGTCAACAAACAAAATTCACATTTTGTTAATAGACGTGTGAGGTATCCCAAACCAGTCCTATGATGATGCTTTGAGACTTGGGCCTCCACATGATCTATTGTTTCAAAATGTTTTAGTGGAACAAAGATGTCCGATGATATGAGGGCAAGTTCCTTATAAATTTTTCGAGAACCTGAATTCGAAAACAAGTTTTTTGTGACATTTGCATGCATTGCATTCATTTATATTTATATCTAACCATTTTTTATTCAAGAGGCTTTGGCATGCATTGCATTATTAGACATGACATTTCACATTATTATAGTCATTTGCAAGGCTTAGATGCACATTCAAGAGGCTTTGGCAAACCCGATTATTCTTATTTAGAAAATGAGGATGACTCTCGAGTTATTGAAAGGGAATGGCTTAGACATGAAGAATCCAAACCTCGTACCACTAAGCAACCAATAACCGTGAACTTACAAGATTCAAATAATCCTAAAGGAACCAATATTGGAGCAGGTCTTTCTCAGACAGACACTGGTAGGTTAATTGGACTTTTGAAGGAGTACATGATGTTTTTTCTTGGTCATATACTGATATGCTGGGTTTAGATCTCGAGATGGTGGAACACGCGTTACCACTCAATCCCAATATTTTGCTCAAGAAGCAGAAGCTCAGAAGAACAAAACCTGAGTTGTTTAAAAAGATTGAAGAATAAGTCATGAAACTCCTAAACATTGCCTTCATCGAAGTCAACCATTATGCTAATTGGATTGTCAATATAGTCCCAGTTGTAAAGGAAGATAGACGGGTCCAAGTCTACGTTGATTACCACAACCTAAATAAGGCAAGTCTCAAGAATGACTTCCCTTTACCATACATCGGCGTCTTAGTTGACAATACAGCTGGTTTCAAGCTTTTCTCCTTTATGGATGGATTTTCCGATTATAACTGGATAAAAGATGAAGATAAGACTAAAACTGTGACATGCGGACTTCGCCGAGCCTTGAGTATGTAACGGTCCATGCCATGTCGACAAGTTTGTCGTCGGACTATGTTATTGGCGCCATTCACAGCCACTGTTTTGTCACCTCCATAACCATACCGAACCAGCACGTCTCATCACGTCCCCGCGGCACCACTTCATTGTCACACCTCCGCCGCATTGGACAACTTAATCATCGTCTAGTCTATCATCTCACTTGAATTTTCTTCGTGAAATGCCACCAACGAGACCAACGTTCACCCGCATTTGTACTTTGCTAAGCGAGCCTTTCATGCAAGCTGTTTTCAACTCCATGCATACGTGAAATTGATGAAGAAAAGTGCCGAGAATTCCACCATTTTCCCTCACGTCAACCCCCACATGTCCACGCCATCGTTTCCTCGGCAGTCAACAAGAGAAAATTTTGTTGACTCAAGTGTGCCTCGCTTTTTACTTGCTGCTCACCGCCAGCCACCCGCATCACCCCGTCGCACCGCCATCACGCCCATTCCCGTTGCTAACTGGAGACCGCACCGCCGCGCCTCTGTGCAGCCGCGTCATCTCGCAGCTTGCCACCAGCCACGCCCACAGCTCACATCTCGAAGAATCAAGGCAAGTAAACGTCTACTAACCGATACGATATGAATTCCGTCGTTGCTTGGTGAGATGCGTCCCGTCGGAATTCTATAAACTAATATTATTTTTAGGATACTCGCGTTAATTGGTGAGTTCGGAGGTCGCCGGGCTGACCACAAGCTATGGGAGGGAAATTTCATGTTTTTCTATGTTCAAACTTGAACTGTGGATCCATGCGTGAATTGAATTTAGTATTTCAAAATTTTGAGACTTTATATACGAACTTCTCTAAAACTTTTAGGGTCAGATTTGAGGGTGCGACCCGCGGGCTTACTGGCTTCGATATTGCAAAAAGTGTTTAAAGCTTTAGATACTAGCTGTTTATGTGGAAATTCTAAGTTTATGAAACGTGAGAATGATTTAAGTTCATGCATGTGAAATTCGAAAATATTCAGGGTTGAAACTGTGAAATTAGATTGTGATCGATTCGGTATTCCAGCTCTTGATTTTATGAAGTGTTTTCGTCGACATGGGCTTGGCGTATCTTTAAAGATTTTGTTGCACTTTGGTTTATACCGTAATTCAGATTTTGGAATTGAATGATTTTCCGGCATGAAAATTGGTTTGGCATTAAACCGTTGGATTGCTACACCATTGTACTTGAGTAACAGATGCCGTCGGCCCATGTTGACGATGATGCCCCGGGCATCGAGATGCCCAGAGGGGTGTGATGCAGTGCCCTTTAGATGCCCGAGAAACATGATAAAGGCCCGGAGGTCCTCGAGATGCTAGGTGGAGTGCAAGATGCCTGGACGATGGTACGTGGTACCCTCCGAAAGATGGTGGTAGTGAATCTGGATGAATTGAAGTCCCAAATTTCTATTATTTCCTGATATACCGTTTTTATGAGATTCTTTTAGAACTTATACCAGTTTAATTGTTTCAATTTGTGTATTTTTATTTTTGGATTGCGTGGAATTTGGTGGCGATAGGTTTGCGTGGTATAATTTAGTAGACTCTTATTTGTTGAGTGGTTGTACTCACTCCTTGTGGGACTATTACATTTCAGACACGTGACCATGCCACTCCAACCCGCGTCTTCCACCATGCTCTATGGCAACCTTACTGACCTCACATGGGATCAGGTGGAGCACGTGGACCCCAACTTCCCGGACGTCATGTTAATTCAGATTACGGTTATGTTGATGGTGGATGCCGGCCTCACTACAGGCCCCGTGCTGATGGGGTTCATAGCGCTACACACCCAAGTCAATGGGCGTACAGTGGGGCCGCTTCCACTTCCAGATGACGATGACAACGGTTCGAGTGGGCTCGATTAGGTGGAGGACCCGGGGAAGGATGGTAGCATTTTTGGACAACCAAGACGTGATATGAAGATGACTGTGTGAATAGACTGCATGGGGGTCAAGAAAAAATTTTGGGTTAGCTAGAAAAGGGAACTTTTTGGCCTTAATGTACCTACTGGAGTTGTCTAAAAATATAGATATATAAAAGTGCCTGGTTTTATATTTCGTGTGTGTTGTTTTAAGATATGATGCAGTTGTTGATGCAAGCTTCTGCAATGAATAGAATAGTAACGACGAGAAATGTCGTGGCGACACTAGCGGGTCAAGGGTCGTCATAACGCGAGTGGTATCAAAGCCTAGGTTTTGTCTAGAGTGATAAGGTGCGCTAGTGGTAAAAGGGGGTTGTAGTGATCGCACATGTTTAGGCATGAAACGTATGTGGTTGAATTGCTTTGAAAAATGAGTGACTAATTTTCACTCGTAAACTGCTGGTAATGATTGTGAGTTACCATGCATGCCAGTAACATATGTATGTTACTTATATGATCTCAGTAACGTGTGAATGTTACTTTTCCTTCTTAGTCGATTAGTGACACTAGGTCACTAATTGTTCATGTGGTAAATACTCGATAACCTACAGGAAAACATGGTACGAACAGGAGGTTCTCCCTTATCAAGGACTGAAGCCACTACTTTGAGGGCAGAACCCCTGATGGAAGACATTCTACAAGCGCTGGCCAACATAAGGAATCTGATGGAAAGGCAAGCTCAACAACAACTACGAGTGGAACGTCATACTCAAGGGTTGGTGGAGCAATTTCTAAAATTGAAGCCACCCAAGTTTACCGGAATAGGGAGCCCTAAAGAGGCAAAACAGTGGACCGATGGGATAGAGAGGATTTTCTGGCTGTTGAATTGCAACGACACGTAGAGGATAACCCCGGTAGAGTACCAATTAGAAGGAAACACCAAACATTGGTGGAGGGCTTCTAGAGATACTGTGGCATTCTGAATTTCAGGTTCTGCTTTCGATTGAATAAGTCGAGCTTTTCATCGATACACCTCTGGTTCTATTCTCTGAGCTGATCACTCACAAGATAACTAGTCTATCAAGTAAAGCCGTTAAGGAATGTAAACGCAATAGACTTGAGAATTCGACCAAGAATCAACTGCTCGACCATGCTAATCTGCAAGAGTCATTACAACACTATCGAAATCGATCAAAGACTGGAAATAGGTCGACTCGACTGAGCCATGTGATTGAGTGTGGGTGATTCCACCTAATTGCAAAATTCTCGTCAATCGACACTAGACTGATTTTTCTGTCTTTTTGGTACCCTATGTCCGTATTTGAAATCTTGAGATTTTCACGACAACTAAGAGTTGCCAATGTGTGGAAGATGTACATTGTGGCTCGAAAATAATTGACCACGGGTTAATTGCACCAAAAATTCCTAAAATCTACCCGATAGGCTAGGACACGCTAAAATCACGCTAGATTGAAATTAACCGTGAATTTGAACCCGATTTCAGAAATTGAAAGTTCTGTCATGTCACAATTCATTTTAGGAACATCGACTCATCCTCCGAAGATTTTTCTGCAAACCGAGATTTTTGGCAAAAATTCAAAAGTAAGGTTATTTTGGATCGGGGAAATTCGAGGGATCGTTTTTTAGCATACCCACGACCATCAAGTTGGTTCAATTGATGAGGAAAAATGTGGAATCAAGTGTGGACACCTTGGCTGAATTTTTTGGGCTTCAATTGGATTAATTTGAGTAAGAATTCAAATGGAATTGAACAGAGATGGAAACCAGTTTGGGAAAAAGCCCATGACCAGAGGAAGGTATCCTATTCCACCCGACAGGAAGGGTGGGATAGGCAAGTCAGCACCGAATCAGAATGGAGTATGTTGTTTCTGTGGGAGATGACATGGATCGGCCTCGTGTTTTCCCAGGACAAGGGTTTGCTACGGGTGTCGCTAGCATGGCCACCTGGTCAAAGATTGTCCACACAGGCCGATGGGACCATAGCAACTACTACCTCTGCCACCGATGGAACATAATAGAGGGAACGCACCACAGAATGCACCGTAGATGGGGTGCTGCTAGGATGGCAAAAGAGATAGGAATGAACCGAGCCATACACCAATTAGGGGAAGAATGTTTTTGGGATAATTTATCAGAGTGGCACATCGAAATTTTTGGTTAAGCTTGTAGAATTTCGGTTTGTTGAAATGAAGTTGTAAAAAGGAGAATCACTAGCTAGAGTTGTACTTAAATATTTTGCTTATGTATAACTTTGAGGTCCTATATAAAAGGTTTGGCTCAAGGAACATCTTGTTGTAACAAATCGTATGTTCAATGAGTATTTGAATCAGTTTGTGAATGTTTTCTTCGACGACATCCTAGTGTACTCGAGAAGTCCTAAAGAACAAGAAAGACAGTTGAGGATGGTACTTTAGACTTTGCGAGATCATGGATTGTACACTAAGTTCAATAAGCGCGAGTTTTGGTTGGCTCGTGTGGCCTTTCTAGGCCATATGATTTCAAGTGAAGGAATCTCCGTGGACCCTGCCAAGATTGAAGCAATGATCAACTGGCCAAGACCGACAACCGTGACAGTGATCAAAATCTTTTTGGGTTTGGCAAGGTACTACAGAAGGTTTGTGGAAGGGTTTTCGGCTTTAGCTTCGCCGTTAACTCGACTACTAAAGAAGGAAGAAAAGTTCATGTGGACAGACAAGTGCAAGTGTAGTTTCCAAGAGCCTAAGCAGAAGCTAACTACCGCACTCGTGTTGACGATACCATCTAGTCCTGGAGGATATGAGATCTACAGTGAGGCATCATTTAGAGGAATTGGTTGCGTGCTGATGCAACATGGTAAGGTTGTTGCATACACGTCTCATCAGTTGAGACCTCACAAGCTGAATTACCCGATGCACAACTTAGAACTCTCATCAATCATTTTCGCTCTGAAGATTTGTAGACATTACTTGTGTGGAGAAAGATTCCAAATCTTCACAGACCATCAAAGTCTCAAGTATATATTCTCTCAGAAGGAGTTGAATATGAGACAACATCGCTAGATGGAACTCCTGAAGGACTATGATTGTGATATCTTGTATCATCCTGGAAAGGCAAATAAGGTCGCAGATGCGCTAAGTCGGAAGTCTTCAATCACGCATATGATGGTTAAGGAATGGATTTTACTTGAGAATGCTTGAGATTCGGTTTTCAAATTTGAGGTGGGCCACCTTTCGAATCTTATGGCCACCCTCAAAATTGAGCCAAAAGTGAAGATCAGAATCAAGACGCTTTAGTGGACAGACCCAGAGATTTAGAAGATCCTGCAAGAGGATACCGATAAGAGAAAAGCTGATTTTCAGATTTCTGAAGATGGGACACTAAGGTTCTGAGGACGATTGTGTGTACCTAGAGGTGTTAAATGGGTAGAAAACCCATTTATCGACCCATTTATGCTTAAATGGGTCGTTAATGGGTCAGCCTTTTTTTCCCAAGACACCCACGTGGGTTTTAAAAATAAAAGGACTGGGTCTTAAATGGGTCTACTATATACCCATTTACCAACCCATAAAAATAAACCCAGTAACCCACAAAGGCCACGCCCACGACACGATTGACGATTCTACGATCCCCTCTTCACTTTTGATTCGCTGCCACCTCCATCGCCTCGTCGCCGCTTGCCGCCGCCCATCGTCGCCTTACCACCGCCCATCGTCGCCTTGTTGCCGCCCATCTCTAGTGGCTGAGGTTTTCTAACAACTCAATCATCACAGTGTCACCACCAGCGGTAGGGTTCGGGTCAGCGAGGATGGAGGAGGGTCGCTCGTGCTGGTCAGTAGCTTGTGTTCCAAGAAGGAGGGAGGGAGTCGAGGGACTACTTCTAGCAGCAGCCATGTGGAATTTGTCCATTCAATCAATCGGGAATTTTAGCGCCACGATCAGTCTCACAGATCAGCAGGACTAGGGCATTCCTCTCGATTTCGCGAAGCACATCAATCGACATCTTCATTCGACATCGACTATAAAGGAAAATCCAAAGCATAATTGGGTTTTTGCCGCCGAGTCATGCAGTCCGCAATTATAATGCTTCCTAGGTTTCTCGTCTCGCTCCGTGATGTGGGTTGTGAGGACTTCTTGAAGATGAGAAGTGGGATTGGTACCCTTTCTTGAGCTTCCAAGGGGATGAGTTTTGTTTTCTTTAATTTTGCTTGGTTTGAGGATTCTTGACTTTACTTACCCCTTTCTCCTCGTTGCAGTCTGTGTTAAGTTGCCTTTTTAGTTGTGGCTTGAGGCTTATTATGTGACGACATGTTTGATCGATCACTGGTTGTTTAATGTTGTCAATTCGTTTGGGAAGTGGTGAATTTGCTCGAGTCAATTCGACGGTGGAAGTGGTTTGTTTTGTGCTGGGTTGATGTGTATTTTTTCTGCTGCGAACTTGGAAGGGTGCCCGAATTGCATTGTTAGAGCAGATTGTCTTTTCGTGTTAATGGTTCCATTGGTCTCATGGTGTTGCTAATGCCCATTTATAGTTTGTTATTGTCAATCCCGTTCCATGTGGATGATTTGTCTTGGACCTTTTTATTTGAGATTTAGGTTGGAACATTTGGTTTTCTCATGCTGACTTGTAAGTTACATTGGTTGTGAGTCCACCATGTTAAGACACCTCGTGTATTGAGGCAAATCAATTGTTGCTGGTAAGATGTAGCGTTACCTATGTGCCGCTCCTACCATTGACAGCCATGTACTGCAGTTGATCTTCATTTTTTATTTCCTTTATGGGCAGTTCGCTCTATTGCTGGTGGTGACCGCTTTGTGAGTTACGGGAGAGCCGGATCTAGTGGAGTTGCAACGGGTGGTATCTTGCGAATAGAGAGTTGTTGCGGCTCCTCAAGCTTAGGCCCAGAAAGTTCTAAAAGAAGGTAAGGATGAATTTGATGATTGCTGCGATTTTTCAATGTTCTAGTGAATAGAAGTTGCTCTTTCGACATCGCATTCCTCCACTCTGTTGTTAGAGCTTCTTTTCGGCAGCTCATTCTTTACCCTTTATGTTAGATTCATAACATGCAATCCTGAACCCTGAACCTGTTCTAATTTATGTTTTCTCCAACTAATTAGTTGACATGTCAAGAGATAACGAGGATCAAGAAGAATATTCAACTACGGAACAATTCGAGAGACGTATAGTTGCATCCTTAGTTCATGACGAGGAAGATAACTCTACTTGCTCTAAGCGTCCAAGAAAATGCACTTCGATTGTATGGTCTGAATTTGAAAAGTTCACAGATGGTGATGGCATGAAGAAGGCTAAATGTAAGTGGCACGAAGTAAGTTACACAGCTAGCCATGGGACAAAAAACTTGTTGCATCATTTAGATATTTGTCCCAACCGAGAGGTTAATGTTGATGGTTCTGTAGTACAATTTGACCAAGGTGTGTTTAGATATATGCTAGCAAGAGCGATAATCAAACACAATTATACATACTCTTTTGTGGAGCATGAGGCTACTAGAGAGTTGTTTAGTTACCTCAACCCTAATGTGAAGCACATTCAAGGTTTACAGCAAGAAGTGATGTGGTAAAAGTATATGAAAAAGAGAAGGGAATTTTGAAATCCAAATTATTGTCTCTTTCAAGCCGAATATGTTTGACTTCTGACCTATGGACTTCTGTTACTACGGATCATTATATGACTGTCACTACTCATTATATCGATGAGGATTGGGAATTGCATTCAAAAGTCTTGTGTTTCTCCTATGTGCCACCTCCATATAGTGGTCCCATACTTTTAGAAAAATTGTTGACTTTGTTAAGAGAATGGGGCATTGAGAGAAAGATTTTCAGCATTACTTTAGATAATGCATCATACAATGACATCATGGTTGATATTTGGAGAAATACACCTTCTATGAGATCCTCTTTGTTATGTGATGGACATTTTTTTCATGTGTGTTGTGGTGCACATATTTTGAATCTTATTGTACAGGAAGGTTTAAAGGTTATTGATAGATCATTACATAATATTAGAGAAGCTATTGAGTATGTGAGGGCTACACAAGGGAGGAGAATAAAATTTGCTGAATGTATATCGCAGTTGTGCTTAAAGGCCAGAAAAAAGGTACGCTAAGATGTGGTTACGAGATGGAATTCTACATACCTAATGCTTGAGGGTGCCCTTTTCTTTGAATGTGCATTTTCACATTTGAAGTTAATTGACCATAACTTTGTCACATGTCCATCTTCTGAAGATTGGGTTAGAGGAAAGAAAGTTGCTTTCTTGTTGAAACCCTTTTATGATATTTCTACTCTGTTCTCTAGAGTTAGATATCCAACGGCGAATTTATATTTTTATGGGGTATGGCAGATTCAGCTTCGTTTAATACAGGCAAGGGATACTGAGGATGAGGCTATTAGTTCTATGGCTAAGGCAATGCTCAAAAAGTTTGAAAAATATTGGAAATGTTATAGTGTTGTCTTATCATTTGCTGTTATATTAGATCCTCGCTATAAGTTACACTTGCTAGAGTTTTGTTACTTAAAGTTGGACATCAATGATCATGTGGAATTTGTACGGGGCATTCGAGAAAAACTCTATACACTTTTTGATGAATATGTGACTTCTATGTCTAGAGATGATCGTTTTACTTTTTCAACTAGTCGAGGTAACATTTCAGTTGAGGGCATTGATGAGAACATTGGGGATGACATTGATGAGTATGATGCATTTGAGAGTAAACACTTTGGATCACAATCTACTAAGTCACAATTGGATTTGTATTTGGAGGAGAATAGGCTTGATAGAAAGAAGTTCCCAGATCTCAATGTCCTTGATTATTGGAAGACTCATTCTCATCGGTATCCCGAGTTATCCCTCATGGCACGTGATATATTGAGCATTCCTATCACTACCGTTGCCTCAAAATCAGCCTTCAGCATTGGAGGACGCATTTTAAATAAATATCATAGTTCTCTTTCCCCTCAAAGCGTAGAGGTTGAGCTGTGCACTAGAAATTGGTTATTTGGAGTTTCGCCTGAGGAAGATTTGGATGAGAAGTCTCTTGTCATTGACTTTCAAGACTATTTGCATTAGGTACTTTCTTTCATCTCATTCTTTTCGTTTGCTCATATGATTTAATACACTTGTCTTCATAGTGATGTATTCTTTTCAGGTTCTAGACTAGTTGTTGGGTCTTAATTTGAAATTCCTTTTCCTCAAGTATCAAGTTGATACTGATGCCTTTTTGTCAGTGGTGGCGCTTCAACCTATTCCAAAGATGGAATCAGTGCCTACCATTGTTGTGGGGCTTCTTTTTTTTTTTCCTCTTTTACCCCCAAATTGACGGTCAAAGACGATTGGATTGGTGGATTTTTTGTTCTGTGAGTGATGTTCATGGGGCGGTTTGTGGTGATTGCGAGTTGGGCTCTGATTCTTGTTTCTTTCCTTTTGCATTTTCGTTGGCTGATTGGTGGGCTTTTTTGTTTTGCAGATATTGAGTAGACAGAGCCATATGGACGAAGAAATTTACAATCAGCTGGTTTGGAAGGCTAAAGAAGAAGGGTATGACATGAGCAAGCTCCACAAGACTCCACATAGCGACAGTCCATCGAAAGAAGAAGGACCCAAGGACACCAAAGGCATTTGGTGGATCAAGTCCATTCTAGGAAGATAGGGGGAACTCGATTTCACAGCCAGCTTGATGAAGATGATGCAGCAGAGGCTTCATGGAGTTCTGAGGACATTTGAGTTTTCATAAATAATCAGCATATGATGTACCCCTGTTTTAAGTCAGATTGAAATCTTTTAGTCTTGAGACTACCATGTGTTTGTTTTCTTTGATGTATATTTTGCTTCTGTTGTGTGCGGATATTGTATCAGTGATGAGAGATTGGCAATGAATAGGAGCTGTTCAATTATGAGATCCTTTTGGGATTCCTTTCCGCTTGATGGAGTGTGGGTCAGTGGCAAATTTCAATACTTGTGACCTCTTAAAATCAGTCTAGGCATAAAGGTGGCACCCGTAGAGAATGTTGCATCAAAGTTATTTGTTCAATGCTCTCGGCAAAAGGGGCTCATGAAGATCTATAGACACTTGCTCAACTATCAAAGTACTGCACTAATATTCCTTAAATTCTTACATCCGTTGAGACACATTCCATCTATAAAAAAAAAAAAAAAAATCTTTAAAAAAATCAGTCACTTGGCCAATTGGAAAAATGATACTAGAGAAGGATAGATTGGTTTCACTTTTTACAAAAAAAAAAAAATAATAAATAAATAAGAAGAAGAAGAAAAAAAAAAGAAAAGTTATATTTAAAAATAAAAATAATTAAAATTTTATTTTTAAAAATAAAAATAATTAAAATTCAATTTTTTAAAATAATTATTTTAAAAATGATAAAATTGTCCATTAAATTTGTATTGTATAAAATTATTTTAGCAATACCATTTTTCAAAAATATATATCTAATATATATATATATATAATATATATAATAAATTAAGTTTAGTTAAATGGGTCAAGTATGGGTTGGGTATGGGTCGGGTCAGGTATGGGTCAAAATTTTTGCATTGTAGTAAACGGGTCATAAACGGGTTAAATGGGTCGATTTGGGTCGAACCATTTATGACCTGACCCAAACCCGACCCGACCCACCCGTTTAACGGGTCTATGTGTACTTGACGATACGAGCTTAAAGAAGAGATCTTATCGAAGCTCATCGTAGCGATTCACGCATTCATCTAGGCGCATCGAATATGTATCAGAATCTTCATCAACACTATTGGTGGTCCGGTATGAAGGCGGACATCGCCAAGCATGTCGCCGAGTGTCTGACGTGTCAGCAAGTGTAGGCACATCATTGTAAGCCGGGAGGACTTCTGCAACCTCTCGAGATTCCCAAGTGGAAATGGGAACACATCATAATGGATCTTGTGACAGGTTTACCAAGGATTCCATTTGGGTAGTGATCGACAGACTGACGAAGTCAGCTCACTTCATTGCAGTATGAAAGGACCTTGATTTAGAAAGGCATGTAGAGTTGTACATGCGTCAGATCATTCATCTGCATAGGGTGCCGGTAACAATTACTTTAGATTGAGACCTGAGATTCATAGCTGCCTTTTGGAAGAGTTTACAAGCTGTCTTAGGGACGAAGCTACAATACAGTATGGCTTATCATCCTCAAATGGATGGCCAGTCTGAGAGGACGATTCAAACCCTCCAAGACATGCTGCGAGCTTGCGTATTGGATTTCAAGGGAAGCTGGGAGGAACGGCTTCAGCTTGTTGAGTTTACCTACAACAACAGCTACAGCAGAGCATTCAAATGGCTCATTTTGAAACGTTGTATGGTAGAGCGTGTAGAATACCAGTGTGTTGGGATGAGACCAGAGAACGAAAGATCACAGGCCCAGAGTTAGTCCAACAATCAGTGGATGCAGTTGCCGTCATTAGAGATAGATTAAAGATCGCTCAGACTTGCCAGAAAAGCTATGCAGATAAGCGTTGAAGACCATTGGAATTCCAAGTTGGTGATCATGTTTTTCTGAAGGTGTCACCAATGAGAGGTACTTCGCGCTTTGGCAAAAAGGAAAGCTGAGTCCAAGGTACGTAGGTCCCTTATGAGATTCTGGAAAGAATCAGGATTCTATCATATCATGTTGCATTACCGTTGAAGTTGGCGCAAGTGCATGATGTCTTTCATGTGTCGATGTTGAGGATGTCTGAGCCTAACCTGACCCACGTGCTAAATTTTGAAAAATTATACGTGGACGGTAGAGTGTGACCCAAGACGATCCTATTAGTTAAAGTGGTTTGACAACACCACGGTTCAGAAGGAGCAACCTAGGAAAGTGAAGATTCGATGAGACGATTGTACCCCCACCTTTTTGTTTAAGGATTTGTAAAGGTTTAAATTTCGAGGATGAAATTTTTATAAGAGGGGAAGAGTTGTGACATCCTGAATTTTAGGTTTTGCTTTTGATTAAATAGGTCGGGCTTTTAATCGATGCACCTATGGTTCTATTCTCTGAGCTAATCACTCACGAGATAACTAGTCCATCAAGTGAAGCCGTTAAGGAATTTAAACGCAATAGACTTGAGAATTCGACCACGAATCGACTGCTTAACTGTGCTAATCTGCAAGGGTCATTACGACACTATCAAAATTAATCAGAGACCGGAGATAGGTCGACTTGACTAAGCCATGTGATTAAGTGTGGTTGATTCCACCTAATTGCAAAATTCTTGTCGATCGGCACTAGATCAATTTTTCTGTCGTTTTGGTATCCTGTGTACGTATTTAAAACCTCGAGATTTTCATGACGATCGAGAGTTGCCAATGTATTGAAGATGTACATTATGGCTCGAAAATAATCGACCACGTGTCAATTGCACGAAAAATTCTAAAAGCTACCCGATAGGCTAGGACGAGCTAAAATCACGCCAGATTGAAATTAACCGTGAATTTGAACCCGATTTCAGAAATTGAAAGTTCTGTCATGTCACAATTCATTTTAGGAAAGTCTACTCATCCTCCAAAGATTTTTTTGCAAATCGAGATTTTTGGCGAAAATTCAAAGTAAAGTTATTTTAGATCGGGGAAATTTGAGGGACCATTTTTTAGCACACCCATGGCCGTCAAGTTTGTTCAATTGATGAGGAAAAATGTGGGATCAAGTGTGGACACCTTGGCTGAATTGTTTGGGCTTCAATTGGATTAATTTGAGTAAGAATTGAAGTGGAATTGAATGAATTTGAAGGGGAATGTTACAAAATTCGTAGCCAAGGGGGAGCAACATTTGGAGCACTTGGGAATCTTGGCAAGGAAGCTTGAGGATTGCAAAATGGTTGAGGATGACAGCCAAGAGTGGTAGGGACAAACAATAAGTGAAATGGCCAAGTGTTGAAGGCTTGAGAGGCCAAGGGGTCCCCCTCTATCTTCAGCGGCTCGTTCTTCTAGGAGGACCACTTCTAGACCACTTCGAGTATCACTTAGTGCCATTTGTCGCCCTGACTCCATTCGCTACCTTGGGATTCTAAGAAGAAACGGAATTTTGGAAATTCCGGGAGGACCAGAAGTGGTCACACTCCAAGTAAGGTGCCATATCAAAATAATCTTTGTTGAAGGTGTGGTAAACAACATGGGCCACGACCCTGCCTAGATCATCAAAGGTGTTTTGGATGCGGGCAGAAAGGTCACTTTAGGAGGGACTATCCACAAGGAGGGTCGTAGTCAAATGCTGACCTGGCGAGAAAAATGCAACAACAGGCAGGCAAACCACCTCCACAAGGAAATCCACAGAGGCTACCAGCATAAGGATGGGTGTACACGGTCACCTAAGAGGAAGCAGAAGCTTCCAAACACGTTTTCTCAGGTACAATTTCTTTAAATGACAAGAAGGCTTATGCATTATTTGACACGAGTGCTATGCATTCTTTTGTGTTTGAAAGATATAGCCAATTGGGTGGAATAGAAGCCAAATCTCTTGATACACCTCTTCGTATTTCTACACCGTTGAAAGATGTAGTATTGTCTACATTAGTATGTGAGAAATATAAGATATCTATAGGTGGACGAGATCAAGAAATAGACCTAGTAGTAATGGTCATGTATGACTTTGACGTCATCATAGGAATGGATTGACTCCATAAACAACGAGCTAGGGTGGACTGTTATAGAAAGATGATTCAGTTCAATCCACTTAATCAACCTAGTTTTGAATTTTATGGAGATCAGGCAAACCCCTCAATGGCTTTTATTTCGATAATGGAGGCACATGCACTTCTTGACGAAAGATGTCAAGGATACCTAACTATAGTAAGGGACCATACTAAAGAAGAAGCCAAACTCGATGAGATTCGAGTGGTCCAAGAATTTCCAAACGTATTTCCTGAAGAACTACCCAAATTACCACAAAAACGGGAAATCGAGTTCGTAATCGAATTGATACTTGGAATTGAACCAATATCAAAAGCCCCGTATAGAATGGCTTTGGCGGAACTAAAGGAGTTGAAAGTACATCTGCAAGAATTACTCGATAGGGGATTCATTAGGCCAAGTGCATCCTCGTGGGGTGCACCGATCCTGTTTGTAAAGAAGAAGGATGGGTCAATGCGCCTTTGCATTGACTATAGGCAATTGAATCAAGTGACAATCAATAATAAGTACCCGTTGCCTAGAATTAATGATCTATTTGACCTATTGCAAGCGAGTTTACTCTTCTCTAAAATAGACTTAAGGTCAGGATATCATCAGTTAAGAATTAAAAAGGAAGACATTCCTAAGACTGCCTTTAGAACTTGTTATGGACATTACGAGTTCCTAGTTATACCATTTGGATTGACAAATGCTCCAGCTGCATTCATGGATCTAATGAATAGGGTATTCAAACCCTACTTGGATAAGTTTGTAATCGTCTTTATTGATGATATTCTAATATACTCAAAAGGGGAAAAAAAACACGAGCAATACTTGAAGATAATACTGCAAACCCTTAGAGACCATAAGTTGTATGCCAAATTCAGTAAGTGTGAATTCTTGGACCCAACGAAGGTCGAGATTGTAGTAAATTGGCCGAGACCAACAACACCAACTAAAATATGAAGTTTCTTGGGACTTGCAAGTTACTATAGGAGGTTTATAGAAGGATTCTTGCAAATTGCAGGCTCGTTGCCTCAATTGACTAGGAAAAATGTGAAGTTTGAATGGAATGGGGAATGTGAATGGAGTTTCCAGGAAATCAAGAAAAGATTGACCACATCTCTAATACTAACTATTCCATCTGGATCTGGTGGACTCATGGTTTATAGCGATGCTTCCCATAAAGGGTTGAGATGTGTCCTGATGCAATATGGGAAGGTCATAGCCTATGCATCGAGACAATTAAGACCCTATGAGTTGAACTATCCAACTTATGACTTAGAATTGGCAGCAATAATTTTCACATTAAAGATATGGAGACATTATCTGTATAGGGAGAAATTTGAAATTTATATAGATCACAAAAGTCTTAAGTATCTATTCTCTCAAAAAGAATTAAACATGAGGTAGAGGAGATGGATGGAGCTACTAAAGGATTACGACTGTGAGATAATGTATCATCCAGGGAAGGCGAATAAGGTAGCAGATGCCCTCAATCGTAATTAGCAATGGATATGGCGAGTATAAGGGCAATGGAGTGGAACTTGTTAGAGACGATAGCAAATTCAGAGTTTAAGTTGGAAATAGACCATCTCATCGGTGTATTAACCGCATTGAGGATTGAACTGGAAATTATCCAAAAAATTAGAACACTACAACAGTCTAACCTAGAATTCATGAAATTTCGAGATGAGGTATCGTCAGGTAAAAGACCAGAGTTCCAAGTTTCTGAGGATGGAACAATGAGATACCAAGGACAACTATGTGTTCCTAATAATGAAAAGATAAGAAGATAAATTCTATCAGAAGCGCATAGAAGTAATTATAGTATCAACCCTGGAAATACAAAAATGTATAGAAACCTACGTCAATAGTACTGGTGGAATGGTATGAAGGCAGACATTGCTAAGCACGTTTCTCAATGCTTGATATGCCAACAAGTGAAGGCGGAACATCGCAAGTCCGCAGGAATGCTAAGACCATTAGACATACCAGAATGGAATTGGGAGCACGTAACGATGGATTTCGTGCAAGGATTACCAAGGACGTCAAGTGGTCATGATTCTATCTGGGTAATAGTAGATTGCCTGACTAAGTCTACCCATTTCTTTGCAGTACATATGGATTATCCGATTGGCAAATACGCCAAAATGTATGTAAGCCAAGTAGTACGCTTACATGGTGTTCCTATGACCATCACATCGGATCGAGACTCGAGATTTACCTCAAATTTATGGCGAGGTCTCCAAACCGCGTTAAGGACCAAGCTTCAATTTAGTACTGCTTTTCATCTGCAGACAGACCGACCGACCGAAAGAGTAATCCAAATACTAGAAGACATGTTGAGAGCTTGCGTGATCGATTTTAAAGGAAATTAGGACAAGCAGTTACATTTAGTGGAGTTCGCGTATACCAATAGTTTCCAACAAAGTATCGGGATGGCTCACTATGAGGTACCATATGGAAGGATTTGTAGGACTCCTATCTGCTACAATGAGGTGGGTGACAAAAAATTAACAAGACCATAGTTGGTACAAGCTATTATGGATACGATGGAAATTATTAGAAATAGACTCAAGACGACCAAAGTTGACAGAAAAGTTACGCAGATAAGCGTAGAAGACTGTTAGAATTTAACGTGAGAGATCATGTAATTTTAAAGGTGTCCTCGATGAAGGGTATATCACGATTTGGAAAGAAAGACAAGTTGCATCCAAGATTTGTTGGACCTTTCGAGATCCTTGAAGGGATAGGGGATCTGGCCTATCGATTGGCATTGCCCCCTAAATTGTCAATTCTACATAATGTCTTCCATGTGTCAATGTTAAGGAAGTATCATCTTGACCCTGCTCATGTACTGGATCATGAGATTATCAAAGTAGATGACAAAGTGAGATATGTGGAGGAGCCGACACAAATATTGGATCGGAAGGAGCAAGTCCTCCGGACGAGGGTGATCCCACTAGTTAAAGTCTTGTGGCGACACCACGACATGGAAGAGGCTACGTAGGAAAGCAAGAGGGAGATGAGACAGAAGCACCCTCATCTTTTCAATGAGACGAAAGAGGCGCTCAATTTCGAGGACGAAATTCTCTAAGGAGGGGAGATTTGTGACATCTGGACTTCGCCGAGCCTCGAGTACATAACGGTCCATGCCGCGTCGACAAGTTTGTCGTCGGACTACGTTATTGGTGCCATTCACGGCCACCGTTTTGTCACCACCATAACCATACCGAATAGGCACGTCTCATCACGTCCCCGCGGCACCATTTCATCGTCACACCTCCACCGCATTGGACAACTCAATCATCGTCTAGTCTATCATCTCACTTGAATTTTCTTCGTGAAATGCCACCAACGAGACTAACGTTCACCCGCATTTGTACTTTGCTAAGCGAGCCTTTCATGCAAGCTGTTTTCAACTCCATGCATACGTGAAATTAATGAAGAAAAGTACTGAGAATTCCACCATTTTCCCTCACATCAACCCCCACATGTCCACGCCATCGTTTCCTCGGCAGTCAACAAGAGAAAAATTTGTTGACTCAAGTGTGCGGCCACGTTGCCCTCTTCTCTGTTGATTAGCACATAGAAGACTTGGAATATGCCTTGGCCACATCTTTGCATGAAGAAGCAAGGTGGCGGAGGGGACGTCGGCCGAGAGACACGTCCGCTCCATCCGTCCCTTCCACGAGCAGCCACGGGGATTGAGGAATGTTGACCCAAATAGTCAACCGGCGGAGGACTCCTATGCGCCACGTCTGCCCACTCGTTCCCCTGGTGTGCGGCCACAAAACCTCAAATCTGTTGACTAATACAGTCAACTAACGGCAAGCAGAAGACAGGGGTCTCTTCCTTTTCCCTCGACACAATTCATTCACCCATGAATTTAGCAGCCAACCTTCAACAAAAGTTCTCACGGCCTCGCTCTCTACTTGCTGCTTACCGCCAGCCACCCGCATCACCCCATCGCACCACCGTCACACCGATTCCCATTGCTAACCGAAGACTGCACCGCCGCGCTTCCATCCAGCCACGTCGTCTCGCAGCTCGCCACTAGCCACGCCCACAGCTCACATCTCGCAGAATTAAGGCAAGAAAACGTCTACTAACCTATATGATGTGAATTCTATCGTTGCTTGGTGAGATGCGTCCCGTCGGATTTCTATAAACTAATTTTATTTTTAGGATACTCGCGTTAATTGGTGAGTTCAGAGGTCACCGGGCTGACCACGAGCTATGGGAGGGAAATTTCGTGTTTTTCTACGGTCAAACTCGAATTGTGGACCCATGCGTGCATTGAATTTAGTATTTCAAAATTTTGAGACTTTATATACGAACTGCTCTAAAACTTTTAGGGTTAGATTTGAGGTTTTGACCCGCGGGCTTATTGGCTTCAATTTTGCAGAAAGTGTTTAAAGCTTTAGATACGAGTTGTTTATGTGGAAATTCTAAGTTTATGAAACGTGAGAATGATTTAAGTTCATGCATGTGAAATTCGAAAATATTCGGGGTTGAAACCGTGAAATTTGATTGTGATCGATTCGGTATTCCAGCTCTTGATTTTATGGAGTGTTTTCGCCGACGTGGGCTTGGCGTATCTTTAAAGATTTTGTTGCACTTTGGTTTATACCGTAATTCAGATTTTGGAATTGAATGATTTTCCGGCGTGAAAAATGGTTTGGCATTAAACCGTTGGATTGCTACACCATGTGATGCAAGCCTAGGATAGGCTTTCTCAAACAGTAGGATCGGGAGAGTGACTCGCGCACAAGAAACGGGACGAACAGAAATTTCAGCACTGCGCAAGCTCAGGAGAACGGATTGACCTGATTCCAAAGCCAAATGAACAAAGACTTCTGGATCTACAATTTCTCTGTTTTGGGTTTTCTGAAATAAGCACTGTAGGATAGTCGAAATTGGGTTGGAAGTAACAAACAGAACAGGAAAAGATAGAGACTCCGTTGGTTGCTCTTCTAGGCCTCCAAGCAAGTTGAGGAGCACCGATTCTTCTAGATCGATGACTACAACTCTTCAAGGATGCAGATTTCGAAAGCTCCGACTCTTCAAGGACGGAGTGAAAACTCTTCTAGGTTTTCAAGGTATGAACTCTACAAGGTTCATGATACTTGCTTCAGTCGGAGGCATGTTCGACATCGTTTACAACATATTCGTGAGCCAGATTGGGAAAAGGAAGTCAAGAAAGATGTCCCAGAATTTACAGGTAATGAGTCTCCTGATGAAATTGTTGATTGGCTAACACTTGTGAATGAGGTGTTTGAGCATCGAAATGTTCCGGAGAATCGTCGCGTTGGGATCATTGCTATGCGATTCCGAGGCAAGGCGATTGCTTGGTGGAGACGTGAAAAACAAACTCGCCAAGGCATTGGCAAAGCACCAGTCACTTCGTGGAGAAAGATGGAGGGCAAGATTCAAAAATATTTTCTCCCCAAAGGATATAAGAGAGAGCTCTACCAATGGTACCAAAATCTAACACAAGGTACGCGAACGGTGGACCAATACACCATTGAATTCAATGAGTTGGTGATTCGTAACAATATCCAGGACCCAGAGGATGTGCTTGTGAACAAATACTTGAATGGTCTTCAATTTTACATTCAAGACGCCTTGGAAGTCCTCGACATTTGGGACTTAGGAGATGCACACCAACGGGCACTCAAAATGGAGCGCTCTCATTCTCGGAGACAGCAATCTGCTAGTAACCCTTCTATTCAACCCCATGTTTCAAAGCAACCTGCTACATCCGAAATACGTTGCTATTCTTGTGGGGAGTTGGGTCATCGTGCTAGCAATTGTCGAATCAATAAGAATCGACCAGCCGGTAAAGCCTTCTTGGTGGATAATGATTCTGACGAGAATGCTGAGGATCCACTTGAAGAGGAGTTAAAAAATGATGAAGAAGCTGCGGATGATGAACAAATAGTGCATGCTGACAGTGGCGAACTTCTTATGGTGAGGAAAAATTTTCCTACTCCTCGAGATGACACTGGAGATAGGTGGCTACGTACCAATATTTTCCATTCTGCTTGCACAATCATGGGAAAGGTATGTCAATTAATTATTGACTCTGGTTGTTGTGAGAATATAATTTCTGAAGTAGCGGCAAACAAGCTGAAGTTGGAATTAAAAGCGCACCCTACGCCTTATAAAATGTTGTGGTTGAAGATAGGTGCTGAGGTAACTGTTTCAAAACGATGCCTTGTTAATCTATCAATTGGTTCTGTTTATAGTGACAAAATATGGTGTGATGTTCTGCCGATGGATGCTAGTCACATTATTCTTGGTCGACCATGGCAATTCGATTAGAGGACTATGCATGATGGTTATCGAAATACATATTCTTTTGAATTTGGAGGCAAGAAGATTACGTTGGCACCTAGTAGGGTGGGAGATTCTTCTGATGATGCTGGCAAGAATTCGAGGACGAATTCTTTTAAAGATGGGGAGGATGATGCAGCCCACATTGAAGACCGGCTCTCTCGACCAAGAAGATCGGCCTGCATTAAAGCTCGACGAAAACCGAGAAGCCATAACGACATCTTGAGTCCATCCCGGAAGCTTGAAAGACACCTTGGAAGCTCGCGTGATGCTTTACTAGTTTATAGTTTCCATGCCCTTTACTATATCTCCTATTTTCAATGCTCCGTTTACTAGGAGAAATAAAGACAAAGCGTTGAAAACTAGGAGAAATAAAAACGGAGCATTGAAAATAGGAGATATAGTGAAGGGCATGGAAACTATAAACTAGTAAAAGCGTCACGCGAGCTTCCAAGGTGTCTTTCAAGCTTCCGGGATGGACTCAAGATGTCGTTATGGCTTCTCGGTTTCGTCGAGCTTTAATGCGGGCCGATCTTCTTGGTCGAGAGAGCCGGTCTTCAATCTGGGCTGCATCACCATGGTACTTGAGTAATAGATGCCATCGGTCCACATTCACGATGACGCCCCAGGCGTCGGAATGCCTGGGGGGTGTGATACGGTGCCCTTCGGATGCCCAAGAAACATGATAAAGGCCCGAAGGTCCTCGCGATGTCAAGTGGGGTGCGAGATGCTTGGACGATGGTGGTAGTGAATCCGGATGAATTGAAGTCTCAAATTTCTATTATTTCCTGATATATCATTTTTATGAGATTCTTTTAGAACTTATACCAGTTTAATTGTTTTAGTTTGTGTATTTTATTTTTGGATTGCGTGGAATTGGGTGGTGATAGGTTCGCGTGGTATAATTTAGTAGACTCTTTTTTGTTGAGTTGTTGTACTCACCCCTTGTGGGACTATTACATTTTAGACACGTGACCATGCCGCTCCAACCCGCGTCTTCCACCATGCTCTATGGCATCCCCACTGACTTCACGTGGGATCAGGTGGAGCGCATGGACCCCGACTTCCCGGACGTCACGTTCATCCGGATTACGGTTATCTTGACAGTGGATGCCGGTCTTACTACGGGCCCCGTGCTGATGGGGTTCATAGCACTATACACCCGAGTCAATGGGCATAGTGGGGCCGCTTCCACTTCCAGTTGACAATGACAACGGTTCGAGTGGGCTCGAGTAGGTAGAGGACCCGGGGAAGGATTGTAGCATTTTTGGACAACCGGGATGTGATATGAAGACAACCGTGTGAATAGACTGCAGGGGAGTCACGAAAAAAGTTTGGGTTAGCTAGAAAAGGGGACTTTTTGGCCTTAATGTACCTATCGGAGTCGTCTTAAAATATAAATAAATAAAAGTGCCTAGTTTTATATTTTGTGTGCGTCATTTTAAGTTATGATGGAGTTGTTGATGCACACTTCTGCAATGAAAATAATAGCAATGACAGGAAACGCCGTGGCGACCCTAGCGGGTCGGGGGTCGTCACAAAAACATCTTTCATCACTCCATGGGTAACATATTGCTATAAAGTTATGCCCTTTGGCCTGAAGAATGCGGGAGCAACCTTTCAAAAAGCCATGGTGGCATTATTCCATAACATGATACGTAAGGAGATTAAAGTCTATATCGATGACATGATTGCAAAATCAAGATGAGGTGAAGACCATGTTGAAGTATTGCGAAAACTATTTGATATTGAGGAAATTCAACCTGAGGCTTAACCCTACAAAATGTATACTTGGGGCAAAGTCTAGGAAGCTTCTTGGACTTATGTTTAGTAACAATGGTATCGAGGTAGATCCCTCTAAGGTAAAGGCCATATGCGATCTAAAACCTCCCTCTACTGTTAAGAAAGTCCGAAGCCTGCTGGGAAGATTGAATTATGTCACGAGATTCATCTCCCAACCGTTAGAAACCGCTAAGCTGTTCTTCAAGTTGTTGAAGAAGAACGCCAAGGTCAAGTGGGATGAAAAATGCCAAAAATTCTTTGAAGAGCTTAAGTGATATCTTTCACAATCTCCTGTACTGGTGCTGCCTATCCAAGGCATGCGTTTAATCTTGTATTTCACCATCCATGAAGAGTCATTAGGAGCTATGTTGGTGCAAAAAAGACCAAATGATGGGATAAACCGTGCCATGTACTACCTCATTAAGAAGTTTACTACTCTCGAGATCCGATATCCCGAAGTGGAAAAGACCTGTGTAGCCCTGATTTGGGTATTATACCGATTGAGACAATATACTCTTCACCACCACATCTTGCTGGTGATTGAGAACGGCTCAATTAATATCTTTTGGAGAAGCTTGCATTGGTTGAAAAGCTCGCTAAATGGCAAATATTACTCTTTGAGTTTGATATCCGAAGCATGGCACAAAAGTTTGTCAAAAAATGAGTCATAGCTGACAAGTTAGCTCAAAATATTGAGAAGCATGATGATTAGGATGAAGTTGATGAATGAATCCAATTGGTCACACGTGACAAGTGGACCATGTATATCGATGGTACTATTAGTCTTTTTGGTTTTAGCATTGGGGCAATTTTAATATTCCCAGAGCGTAAACCCCAATAGCTACAAAGTTGGTGTTCCCTTATACCAACAATATTTCTAAATCCGAGGCCTGTATCATTAGTCTGCAATTAACCATCGATATGAAAATCAGAAAGCTTCAGGTCTATAGTAATTCCACACTCATCATTCTCCAAACAAGAAGCGAATGGCAAACACGAGACGTAAAATTAATTCTTTACCATGAATATCTTGAATACTTGGTCAAAGAATTTGACGAAATATCTCTTGATTATCTACCAAGATCGCAAAATCAATTTGTTGATGCCCTAGCAACCTTATAATCAATATTACAATAAATAAATGGCTTGAGCATTGATTCCTTACAAATTGACATTTTGAAAAAGCCTAATTATTGCCTAATGATTGAAGAAGAACCTAATGGTCAACCCTAGTATTATGATATCATGAACTACCTTCGAGAAGGCAAATTTCTCCAAGGAAGTGAAACCAATGATCGAAAATATCCTATATAGTTGGCGTCCAAATTCTTTCTCTGTGGGGGAGCCCTTATAAAAGGTCTTTCGATTCAGTTTACTAAAGTGCATAGACGCACAAGAAGCCAAACTCCTAATGAAAGAGATATATTAAGGACAGTGTGGCCCTCATATGAATGATCATCTCATGGCAAGGAAAATCATGAGGTTTGGTTAATACGGGTTGACAATAGAAGTAGATTGTATTCAACATGTCAGTTGTTGTCAGCAATGCCAAGTCTATGGAGACGAAATCAATGCTCCTTTTAATGAATTGCATCAAATGTCCGAACCTGGCCTTTCTCGATGTGGGGCATCGACATCATCGGGCCAATTAATCCCACAGCGTCGAATGGACATTGCTTTATTTTGGTGGCTATCGATTATTTCATCAAATGGATTGAAGCTAGCTCTTATACCCATGTCACTACAAAAAGTGTAGTAAATTTCATTTGTCGTGATATCATCACTCGATATGGAGTTCCCAAGGTGATCATCATTGACAATGGATCAAACTTGAACAACAAGATAGTGGACAAACTACTCAGTGAGTTCCACATTTGCCACTCAAATTTTTCTCCTTACCATTCACAAATGAATGGAACTGTGAAAGCGGCAAATAAGAACACCAAGAAGATTTTAGCCAAAACGGCTGAAAATTATCGTGACTGGCATGATCAGTTGTCATATGCTTTGATGGCTTACCGAACCTCAATTTGTACTTCAACTAGGGTAATGCCATTCTCATTGGTCTATGGAATGAAGGTTGTGCTATTCATGGAAGTGGAAATCCCTTCACTGATGGTACTTTCTTAGGTAAAGCTCTCTGAAGCTGAATGGGTTCGACAAATGTTTGAACAACTCAATATGATTGATAAAAAGAGGGTAAAAACCCTATGCCATGGATAAAGCTAACAGCAGAGAGAGTAGCCGAGTCATTCAACTATAAGGTCAGGCCAAGACATTTTGAGATCAACGATCTTGTCTTGAGAAAAGTCCTACCTATCATTCCAGATTCTCGTGGGAAGTTCACTCTGAACTACGAAGGTCTATATATTATAAGGAAGGTGCTACCTAATGGAGCATTGATCCTTGTAGAAATGGATGGCCAAGAATTACCAAGGCCTGTAAATGCTAACGATGTCAAGAAGTATTATCCATGAATAAAGTGAAAGGCTTTTGAACCACTTTTGGATTGAATTCGAGCCACTTTAAGATATTTGCATCATGCATCTCATGTATACATATCGCATTTGCATGGTTGTTCCTCTTTAGAACTTAGAAGTGGCCCTATCCCTTAGAAGTCCAAAAGAGTTAGTCAAAATTCTAGAATTGAACCCCTGTGCTGAACAAAGCCTCTTTTGTCCATAAATTTTGTTCAAAATTGTCTTCAAAGGTCTCCCCAGTAGGGTCAAAGGAACATTTTTTCTCAAAAAATTTTTTGATACATTCTCATTCCCCAAGGAGTGGAATTTAACTAAAGTGTGGTTTAGAAAATCCAAAAAGAATTATTAAATATGCCAAGTCGTAGCGCCTAAAATGATGAGAGGTGACCCCTTTGCCAAACACGTCCTTATACACTCTCTGAGAGAATTAAGTGAAAAGAACCGTAACCTAGGGCATAAGATTCTTTCACAGTGAATATATGATTTGAGATGATAAAGGCATTTCTTTCTTAATCACAAACACTATTGATATCTTTTGCAAGCCATTTTAAGCCAAATAGGAAGCATTCTCAAAATAACCTTGTCAAGAACAACCCCACATTGGGGTAGAAGAGGGGGTGTTGGTTGAAAATTATTGAGCCTTATGCAATTTTTCATAACCCCAGGAAATGATTATCTCCCCACATTGAGGCAAGGCATGTGATTTATCAATAAAATTAAGAATGTTGATCATATTTGTTAATACAACTCGAGAGTCTTAGGTATTAAAAAGAGAATGAAAACTAGGGGGTATGAAAAAGCAGTGTACCTGATAAAGTAAGGCCAATGCCCATGAAGAAAAATGCAAATAAAAGTAAAATTAATAGTTGTGCAAGAGACCACTCATTGAAATACAAAAGAAAAACTTTGCAAAGCACATGAATTGCAAGCAATGTCATTAGAAAATTGAGCAAAGCTCTCATGTCTCAAACAAATAGTCAAAAGGTCTCTCAAGATAAGTTAAACTTTAAGAGTCAGACTTCCGAAAATTTATGTGATGGTAATGATGCCAAGATAATCACTCACTTTTAAGCCCTTGATATCTGAAAATTTTTCAAGCCTTTTAAGCCTCACCCAAATCAACATTACAACCCTTATCCGAAGTCTCTTATAATTAGGATGGTTCGAGTGAAATGAGAATCTCACATAGGAGCTAACGCTAGAAAGAGTGGAAGCAATCCTATATTGTCTTTTCTTCAAGGTTCTTGATTTATAAACCTGATGAAGATATTATTTGAATATTTGTTTCTTGCCCTCAAAGTGCATACCCTTTGTATAAGCCCATGACCAAGCTATCATTATGGTCTTTTTAAAAGACCTTTTGATCAACAAATTGTATTCACCATGAACATTCCCGAAAACCTTAGACACAGGTTAAGTGAGACCTCTCCAATGAGATTTAAGCAATCATTCCCACGTCAAAGGATGGGAGTAAAAAACCCTTTTTGAGAGCTAGTGTAAAAGACCTTTTATTATTAGAATATTTCAACTTGGCATATTTGATTTGACCCTTAAATGACTATACAAACTTCATTTTGTAAAAATCCCTTCTGAAGGAATTTGACAATTGGTATCATTTGCTAAGACCATTTGAATGATTTCGTAAGATTGGCTCTCGAGCAATCTTGAAATCTCTTTTCGAAATATATGTTCCCCAGTGTTTTAGGTTTTTGGTCATCCTAAACCATACCCCTTATTTTAGGTTTTTGGTCATTTAAACCATACCCCTATTTTAGGTTTTTGGTCATCCTAAACCATAACCCTTGTTTCTAGTTTTTGGTCATCCCCTTATTTCTGGTTTTTGGTAATCTTAAACCATACCCCTTGTTTTAGGTTCCTGATTGACCTTAAAACTAGTCCCTTAGGTTCTTGGTCAACCTTAAATCTTGTCCCTTAGGTTCTTGATCAACCTTAAATCTGGTCCTTTAGGTTTCTAGTCAACCTTAAATCTTATCCGTTAGGTTCTAAGTTATCCTCATAAACTTTGTCTTTAGTTAATAGGTTATTATCATGAACCTTGACTTTAGGTTCTAGGTCATCCTTAAACCTTATCATTAGGTTAGTGGTCATCCTTAAACAATTCTCTTTTTCTTTTCAACAACTTCGTTTCCTTCATTCCATTCCATGAGAAAGACAAAGAGAAGAAACCCCAGCATGAGTCCAGATACCCCAATGAGTGAAGGTAAGTGTCGGGTATGTTCCTAACCAAATGTCATTTCCTTTGATATTTTCTCATTTCCAAAGTAGAGTCGACTAAAAATTGCAGACATCAATTTTTTCTTTGAGTGGAATTACTTGAACTCCCACTCAAAGAGGTATGCAGTGTTAACACCTAATTTTTAGTTGACGCATTGAAGAAAGAAAGAAAGTCGAGATTTGGTTTTTTAATCGCAACAGAGCCCATTTCTTGGCAAAAAAAAGTGTTGTTTTTCATTTTTTTTATTGCATTGTTACTATTTAGTGATTTTCGAGTCATTTTCAATAAAAACCCAAAAAATCAAACGGTTGACTTTCAAGTTGACTTCTCATTCAACTCTTTGACCAAAAGTCAACCCTAGGTCAAAATTTTACATTTTACCCAAAAAGATTCCATTTAACTTTAATTTTACTTTTATCAAATTAATTTATCAAAAATTCAAAGATTTGACAAAAAAAAAAGTCAATTTTTAGAAAAATCAATTAAAATGTTAACTTTTGGTCAAACCTTTGACCATAAAAATTTTAAAAAATAATAAATGCACAAACATATTTCTTTTAATGTCAATTTGACTTTTGTATTGAAACTTTCGTAAAATTCGATTAAGAACCTTATTTTGCGAACTTTTCAGTTTTAGTTTCTAAATCGACTTAAAATCAAATTATTTTTATTTTAGTCATAGTTAGGCATAGTTCGTCCTCCGATATTTCGTTTATGGACTATTTTAAATCCGATCGTACATTCAATTTTGCAATTTACCGAGTCAAAATACAAATTACCATTTTGAGCCCTAATTGGGGAGTCAAAATCGATTCTTCATGACTTGCAAACAATTCTCTAAGATGTGTCCAAATCCAAAATCGATTTTGAGAAACTCATATCAAAACTTATTAGTTTGATGAAATTTATCCTTCCAAGTATAAGAAAGTCAAGTAATTAAACTTCAATCGACAAAATTTAAATTAACCCATTCATTGTTATGATTTAATTTGAATGCAATAAGTGTTCTTACACATGAGTAGTTCATTAGATGGGGCAATTGTAGCATTAATTGAACTCAACTTTAATCAATTTACAATTTTACCCATTGAATTGCAAATTTGATCATTGTAGCACTTTAGGCTCAATTCAAAGTACTCATGGTTTTAACCCATTTTCTTTCACAATAATCATTCAATTATGTCAAAAAAGACCCCTAGATCACATTCGTAAGGTTTGATTAGCTCAATTGAATCTCAATCGGCCAATTTCTTGTTAAATAGGATAAATTTCCTTTCAATTGGGTTCTTTATGGACCAAGTTGCATAACTTTTGAACCCACAAGGACCTCAAGTGTGCGAAATGGCCTGAACCGGACCAAGTCAATTAAAAACCGGTTAAGAACTAGTCAAATCGGATTGGACTGGTCTAACTATTCTAACTGGCCGTCAACGATGCTAGCCGGTTTGGTCGCTTGCCGACCGGTTTTGGATCTTCGGTGACTAGTTTTGGGATCCTCCTAATGTCAATTTCACTCCTACACTTCAATCTCCCAACATTTTACATGTTGGTCCTCGAATTTCATCAAATTGCAATTTGACTCCTAATCAGACATTTTAACGCAGTCTCAATTTTGGCTCAGCTTTTTGTAAATCAAACCCATTGGATAGATTACTCAATACTTCAAGATCATGATCCAACATTCAAAATCAAATTTTAATCGTTGGATCAAGATTTCGACTGTCGGATGAAATTACATGGTTTGGGGTAGTATATGAGCTCATTTTCCCTTTATTTTTTAGGGGGGCCTCATTTTGCATGAAATCCACTCTCTCTCTTTAGAATTCTCTCTCTTCTCCCTCTGGTTTCCCGCCCATTTCTCTCTCTTCTCTCTCTTCTCTCTCTTCCTCAAACTGCCTCAAATCGATTCTCTCCAATCGTTGCTCACCGGCCTTGAACCGGGGGCTTACTAGCCACCGCTAGCCCCCACAGTGGACTTCATCTCTTCCCGTCTCAATCGAACCACCTACATGACCAGACAATAGCTGGTTCTCCCCGTTCGACAGTTCTTCTCCAGTCAGATTAAAGACCGACGATCATGCTGGTCTTGCCTTCAATCTATTCGTCTGTTGAACTGGCCACCGTCCAATGGTTTTTGGCAACTAGATTGGCCCCGGTCTATTCACAGGAGGAACCCCGACTCTCTAGTGGTTGAGGCCTTAAAGATCGGTTATCAAATTGCATCCAGCGGCTTGATCTTCCTCGGAAACTCCAAAACCGGCCTAGACAAGACCGATTCCATCCCAACCTAAATCGACGGCCACCACAGCTTCCAGGCGCCCCCGATCACCAATGATCACCTGTTTTGAAAGTCCATGATCTAGCTATAGTCAAGGATCAGCTGGTCAACCACCAGTGGGCTTTGATTAGACCGATCCTGGTTTCTTTTGCTATAAGCGGTCCAGTTGACTTCGTGGCAATTTGTGGCAGTCCGGTCGAGGGTTTGATTGGATCGGTTATGATCAAAATCAACAAAAACACATAAAAGGTAACGATCTCAATCTCGAACCCCGTGAAACGAGACTAGATTAACCGGTTGGGGCTCGGGTTCAATTTTAGGTTAATATGCTATGTTTAGATGTTAGATTGATGGATTTGGATATTGATTTGCTATGCTTGATTATTTTTAGATGATATGAATGATTGAACTTGATTAAGGCCTGAATCTCTATTTTCGTAGCTAGTAGACTGATATGTTGTTTTGGACAAAACGAGGTATGAAATGATCTCATTTCAACTCAAGTCCTCTTAGACATTTAAAAAAACACATCACTAGCTTCAAATCAATGGGACACATGTCTCGATCAAGCGATGTTTAACCCTAAAAAAAAATATACCTCCAAAGATGAGCGATTTTGCAATAGTTTAGGTTAGTTTTCAGTTCTTTCCTAGTTCCTAAATGTGATTTTTTTTCTATTTTTGTGTAACTTACTATGGTGATTTTTGGACAATCTTGTCTACATAAAAGTTGTTTATTATTGTGTTTAGAATCCCCTGAAATTTTTTCGGAATTTTTGGATATGTTTAACTAGGTCAAAATTGCCTAGATCTGAGCATAGGACGATTTGTCCTACACTAATGCAAATTGAATTTTGGTAAAATTGAGTCCACAAGTGAGTTTGTTAGGTCTCAAATCCTCCATGAAAGATGGAATACATACTATGTGTGTCTTATCAATGCATGATTTGCAAAATGTTGATGTTGTCTAGCGTGTCAATTGCATGAATTAATATGAAAAAGTGCTACAGTAACATATAGCTTGGGTATGCATGTCTGTTTTGCCATTTTTTCCATGACTCATGTGGTTTCATCTAGGTTTCGAACTCCAATGAAAAATGTTCATCATCGTATGTCCTATATGTGAAATTTTTTGTTAGATTTTTTCATGTCATTAAATAGCCGAAATCATACTTTTTTTGTGATGCTAATATCGTAACGGAACCTTACCATATATGCATTTTATCATGCTTGCTTGAGTCATCTAGAGACCAAAGCTTTTTTGGCGTCTCTGAGTGGTCTAAATCTGTCCCTGATGACTGCAACTGAATCCACTGATTGCTGAACTAACTCTAGATTTATAACTTTCTACACTCTGACTTCATCCCAACAACCTGGATTTCTGCACTCTCTGCCTTACAACACTTAAACTGCGCCATCTAAGTGGTCTGCTAATAACCGTTACAGTGAGCTTTTGACAAAATCTTTTCCTTAAGATCCACATCATCAGGTACAAACAGTCGTCCACAAAATTTTAATGTTCCTTCCTCAGTAGCTTGCAAATCAGCCTTTCCCTTTTTTGTATCTTCTTGCAGAATCTTCTGGATCCCTGGATCTGTCAACTGCAACGTCTTGATTCTTAGTTGTACTTCTGGTTTAATTATGAGGATGACCATAAGATAAAGGCAGCCTACTCAGATTTGAAATCGAATCTCCAGCTCCTTCGAATATAGTTTTCTCCTGAGTCACCATCTGCGCAATCGATCACTTTCGATTCAATGCATCTATAACTTTACTAACTTATCCGGGGTGATGTAGGAAGTTGCAATCACAGTCCTTGAGAAGTTCCATCCGACGACACTGTCTCTTGTTCAATTGTTTCTAAATCTCAGCTGATGACGACCCATACTCAGGTCAACCAATGAGAACATCGAAGTTCCCTGTAACTAATCAAATTGATTCGTCAATTCTTGGCAATCGACACTCGTTCTTGATTGTCACCCAGTTGAGTTGCCGGCAATTGATGCAAAGGCGCAATGACCCATCTTACCTTCTCACAAACCGAACTGGTGCTCTCCCAAGGTGATGCACTAGGACATATAAATCCTTTATCCAACAATTCATGCATCTGCACCATCAGTTCTTTCAAAGTTCCACTCACGAGTCAAGTCCAGTTCATTTTTTTTTTCTCAGATGACCTTGATGGCATCAATTGACTTCTCGAAGTCCCATCACAAGGCCCATCGTGATGTGTTTCCACTTCCACTCGGGAAGCTCTAAAGGTTGCAAAGGTCTTCCAAAACCAGATGCAATCATCAATACTGATGTGGTAGTTAGCTTCTGCTTAAGTTCTTAGAGCTACATTCGCACTTATATGTCCCAACGAACTTCTCTGCCTTCTTTGGCAATCTAGCCAGAAGCGTAGTTATTGCAAAAAACCTCCTCACAAACCTATATGTAATACCTGTCAACCCCAAGAGACAGTCTTGGTCGGGTTCACGGAAATCCCGTCCATGTATTTCCCTTAAACGTCTTTCATATTCCTCTAGACTTCTAATGCACACCCATATGTCGTCAATAAACACTATCATGACTCGATCTTTCTTTCTAGGAGCAAACCGAATGATTCCTCAAGAAACGTGTCAGAAAACTTCCATACCACGACGATGTCCTCCACTTTTGGTTCCTCAAATGCCATATTCACTACTGTTGCCAAATAATCGAGTTTTCCTAAATGATGACATTAAACAAATGAGGATCCTTTAAGATCTTTAACAACTCGAATTTTTCACTTGATAACGGAACAAACTGGATTACTGCATAATGACAATTCATTACAACAAGATGCTCCTTGAACCAATCTTTTCCATTACAATCTCAAAGTTATACATAAGCAAGAATAGCAAAGTACCACTCTAACCAGTAATTCTCCTTTTTGTAACTTCATTTAAACACATTGAAATTCTACAAGTCTAATCAAAGTTCCGATGTGCCACACTAATAAAATTATTCTGAAAACATTCTTCCCCTATTCGGTGCATGGCTTGGTTCATTCTTATCCTCTTCGCCATCCTAGTGGCGTCCTATCTGCAATGAATTAAGTGGCGCGTACCCTCTGTCTTGTCCCATCGGTTGCAGCGGCGGCAACTAAGATCTCATCGACCTATGTGGACAATCCTTGACTAGGTGGTTGTGCTGGCGACACCCGTAGAAAACTCTTGTCTGAGAAAAACATGAGGCTGATCCATGTCGTCTCCCATAAAAATGACATACTCCATTCTGATTAGGTGCTGACTTTCCTGTCCCACCCTTCCTGTTGAGCGGAATAGAATACATTTCTCCAGTCATCAGTTTCTTCCCAAACTGATTTCCATCCCAATTAGACCCGAACCGTGACCCAGATGCAGCGGCTCGTTCGATCTAATCTCTCTATCATCTGGGCCCGTTTGTAAAGGTTGTTGTAGTCCTTTAGATCTAATGGCACCAGTTGACTTCTCACTTCTAGTCTGAGTCCATCTCTGAACCTTCTACCTCAACCTACCGGATTTTGGACCAATTCGGGGGCATACTGTGACAGTTCAGCGAACTTCGCTTCATATTGATCAACTGTCATCGTACCTTAGTGAAGGCGCTAAAATTCTACCATCTTCAGTTCTTTGGCCGTCTCATAAAAGTATTTGTTGTTGAAGACCTCAACAAAGGCATTCCACTCCGGAACCACGCCTTCAGGGAATATCGTTCCTCTGGTGGCTCTCCACCATGTGCCTGCAATCCCCTTCAATTGGTAAACTGTGAGAACGACCTTCTTTGCCTCAGTGCACATCAGTAGTTCAAAGGCATTCTCCATCTCCTAAATCCATAAGGCTGCAGCTTTGAGATCTCTTGCTCCCGTGAACTTCAGCGAATTCAACTTTAGAAACTATCCCACCAACTTATGCATAGGCCTCATGGCAACCGCGTTCCCTTGTGGAACATCAGCAAGAACTACAGCAGGTGCAACAGCAGCAGCAGTAGCAACAGCAACAATGGTAGCGGCTTGATTCTGGGCTTACTGCTCCATTCGATTTCCCATTGTCTCTAGCGCTTGCATGATCCCGTCCATTCTCGGATCACTAGGGGCTGCTACCCTAGCACCAACCGGCGGTGGTGCTACTCTACTAGCGTTGGCCTCAGCATGCACTCTACCTTAGGTACCGACTTTAGTCGACTTCCTACCCCGAGCAACTAACGCAACAGTCCTCTTCCGAGGAGTCCTCAAATCTGGATCACTCATTCTACAGGATCTCCACAGAACCTGCTTTCCAATTCCTCACTGAATTAGGAAAATTGAGTGACCCACACCAAACAAGTAGCTAGCCAATCACAGGCGTCTACATAAGGAAAAAGCCTTTCCTACTCACTATCTTAAAACCCATCGCACCTTTTCAATCCAAACACTAACCTCGCTCTAATACCACTAAATGGGGATGTCACGCCCTGAACCTCGAGCACGCAAGCATCCCTCGGTGATCGATAGAATTTTGCGACGCTCCCAAGACTCGTCGCCGACCCTTGTCATTTTATTGCACATGCGGAAGCAAACTAACTAATCCCCTGACAACAACATACATGGGATAGAAAAGTAGGACAACCAGTTTCAATTCAAGTACGCTTTCATAACACCACAAGCTTATACAGATGGTCTATCTTATAAAGAACTACTAAGCCACCTATGCTCCTGACCCTTCAGCTTCAAGCTCCGAGTTCTTCACACTAGGGACCTGAAAATGGTTATACAATAACCAGTGAGATATAAATCTCAGCGAGTCCTCCCCTAAGCCCTTGATTAGAACACCAACTCAACTCAGGGTATCTCATCATAACCACCCCACAACAAGCAATAACCAACAATCAATTCACATACAACCTTACCTGGCGTGCCATACCCTGCACGATATCACTCCGCATTATACATATAAAGCACATGGCCATTAGATGATGCAGTTCATCAATCACACACGAGTGTGTGAGGGCTGGTGTCACACCTCCTTTAAGGCCATTGAAGGTTGGCTTCAATTCCCTAAGCATATGACCTCATCTTCTCTCTCTTCTCTAGCCTTTCTCTCCCTACAACTAGGGGCAATTTGGTCATTTCACCTTGCACAAATTACCAATTTGTCCTTGGGCTGAAATTGGTGGATGGGCCTAAGAATTGGTCTTGGCCATGAAAAAGAATGGGCTTGGGAATTGGTTGGGCTTGAAATGGTTAAGAATTGGCCCATGGGCTTAGAAGATGAATAGTTGGTTTGGGCCCAATGGGCTCAACTGCTTGTCTTAGGCCCATTATGGTGGTTGTCCCACCTTGGGCCTAAGGCCCACTCTGGCTTAGCCTGACTTGCGTCCTCATGGGCTCGCTTCATTAGTCCAAAAATCCCTTTTTCCAATTGCTCGACTTAATTAGCGTTGTCGACTGTCAAAGGAGCTTCATCCAAAGTCCTTCCCAAACGTTCCCAATAATTCGAAACCCAATCTTTAGTTCTCATGCCATGTCAATTTCGCCCGATGCCATTTCGGGTATAACTCAGACTAATGCGCGACTCTGAGGATTCCTGCATAATCGACTCGTGTCAAATCACGTTCAAGATATCTCGACGCATGGACATCCTTGACTATATGAAATTATGGAGGATAGATTCTTATTTCAAAGTACATGATTACTGAGGATTGACATAGGGTCATTCGTGGATGCGATAATAGTAAACAGAATCACCCGTCATTCCATTATGTTCTATCCACGAATTGACTTCTAGTCGACCTTGGAATCAGCCTGCCTATCTACAAGATCTTCCTAACGCAAGTCTTATAGGCAAGTCATTTTCCCAGGTTGAGTCCTCTAGTCATACGAGTTCTGTCCTCATTAGCCTTTCCTCTCAAGGTCAATATCTCAGGAGTGATCAATTCCGAGTGAGATCAACCAACAATGCATTGACGAAATTCACATTCATTCATCCCTCAGAAGGCTCAAATTTCAAGATGTCACAATCGACGTGATTGTGGTTAGGTCGGGATTCCCATAGGATTACCAGACTAAACTAGAGTGATCGTGGTTAGGTCAGGATTGAACCCCATTTTTGCCAAAGAGTTTACCCGTGTCGTGTGATTGTCGACCAGGATGATAACTCTCAACACCGAAAAGGAAATTTCGGGATTGAGAAGGGTTACTTGTACTACATGCTCGTAGTTGGAGTGGTACCCACCTCAACACCATCCTAAGAAATCATGTGCGACCCAAGTCTGATAGTAGGTCGTCTGTGCTAAAGTGTAGTGCAATACAAAGAATATGTGCGCAACAATTTATAAACAAGCACCTCTTCAAAAGCTCAAAACATAAATATTAATTTCCAACTCCACACCTATGAGACAAAGGTTAACAAAAAGTCTCCCTTTATAACTCTCAACTGCAGAAACATTTGACACTCACGTTAGGGACTTACCTGGTATCCTCACTATCAAACAAAAAATATTTTTGAACAAGATAGATTTAGACCTAAGTCTTCTAAGGCTTAAACCAAATCCCTAGTGGAGTCGCCAATCTATCGCGACCTACCCCTCGAGGAAGGGAATATAGGTTTAAGGGCATTGTCTACAAGATGGGTTTACGATCCATGATTAGCCACAGGCTCTCCCAAAGCTCATACCTTGCATGAATTGGGGGGTTCATAAGAATTTTGTAGTGAGGAGTTGCTACTAACCTATGGGGTCGGCTAGAAACCAAGGGAGACATGGGAGTGTACCTTGCTTCCTACACAAGCCATAGAATCTAGAATTGATGACTTGATTAATGTAGTGCCATTTCGGTATCTAATATTGTTTATTTTAAAAAGAAATTTTTGTCAAGTGGTTTGGATTAATTTTAGACCAATTCACTAACGTGTGAGGTGATCAGGCAAGTATACAATTATTAAAATAAAAATTAGCAGCCAAGGAAAGCATTCAAATAAATTGCATGGGAGAGCAAAGATTTAACATTAAGGAAAAGATGAATGCTAATCCTAACTAGACTAAAGGAAAGCCAAAATCAATGTATCAATGTCATGCAATCAAGGGCACTTGTCTCTAAGGACAATTAAAATCCTAAGGTAGAGCCCTAATTGTCACACCCCCGTTCCATCCTTGGTACGAGAGCATGACCCGACAGGTTAGCATCGATGCCCCGAGCAACGTCAAACGTCTCGAAAGTCTTTTATCTTTAGTTAAGCACATGCAGAAGTGATCATAAACAATATCCATACAAACAAACATGGAAACTAGGCAAGACATATGCAAGCCAAGCAAATAAAAGCAACATATATATATATATATATATATATGTGTGTGTGTGTGTGTGTGTGTGTGTGTGTGTGTGTGTGTGTGTGTGTGTGTATTCACATATCAAAAGTTGTTTTGATTACACGCCCGTCCTAATCCTAGGCTACTTATTTTTGTTTCCATATATAGTCAATCAAAAGGCTGGGGTAGCCTAGCTCCTCTACCAAGCTACTCCTAAAAGCGGCCTCCATGCTAGGTTCATTCCATTCTTGGACTCAGGTTCACCCATCCTACACACCTGAAATTGTGAGAATAACAAGAGTGAGTCAATGACTTAGTAAGTAGAAATATCTAATTCTCCTATAGGAGGACATCTCACCGCTGATCGTCGGATACAAGGTCACCACCCACTTGTCAATGGCAAATCAATAGCAAGGTTCGTTCCTTGTCTTACTTATGCATATGAAAGGCTTTCAACCATCTATGTGCTTTCAAGAATCAAAGACAATGAGTTAGTACATAGGAACAAGCTTTTCAAAGATCCGTGGCTTATGATCATTTTGGTCGCGAAAAGGGATGCGTGCATCTCATGAAACTCATTCAAGCACTAAGTGACCCAATTCAAACATATGCTCAAATTGATACAAGGATTTAACAATACATATCAAAACAAACCCAGCTTTTGCAAGCATCTCACATGGACTTTCATTTTTCTTTTTCCGTATCATATTCGTCGAAATTAATCGACTCTTCTGATAACAATCGGGTTACAGTCCCCCTTTGGCAACCGGCATTGTCCTAATCTCATTATCAGGATGGCATCCAGGGCGACCCCCAAGCATCGGCCTCACCAAGGCCGGCATCGTCCACGATCTCAATATCGGTACGGCATCCAGGGCTTTACCCCAGGCAACGACCCGGCATTCCCCAATGTCGGCATATAAGTCCTTATGTGTCCATGCGCTTCAAGTATCAATCGATTCATTTTATCTTTGAACTTTTAGTCGGATGAAAGGCCCGAAGGCATGCCGTGCAAAGTGAATCAATGAATGACTCTTATACATCGCCCCATCGAAGAATTAGGAAAATCTACTTACTATTTTTTGGACCTAGCTCCAAGATGCTTCCTTGGTGGTTGGTCGGTGTCTAGGGTGGCTTGGAAGAGAAGGGTGTGAAAGAGAGGAGAGGAAGGGAGAGGAAAGGAGAGAAAGGCCAAGCCTTAAAATGTGAGGATGGCTTTCCTCCTCTTAGATTTTTATACAAACTCATGATTATGCCTAAATGACAAGTTGGCCTACCTATCTTCTCGAGTTCGCGCCTAGGTCCTTTGGTGTTGGCTTATGATTGGTCCACCTATTTGCTTATCCTCCAAGGCTCACTCTAGGCTCATTATTGCCTATGGCGCCTAAGGGACACATAAGCCCCCTTAATTCTTAAGTCTTCTTCTAATTGGTTGGTTTTTAGCTTGTTCATCAAGGCTATAATCTAGGGCCATCATACCCTAAGATTTACCTAAGATTTGGTCATTAGGAAACTTGGACTTTGGACAATTTGTTAACCACATGAGCATGTAACTCATTAAGCTCATTAAGTAGCTAGCTTCCAAAAGAATTCAATACATTCTTATCTTCAAGCCAAGAAGACTCTAGCTTAGCTTCTTCTTCAAATTAGGCATGCACCCTCCTTCCCCTCCAAGTTGGGCGTGTGGTTCTCCCATTCTAAGGCAAAAACAGTTTTGAGCAACTTTTGAAATCAGTAGCATTACCTTATCAAACGGGCTTGCAAAATTATGAAATTATAATATGTTGTAGAGAAGACCATAGAAAAAAAATTTCATGAGGAATCCAAGCCAAATTCGTTATGTGGGAAGAGTAACAAATCATTGAACACAACCCAAAAATTCGTCTGTCAAACAGATTCAACGGTCAGAGAGAGAGACTCATTTCGAAATCCAAATCTTCACAAAAATCTTTAAAATTTTAATATTTTTTAGATATGGATGTTATTTAAAACTTTTGTGACTGAAGTATGTCTAAATTTGAAAGGGAATATTTTATAAAAATTCAAGAAAGCAACTTGGTTACCGTTTTCACTATACTGGGCAGGTTCTATACGGTAATTGATTGAGCCTTTGTCCCAACCATTTCACCTCAGAAAATATGAAATTTAAGTATGTTATAGATTAAGATGTTTTGAACAACTTTCATGAGAAAGTTTCTCCAAATTCGAAGCAAAATGAGCTCTATAAAATTGGAAAGAAGGAAAGATCCAGCAATTTTGAAAAACTTGGAAGTCAAAACCTATGAAACTCAATATGGAATCAAGGCTATATGATAGCCATAATTGGTTTGAATGTGTCCTATTTTTATTGGGACACTTGGCTTGGATACTTTGCTTAATTCCCAAGGTAAAATCCTTGGTAATCATGACCATATCTAGAAAAATCTAGGTGGAATGATAAGTCAACCTCCTTCATGAAGAAGTTAGGGTGTTCTTGAGAATTCCATTTTGTCAATTTCTTCCTCAAGAAAGCAGTCCAGAGAAATCCATCATCTAGGTTGGTTCGAGGGCCAGAAAAGAGATCATTAGGTACACCTTGAAAAATCAAATCACGTACACCTGAGATTTGGCCATCACACCTCATGCTCGCCCGAACCATTCATTTGGACGGTCGATCGGCTTAAAGGGTTAATTGTCCTTCGATCGGTTCAAAACTAATCCTAAGGCTATCCATGACCTAGTACTAAACCAAGGTACTCATAGACCTTAGAATTAGTGACGAAATGGCAGGATCTATCCCTGAGCTCATTCCGATCGACACCCAATCCATCTGTATGGTTCATGGTTGGCGCATTACTGATCCATGATCGAACATCACCAATTCAATATTCATTTTCGATCACTAAAAATTAAATAGGGAATGATGCATTTTTCGTCTGAAGATCCATGATCGAACATCACCAATTCAATATTCATTTTCGATCACTAAAAATTAAATAGGGAATGATGCATTTTTCGTCTGAAGACAATCACGCTTGATCAAGTCAGCGGTTGGCGAAATCATCCGCGGTTGGCACTATGACCTATCATGACCATATGCCGATCCAAAATTATCTTGTAACTAATCCTCATGATCAAAATGTCATCTTATGAGCTGGTAATCTTATCTCATCGGTATGGTCGGTAGAAAATTCATGACCGACATCTCGACTCGCCGTGGATCGGTCGGACCATAATCGATCTGTGATTCTTTGTCGATTGAATCGATCAATCCATGGCCAATGACCCATGGTCGATTCTTTTTTGACCTTATGGCCAATCCTTATGGGCTCAGAATCAAGGGTGTTACACTAATTCTAAAGTTAAAAACCTCCGCTTTTCAAGAGAAAACAACCTAAAAGACTAATTTTAACCTTTTCGAAAAATTTTAATTTTTCAAAAAAAAATGGATTTTTATTTTTATGAAAAATGAATTTTCAAATTTTCTCAAAATTTTTTTGCATTTTCAAATTTTTAAATTTTAATTTTTTTTCAAAAATTTTCAATTTTTTAATATCTTTCTAGATTTTTGAATTTTCCGAAATTTCTTTAAATTTTTATTTTGAAATTTTTTGAAATTTTTGAAATTCTTTGAATTTTGAATTTTCATATTTTTTAATTTTTTTAAGAATTTCGAATTTTTTAATATCTTTCAAAAGTTTCTTTGAAATTTTTAATGCTCTCTGAAAGTTTTTGAATTTTCAGAAATTTTTCTTTTTTTTGAAATTTTTAATATATTTTCAGTATCTAATATTATTATATTCAATGAAAAAGTTCAGTCCAGTAAACTCAATCCGACCCATTGACTTGACCCAAACCTAGATTAAAGCCAAAATAGACAGAACCTATTTCTTAAAACCTTTTTTTTTTTTTTTTCATATTAATGTTGATATTTTGATTAAAGTTTTTGTCTTTTCCTATTTCGTCTTTTCAACTACAGCTCCTCCTTCCCAAAGCCAACTTTTGCTTTTTATTTTTATTTTTTATTTTTTCAATTTTTATGCACTTTTTTCTTTTTATTTTTTATTTGTCTCTTCTCCTATGGTCTTCTTCTCCGTGCGTCTTCTGCTCCCCGACGCCTCCTTGCATGGCTTCCCCCGAAACTTCACCTAAACAGCAACACCGGCGGAGCAACCAACGACCCTTCCATTGCCAAACCACCGCTGTCTACCGATTGTCCATTCCAACCAGTGATGACCACCATCGGCCATGAACTCCGGCGGCCAAACCATTTTCGAGCGCAAGAATCACCCCGGCTCAAAAATACACTATTGCTCCACGAAAATCGCATGAAATCGCAATGGAAACATAAAAGACAAGCACGGTCCAACGTATATAAAAGTAAGCATGAATCAAACCGAGTTTCAACCCAGGTTGCTTCTCGGTTCTCTCTAGGACATTTTGTCAAACACATGAGGTGCATCAGCTGGGGGGAGGACTTAGGCTCACTTGGTACATGGATTCAAGCAAACATCAACACGACATGCAAAAACAAACACTCCAGACCTGCTTAGAGACAAGTTAATCACATTTGAAACAGATATGAACAAAGAACAACTATCCTCAATTACAACAAACCCACAAAGCTCGGATCTCGTTCAAGCATTTTCACGAGCAATTGGTGTACACTACCGACACAAGGGATTTTTGACGATACAGACACTAGCACAAATCTAAACCTCTACGACACATACTAGAATACCTAACAGCTTTAAGGGAGGACCGGCTTGGACCGAAACTTGTGCAAAATAGTCGGCGCGAGCTCCGGCCCAAGACCTCCCAAAAAACACGGAACACATGGTCAGAAAGAGCCTACCTAGTTCAAGGGGAGGGCTACAGCGGATAGAGGTTGACGAACGGACCTCAGATGACAGCCAACCACTTTCTCGATCTCACTTTCTACCTAGGTTGCTCTCTGCTCTCTCTCTCGCTCTCCAGGTCTCTCTACCTTTTAAGCTCGGCTAGCAAAAAGAGTGCATGGCTTCTGCAATCGCAACCTGTCACGGCCTACTCGTCGTGGCAGACTTGATCCCCAACCCTAGGATCACACTACCACTTGTTGTACCTCTATCACTCTTCCTTTTTTGCAGAAGGCATGAGCGGCGTGAAGGGGAAAAGAAGAGAATGCACGCAGGTTAAGCCAAGAAAGGAAAATGAGGCTGGGCTTGGGCCCAAGCAAAAAGAGATACAGAAATGAGGAGACCGGGCCTAGCTCGATCCTTTCCCTTTTTAATTTTATTAATTTTATTTTTTTAATAATTAGTGATAGTACTGTAAATGCTTCTATTGTCTACATGCAATGCATTTTAATGGAAACATACGCATACATTTTAACAAAAAAAAAAATATATATATATATATATATATATATATATATATTGATCTTTTTTAGAAACTAATCCCTGATCTTCCATACAGTTAACTCCTAATTAAAAAGACAAAATTTAGGCGTCAATAGTCACGTAGTGACAGGTAAAGAATATAGGTGGACCCAGTCAAAGTCGAGATAGTGATAAATTGGCCTAGACCCTCAATGGTAATAGAAGTTCAGAGTTTCTTGGGTATAGCCGTGTACTACCGAAGGTTTGTGGAAGGATTCTCACAAATTGCGGGACCATTGATTTAGCTAACCTAGAAAAACTCAAGGTTTGAATAGTCGAAGGAGTGTGAGCAGTGCTTTCAAGAACTTAAGAAGAAATTGACCACGGCGCCAATCCTAACGATACCTTCAAGATCTAGAGGTTTTGTAGTCTTTAGTAATGCATTCCACAAAGGGTTTGGTTGCATATTGATGCAACATGGAGAAGTCGTTGTGTATGCATCAAGACAATTAAAACCATATGAAATGAATTACATCACCCACGACTTAGAACTCGCTACAATTATCTTTACCTTGAAGATATGGAGGCATCATATATGGAGAAAGGTTCAAAATCTACATGGAACACAAGAGCTTAAAATATTTGTTCCCCTAGAAGGAACTAAACATGAGGCAAAGACGGTGAATGGAATTATTAGGACTACGACTGTGAGATCTTATATCACCCGGGAAAGCAAACAAGGTTACGAATACTCTCAATCAAAAATCAACAATGGCGATAGTAAGTATGATGGTTAAGGAACGGAACTTATTAGAGGAAATTTCCAATTTTGAGTTCAAAGTAGGGATGGTTGATTCTACAAGTGTAATAGCCACACTTAGAGTTGAGCCCGATATTATAGAACAAACTAAGAACTTGCAACAATTGGAGCCGAAATTTCGAAAATCCTGGACGAGACCTTAAAAGGAAAGAGGCTGGATTATCAAGCCTCAAATGAAGGAATTGTGAAGTTTCATGGATGGCTTTGTGTGCTCGACAATGACAAAATAAAGATCGATATCTTATCAGAAGTGCATCAGAGTAGCTACAATATCCATCCAGGAAGTATAAAGGTGTACATAAATTTTTCACCAATACTATTGGTGGAACGGAATGAAGACAGACATCGCTAGGCATTTTTCAACATATTTGACGTGTCAACAAGTGAAAGTAGAGCATCGGAAGCCTGGGGGATATTAAAATTGTGGAGATACCAAAATGGAAATGGGAACATGTGATGATGGACTTTATGCAAGGACTGCCAAGGACCTCAAGTGGGCATGATTCGATCTGGGTAATAGTGAATCAACTAACTAAGTTGGCTCATTTTCTAGCATTATGGATAGACTACTCACTAGGGAAGTATGCCACATTGTACGTTAAACAAATAGTACGAGTGCATGGGGTCCCTATAACTATAACATTAGATCGAGATCCATGATTTATATCGAACTTTGGCAGAATCTCCAAGTTGCTTTAACGACCAAACTCCAGTATAGTATGGCTTTTCATCCATAAACGGATGGGCAGTCAGAAAGGATTATATAGACACTAGAGGATATGTTGCTAGCCTGTGTCATCGACTTTAAGGACATGGGACGAGAGGTTACACCTAGTAGATTTCTGTCACGACCTACCCTCAGGGGGAGGGAATGGGTTTAGGGGTATTGCCTAAAGGACGGGCCTAAGGCCCATGATTAGATGTAGGCTCTCCCAAGCCCATACCCTGCGTGGCATTGGAATATTTTTAAGAACTTTGCAATAAGGAGTTGCCACTAGCCTTTGGGGTCAGCTAGAAACCAAGTGAGATATGGGAGTGTACCTCACTTCCTACGCAACTAGAGAATCTAGGGTCAGGGACTTGATTACATTAATTGACCAATTATTGCCATTTCGGTACCTAATCTTGTTCATTTTAACAAAATGATTTTTGTCAGGCAGTTCGGATTGATTTTATGCTTATCTACTAACATGTGAGGTGATCATACGAGTACGCAATCATTAAAGTGACAATCAAGATCCTAATTGCAGTAGATTAACACATGTGTAATTAAACATAATTAAGTATGCAAATTAAACGCAAGATATAATCAAAACACAAGCAACTAAAAGCCTAATTACACTAAAAATGCAAAACATAGCAATTTCTAACCAAACCCCATCTTTTTTTTAATTTTCGAAATTTTTTAATTAAATTTTTTAAAATTTTTCTTTTAATTTTTTTAAATAATTTTTTAATATATACATATTTTTAATTTTTCGAAATTGTTTTCTTTTATGATTTTTCTTTTTTTTGGGGACCGGACCGGGTCGGGTCGAGTCTAACCGGGTCCGACTCAACCGGACTCGACCCAACCAAGTTAGGCCCGACCGTCCCTAGTCTGGCTTAACTTAACTCAACTTGGGCCCGAGAGTCGGGCCCAAGCGAAAACAGGAGTCGAGTGGGCCAGATCTAGGATATGGCCCACTCGATCTCTCGTTGGTCGCGACTACCCGCCGCGACTAGGGGCGCCAAGAAGGCACACGCCGGTGACACACAAGCCGTAGCTAGGCGGGGTGAACGGCACAGCTTCCCTGGCTACAACGGCATCCCTCTGGCAGTCAGGGGTCCTAGGGCTCCATGTGGAGGAGCTTCGAAGGGAGAGAGCCCACTTGGGCATTATGGCGAACAGGTAGAGGGCATGGGCGAACCAGGAGGCTTCCAACTTAAACCGGACCCGAGGCAGCAACGGCGGTGACTAGCAAGCAACCAACAACAGACAGGAACCTAAGGGGGACCTATGGAGGCCGGAGCTCGCCCGAAACGGACGGAACGAACTCCAGCCAGCTCGAGCTCAAAAAATGCACACCAAATATTCGATGAAATGCCAACCTTAGTTCCGAAGAGAATGACAGCTTGGAGACGCGCCTGCGGCAGCGGTGGCGGTGATGGCGACTTGGAGATGCGTTGGCGGCAGTAGTAATGATCAAGAGACGCATCGACAACGGTTGCAACGATCGGGACATGTCGGCGGCAGTGGTCTCGGTGAACTTCCCCTCCTTTTTCTTTGTGTTTCTCTCGCTCTCCTTTTGTTCTCTCCCTGTTCAGCCCCCTGTTTTTTCCTTTTCCGTCTTTTTGTCCCTTCTTCGCCTCTCTCCAGATTTCTCTCACTCTCACCCCTTTCGCTTCGCGTGCGTGCAAATCGGCTCCTCCAACTAGCCCCCTTTGCCAGCCGGCTCTGACCTCTCTTCCGATTCCAATGCCCGCCTTCCCCACGAGATGATGCTGTCTCCTCTGCCCTCTTCCCCTGCTTTTGGCTTCGCCATTTCCCCATGCGAACGACTACTTTCTGCTTTCGTCTTTGCCGATTCCCCGCGCAAAAGACGGCTGAGGGAGAAGACAATGGGATGGGCCGGGCTGGAGGGAAGAAAAGGCTGGGCCGCGCGAGGGAAAAGAAAAAAAGGAAAAAGGAGAGGAGAGGGTTGGGCCCAGGCCCATGCAGGGGAGAAAATTAAAGGAAAAAGGGGCCGGGTCAAGCCAAGGTTGGAATCGGCTCGACCCGGACCCGCACAACTTTCTTTTAAAAGGAAATTAATAATTAAATTTTTTTTATTTTTTTTATTTGATTTTGATTTTGATTTTGATTTGATTTGATTTGATTTTTTTTTAAACTACTTGAAAGATAAAAATTAGGTGTCAACGAGTTTGCATGTAATAATAGCTTCCAACAAAGCATCGGCATGGCCCCGTTTGAAGCATTATATGGTAGGAGCTACGAAACCCCTATTTGTTGGAACAAAGTGGTGGAAAGGAAGTTACAGGACCAAAATTGGTTCAAATAACGTCAGATGAAGTAAAGACAATTCGAAATCAACTTCGAGCTACACAAAGCAGACAAAAGAGTTATGTCGCTTATAGGGCCTTTCGAGATTCTGGAAAGAATGGGAGAATTGGCATATTGGATAGCTCTACCGCCGAAACTATCCAACATACACAATATTTTCCATGTGTCTAAAAGAAATATGAACTAGAACCCACTCACGTATTAGATTTTGAGGTGCTCAAGGTAGATGAAAAGGTGAGGTGCGTGGAAGAGCTTGTGCAAATTCTGGATCGAAGGGAACGGATTTTAAGAAACAAATCCATGCCATTAGTTAAGGTCTTACGGTGATATCATGATTTGGAGGAGGCAACATAGGAAACTGAGGACAGCATGAGAAGTTGATACCCTCAGCTCTTTAGAGAATCAGGTAAGTTCTAAATTTCAAGGACAAAATTTTCTAAGAATGGAAGAATTGTAATATTCTGAATTTCCACTCACTTAATTAGCGAAAATCAAGCAATGATTAAGGTCGGCAATAGTCAAGGTGGAAACATAAATTCCTCGATGCTTTTGAAAATTCATTCGACGTGTTTGGGTCCAAGAACTTTGGAAAATAAAATTCATTGGACAATTGTAGAATATATTTTTGACTATATTCTTGTGATAAATAAAAATATCATGGCCAATTGAATTAATATGGCCATTATACCCTAAAGGATGCCTTATATTATATTATGTATGATTAACTTAGAATTGTAATATTCTGAATTTCCACTCACTTAATTAGCGAAAATCAAGCAATGATTAAGGTCGGCAATAGTCAAGGTGGAAACATAAATTCCTCGATGCTTTTGAAAATTCATTCGACGTATTTGGTCCAAGAACTTTGGAAAATAAAATTCATTGGACAATTGTAGAATATAGTTTTGACCATATTCTTGTGATAAATAAAAATATCATGGCCAATTGAATTAATATGGCCATTATACCCTAAAGGATGCCTTATATTATATTATGTATGATTAACTTAGGACAAGATAAGCCACCATTAAACCCTAATTACACCATGGCCGCCCACCACCACCACCTAACTTTAGCCCCAAAAATTCATTTTTGCCCCTAAAGGATTAAATGCATGTAATCATGCATGAATAGTGGCAAGACCAGTAAATTTTCATGCAAAAAGAGTATTGAACAAACTAAAACGATTTCCCCTCCCCCTCTTAAAGCACTCAGCCGAACCCCCTCTCTCTTCCTCATTTTTTTCACTTTGGCTAAAAAACTCTCTCATTTCCTCTCCTTTCTCTCTTTCGGCCGTGCCTCCCCCGAACCACCTCCTTTCCATCTCTTCTCTTTTCTTGCCATTTCTTGCTCACAATCTCACCGAAAGAGAAGCAAGACAAGGAGACTCATTCCTAAGTCTTTTGGTCTCTAATTCTTTTGGTTTTGCCTTATATGAGCTATGTTGGATGTTCGTTGTTGTGCATGCTTTGTCTTGCGTTTTTCCTCATTGTTGAGCAAGCAAGCCAATGATGCGCTGATGAACGACTCTGGTCGAGGCATGAAAAAGAAGCTTGGTCCTTTTAATGTGATGCATGTCGGTTCTCTAATGATTTTTGATCTTGCATGTGGGTGATATGGCCATGGATGGTCTTGTGGGTAAGTTAAATGCCATGATTGTGCCTTGCATGTGTTGTCAATGACTTGTGGATGTGAAATGGACATGAATGATGTCTTGCATGGCTATTCTAGCTTCCGGTGTGATTTTTTGATGAGTGGAAGTTCGTAAGATGACAAAAAGGTTTGATTTCTTGTTCTTGGTTTGAGCCCAGAAAACTCATATTTACTGAACCTTTTGTTTTTCCCATTTTTTCTGCTATTTTCCTAGATCAGATCTTGAGAAACTTCCTAAAGTTGCCCCTGACATCTTGAAGTATAACATAATTAAATTTCAGATTTTTCTATGCCGATTTGGGTGGCCCTATGGTCGAGCTTCTCTTTGGCTTTCACTGTCCAATACTGCTGCGAGTGCAACTTCACTGTCCTTCGATTTTTCCACTGATTTTTCTAGCCAGAATCTTGATGAGCTTTCTTCACAAAACTTGTTTAAAACTCTTTTTTCTTCAACCGATCAAAATTTGGGAATTTTTGAAAGTGGCTTGAGTTATGTGGAAACTGATTCTTAGGGGTTACCTAATCTATTTTGAGGTTCTGTTTTACTCCAATTTCAAGCAAATAAATGACATAGTTGCATGCCAATGCTGACCTGGTGTTTTAAGGAAAAATATTTTTCATGGTCTTTCCTATAACATATAAAAAATTTGGAATTTCTGGAAATCGTTTACTATTTTAGTCAAAATAATTTCTAAAGTCGGACAAAACTGTTCTATTCTGACTAGTTTTTAAAATGGGTATTTACTAAGGGAAAACGTGAGAATCCTGAAGTGACGTCTTCTTGAGAGATAACTAGCACACTTTGAACTTTCCAATAAGTCATGGTTAGGGGCGAGCACGGGTACCGGGTAGAACCGGGAACCGGAGAAGCGGAACCAGAGGGTCGGTTCGGTTCCCGGTTCTTAAAGGACCGGTTCCGGTTCCCAGTTCCATTTTTCCGGGAACCGGCAATCCTGGTTCCGGAACTGGAACCGGCCGCGGAACCGGAACCGGAACCAGCCGCGGAACCGGTTTCGGAACCGATTAGGGTTCAAAAGGAACCCCCCCGCTCGGCGCTCCAAGTCCAGCCTCCAGCCTCTTATCCTGTACCTTCCTCAGATTTCAGTTTCACTTTCAAGTTTCAGCTGGACGCCGGTTTGAGCCTTGCCGCCGGACGCCGCTCGCCCTTAAGGCCACCGCCACCGGACGCCGCTGGACGCCAGTCCCGACGTCGCTTGACGCTCGCATTCGTGACACCTGAGTCCTGAGTCGCCGTTACCCCGAAGACCCTGACCGACGTCCCTGCTCACTGCTCAGCGCCAACAACCGTCACCGAACGCCACTCGACGCCCGTCGCTCTGCTTAGCGCAGGCCACCGTCGCCGAACGCCGCTGGACGCTAGTCCCCGACGTCGCTCAACGCCCGCATTCGCGACACCTGAGTCCTAAGTTGCCGTTGCCCCGAAGACCCTGACCGACGTCCCTGCTCACCGCAGCCAACCGCCGTCGCCCGAACGCGCTCGACGCCCTGCGCTGCCGTGCTCGCCTCTCGCCCGTCACTTGCCGTGCTTTGCTTCGACGCCCGTCGCCGACTACCCGACGCAGGTAGATCTGAGCCGAGCTCGTCTCCGCTCACGACCCACACCGCTCGACGCCCGTCGCTCTGCTTAGTGCCGGCCACCGTCTCCGAACGCCGCTGGACGCTAGTCCCCGACGTTGCTCGACGCCCACATTCGCAACACCTGAGTCCTGAGTCGCCGTTGCCCCGAAGACCCTGACCGACGTCCCTGCTCACTGCTCAGCACCGGCCGCCGTCACCGAACGCCGCTCGACGCCCGTCGCTGCCGTGCTCTACCTCTGCCCGTCATTGCCGTGCTCTGCCCGGACGCCCGTCACTGACTACCCGACGCAGGCAGATCTGAGCCAAGCTCATCTCCGCTCGCCCCTAGTGCGACCCACGCCGCTCGCGGTAGTATATCAAGGTAGGATATCATTGTTGGCACCCCACCAGAAAACGTTACCAAGTGGGATGCTGCCAAGTTGGGTATTAGCTGAGAATATGTTGAGATTGCTTTTTGGTGGAGGGATTGATTAATTGAAGATTCTTATTCTTTGCTACATTTTCTTGTGAAAGTATTAAAGAGCTTCACATCAGTGGTCATGAGTCTAGTATTTGGACAAACTATTTCAGCAAAGTCTCCCATATTTTGTGACTTTGACAAGGCTCTTGTCAATTGCTTTGCTGGCATGCTTGTAATGCCATATACTGATGTTAGCTAGGGAGGACTATGTTACGAAGTTCAGAACACATTGCATAATGGACAAACCTAGTTGAATCGTATTCACTTCATGGTTATGTTTTCTAGAAATCACTTGATCCTTTACTACATCATATGTTCATGAAGGATATACAAATTAATCATACGGTCAAGTGATACACAATGCCATGAAGGACATCAAATTACCAATTGCTTGTGATTCAAAATGCAAAACGAAGCTTCAGCTCATTCTTTTTGGTTATGGTAAAAGTTGCAGCGTATCAGCTTTGACATTATTTAGCAGATTCTATTGTATGCTATACATGATGTTACTAGGTGGCAAATCTTAATGGTAGGTGTGGCTCTTGGTTCCTATTTGCACAATACCAGACTTCTCTGCCGCTTTATATTCTCTACTTTTGTTGTTTCTGGCAAAACTTGTTATTGTTCTGTCCTCACTGTCAGCATGTTACTGGAGCTTCTAAAACTGGAAGTATATGAAAACTTGAACTTCAAAACTGAGAGAACAATTCTCGAAGTCTCTAAACAAATGCAAATACAAAGATGGTTTGAACCATTTTTACAACAGTATATCAACAGCAAAAACAAAGACTAAAGCTTGCTTGTTTTGTATATCATTAAATTAAGTTAAGATGGTTGATAAAGAGTTCATTTTATACTAAAGATGGGAAAGAGATGTTTATGATTACTTAGAGTTTTGCTTGGTTTGGTGCCTTATCATAAAATAAGGGCATATTTGAATAAATCTTTTGCATTTGTATTGATAATATGATATAGTCCTAAAGTTGTGTATTGATTTGGTTTTTAGTAATTTCTTGCATATTCTATAACTCAATTCACATTATGTTTTGAATTTTCTAATTATATTTTATTATTGTTGTGTAGTGCGAAATTAATGTATCAAGATAACACGTCAATGGAGGTGGAGGGATGTGAGGAGATGACTCCGGGTATGGAATTTGAGTTTTTCGGCAATGAAATTGAAGAAGATGCACCCCCTACCTTGAGTGCCACAAATAAGGTATCCGATTCTCATCATTCTCATGATAAGAAATATACATCTGAATGCTGGAATTATTATTCAAAAATCAGTGATAAGGATGGAAACATATATCAAGTGAAATGCATTCATTGTGGATCCATGCTTAAGTACCGTGTTGCTAATGGTACTTCTGCAATGATGAAGCACTTAAACACATATAAGAGGTTTCCTCGTAATCTAGATAAGAGGTAGAAATTCTTTGTACCACGTAATGTCAACATGGCTAGCAAGCCAGGAGGAGATTCTAGTACTAGTAGCATCTTGTCTCGACATGGTCATTTAATCAAGAATGAGCTAGGCACATGCTTGCTCGGTTTATCATTCTTGATGAGCAACATTTTTTTCCTTGGTTGAGCGTGTTGGATTTCGTGAATATGTTACTGAGATACAACCTCTCTTCAAACATATATCATGTTTCACAGTGGCAAAAGATTGCATGAAGTTGTTTTTATGTGAAAGAACTTCTTTGAATAATTATTTTGGAAAGATTAATTCTAGGATCGCACTCACGACTGATACATGGAGTTCCAATCAAAATCTGAATTATTTGTGTCTCACTGCACATTTTATTGATGAAAATTGAAAGTTGCATAAAAGAATCATCAACTTTGTGGTGATGCATAGTCACAGGGGTAGGGAGATTGGGAAAATGGTGGAGACATGCATTGAGGAGTAGGGAATAGAAAAAAAAGGTGTCCACAATTACCGTGGATAATGCTAGCTCGAATGATGTTGCAATTGGCTATTTGAGGGATAAACTTTCCAAACAAAGGTCGTTGATATTAGATGGTAGTGTTTTGCACATGAGATGTACAGCTCATATATTAAATTTGATTGTGAGAGATGGCTTGGCTACGGTACGTGACTCCATTGCACTTATTCGAAATGTGGTTAGATATGTAAGGAGTTCTCCCACAAGAGCCCAAGGATTTAAATCTTGCATTGAGAGAGAAAATATCACTTATAAGGGTTCGGTAGTTCTTGACGTTGCCACTAGATGGAACTCCACTTACCTCATGTTAGACACCACCATAAAGTTCAGAAAAGCTTTCGAAAGGATGGAAGATCACGATCCATCTTTTGTAAGTGAGCTAGATCATGAAACTCCTAGGGATGATGATTGAGAAAATGCTATTATTCTTTCGAATTTTCTAAAAGCATTCTATGATGCCACCAAGAAGATGTCTGGGACTTCATATGTTACTTCAAATGATTATTTTGAAGAAATAGCTCTTTTGTATAGATATTTGAAAGATGCGGTCAATGCTTCGGATCCTAAGCTTCAAACTATGGGTTTGAAAATGAAAGAAAAATTTAACAAATATTATGGAAGCTTGGATAAAGTGAATATTATGGTGTTGATTACGGTTGTGTTAGATTCTAGAACCAAGTTAAATTATGTGAGATTCTTGTATGGACAAATTTATGATGATAAATTGAAGATTGAAGAGATGCATTGCAAGGTGAATAATACATTTGAGCATTTGTATGAATTTTATGAGCAATCTTCTCTTATTTCAAGTTATCAAGATTTTGGTGGCCATAATTTGGGTGCAAGTAGTAGTAGTTCCACTTCCCAACCCGATACGGGTGGTAGTGAAGAACTAAAGATGTATGAAGCCAAAAATTGGAAGAAAGTGTTTTTATACTCGAATGAACAAGGGTGTGATGATAACAAGTCCGAGCTTAATGAGTATCTTCAAGAAAAAAAATGAAAATGATCTTGGTATTGACATTTTGATTTGGTGAAAGGCTAATGGTTCAAAATATAAGATCTTTTCTTTGATGGCTCGAGATATTTTGTCCATTCCTGTAACAACCGTTGCTTCAAAGTCAACTTTTAGTACATCGGGTCGTGTGATTGATGGCTTTTCGAAGTTCTTTAACTCCCAAAGTAGTGGAAGCTTTGATTTGCACTCAAGATTGGTTGAGGGCTGCTCGTGTACCGCTTGGTGATGAAGAGTGTATCGAGAATGCAGAACAATTTGAATTAGGTAAGTAATGTTTATATCTTTATATATTGTAATTCTTTTTATATATTTGATAAGTGAATATTTTATTTAACCCATTCTTTTTCTTTTTTCAGATATGGTTGGCCTTAATACGGAGATTATTGTTGATAAATAGAGTTGGTGGTGTCGCAACTGCAATGGGTTTAGCAGTAGAGAATTCAAGCAAGGTTTTTTTATTGGCTTTGTGCTGCTTTAACTATGTTGTCAAAGAGTTTAGGAGCTTTTAGATGGTTGTTGTGATCTCACCATTGATAAGTTTAATGCATGGAAAAACATTGTTGTCAACGAGTCTAAGTTTTATTTTATTGTTTTCATAGCTCGGGAAGTATATTTATGGCATGATTTTGATGTTAGAGGATCATTACGACAGTGCTGAAGAGTCCGATAATATGCGTGTATGTTATAATTTTTTTTTTCATTTTTATAACGTGCGCGCACGTTATAATTTTTGATAACGTGCACGCACGTTATATTTTTTTTGATAACGTGCACGCACGTTATATTTTTTTTTGATAACGTGCTTGTATGTTATAGTTTTTTTTGATAAAGTGCGTGTACGTTATATTTTTTTTTTTGGTAATGTGCGCGTACGTTATATATATATATATATATTTTTTTTTTTTTTGGTAATGTGCGCGTACGTTTTTTTTTTTTTATTTTTTTTTTTTTTGCGCTCATACGTTATTTGTTCAAATTTGAAAATAACAAAAAAAAAAAAAAAAAAAAAAAACTTGTTGGAACTTGGAACCAACCCTGGAACCCGTGACGGGGTAGGTTCCCAGTTCTCGCATTCGACGGGTAGGTTCCAGGTTCCTCATTTTGAGGAACCTGTACCCGAGGGTAGGTTCCAGGTTCCAGGCGGAATCGAACCGGAACCTGGAACCGCTCACCCTAGTCATGATTTGAGGTGATGTGACATCATTTGATGATGTTTTCTAATTTTTTATTTTGGCGGCGGAATCTATAATTACTAGCTGTTTAATTATGCATGAATTATCAAGTTATTGTAATGATTGTATGACATAGCCTATACACGAAATTGATAGAATTAAATGTCATACCATATGCATTATGCATGTGATGGTGGATAAGTATGAGGCTACGGATGGCAACATGTGGCGATATGTGATTTGGTTACTGATGTGGTATTTAAGGCCTGTGTGGCGATATTCCCCAATGATAACCTAGAATGGATGTTGGGAGGGATTTCTAGGATAATATGTGTACCCTAGATGCCTCAGAGTCGGATGCTTGGGGATAACTGGGGTCCCTAGAAGTCTAGCACAGTGGTCAGGCCAAAAATGACTCGTACGATACCGACTTGCCATTGGTTGAAACCATGAGATAGGGGTGGATCAAATGATGTAGCACGTGTGAAATGGAGCATGTACTAAGTGCAATTGCATTTTGTGTACTACACATGCTTGCGAATACATTAAAGGTACTAAATACTTCATCATTTGCATTATATGTTCACTGTAGGTGGTTCCTATGAATCAAGGCTGCGTTAGATCAACTGATTTATGAATTTTTCTTATCTTTTGCTAAGCTGTGGCTTAGTCCTATTGTATTACAATGTTTCAAATAATTACAAAAATGAGCGTGCCCCCACTAGCCCGCTACGGTCAGTCGTACCATTTTAAATGTATTTCAGAGGATTTTATGTTTCCAGGGTCTGAGCAAATGTACGTACGTCAAAACTCTACGATTTGGATAAACATAAGGCGTATTCAGATGACCCCGATTCGTTTTATTGCCTGGTTCATTCGAGAAGGAGACGAGCTGAAGGGACCCCTCCATTTTTAGGACGAGAGCGATAACAACAGTAGCAGACTTGAAGAGTATAGCAACCCAGAGGAAAAATGGAGCAGCGATGGCTGGAGTGATGTGGGACGACAGACTTGTAGGCTGGTTGGTTTTTGCGATGACGTATTCTGCGACAATCACTTTTCGGTATAGGTCGCGATGTTGGGCGTGTGAAAGGAGTGGGGAAGTAGACTTCTTTTTGGATTACCCCAGGATTAGAACTAACTGTTCTTTTGGTGGTGTTCACCCATTTAATTAAAAAAAGTAAGCTAATGACATGGAAACCAACCTTGACCTGTTTGTGCCTATCCTGCATAATTCATGTTATACGTGCTTCCGCGTGTAAGAACAAGCAAAGGCTATTAAGATCGCATTAAAAGGGTGGCATGCCTAGGGCATCACAATATGAGTTCACTCAGTTATGGTCATGAGCTCTCCCAAGTCGCACCTCGCATGAAAAATGCCGTGACCCTACCTTGACATCACCATGTATCTCGATCGACGATTTTAAGGTCAAAAGGAAACTGGACATAAATGTGAGTTTAAGGGTATTTTGACCATGATAACTCTCTCTGAGGTCCATTCACTAAAGATGGCATCATTTCATCTTTTGGCTTCACCTCTACGAGTATTCTAAATCATAGTTGCGAACTTTTCGAAAAGTTCATACCCTTCACAACAGATTCGTGTATTATTTTTCAGTTGTTTTAGACAACCTAAATGGTATCTAAGAGTCACTTCTAGCCTCATTTTTGGGGGCTAGAATGCCCAATCAAGGATTATGAGCAATCTCTGAATTTCTATGTAACCAGAGATCTAAGGTTCAGGGATTTGGGTTATGCTAATGTATCTTTTAGTGCCCTTTCAATACGTAATAGTCAATGTGTTACCTAACATGTTCATGCATGTCTTTTTACATTTTTGTCCATTTTATAGCAAAAAGGTGATCAAGCATGGATGGTTCTTCCATGTCATTCTGCTTTATTCTTATAAGAGCAAAAGAAACAATCAATTAATTGAAAGGAAGTGCATGAAAGTAAACACTGGAAGCATTTCAAAGAAAACAAGTAAAAGACTAAGCGAGCCTAAAAATAATAAAATGAAAAACCCGTAACTCGTCAGTCATTTATGCAGCACATGAGAAAATCCAGAATATATATTGGGGAATAAATGAATATTACAAAAGAAATTCGGTCGGATTAGACATCGACCATTCACCATCCTCATATCTTCACGATCGCCACCTCCAAGGATCGCTTGTGAAACCTATCCTAATTCTAGTCTAATGCTAAAACTATTATAAAAATTATAAGAACAAGTAATTCAAAACAATCAAGCAATAACAGCATTTTGCATCAAAATATCCAAGGTAGTCAAACAATCACAAATGGCCTCAAGATCAGCCTTTGAAATTCATGCGACGGCCTTCTACCCAATTCATTTCGTGATGACTTATGACTATTAGACATCATTTATGTTAACAAATGGTGACTAAAGTCAAAAGTCCCTAGGTCAATTTCTATGTAACATCCCAAGGGAACCCACATTGTGATGCATTGCACCTAAGTCATTCATCTAACAATCACATGTAAACATATAAATTGATAGGTGTTCAGGCCATATGACCATGATTCTCAATCAATCCAAACAAATGAGTGAACCGACTAAGGATCACTTATACAAACACGTGCACCATTGAGTATGCTCATGCGACACATGTATTCATGACAAATGAAGCAACTAATATACAATCCCCATGATACCCAAAATTGTTTTGTACACAACTGACAAAAGACATTATTTTGAAAGATCTGACGAAAAGAGAGACATAACTTCATCAAGTCATGGAATGCATTTAGCCATCAAAGCGAGCTTGGGTGCATAATGGGCACAGTTGATCAAGCATCACATACGTCCTAGATATGAATCATTACTTTCATGAAAATCATGTCAAATCTTGATTTGAAAAATTGTCAAACAATATTTTATATGAGTATCATATGAACTACCAAAGTTTTGAATGAATTCAAAAATGTGTCGACAAAACAGAATTTCAAAACACCCTGCAATTTTGAGACGGTTTTACCAAATCATGTTTTTATTTTGAGAAAATTTATGACAACAAAGCTCAGTATGTCACGAGCAATTCTCAAGGAGACAACATTCTCAATTTCAGCATGTATAATTTCCTAAAAATTCAGGAACGTATACGTGTCAATCAGCCAAGTCAATCATCACAGAATAGGGCATTTAGAATAAACTTAGGGGTTAATACCCTGAAAAACCTCAAACTGGTATACATGTGACAAATTTACCCCAAACTAATTTTTTGATCACCAAAAATCCTAAACTAGTACACATTTGACAAATTTACCTCACACTGGTACACTTGTGATAAATTTACCCTATATTAGTTTTCGTTAAATTTTACTGTCAAATTGTAAAGTTAAATGACACATGACAATTGACTAGTATACCAATTTGGGATTTTACTCTTCGTTTGTCACAGTTTACAATTTTTGTGATTTTTTGTGGTATTAATCTAATTTAACATGGGGTATATTTGTTACAAATGTACCAATTTTGGATTATTGACAGTCGAATAAAGTCATAAATATATCAATTTAGGGTTTTTTATGGTCAGTTGGGATAAATATGTTACAAGTGTACTGGTTTAGGGTGGTCAAAAAAATAGTTTTGGGTAAAATTGTCACACGTGTATCAGTTTGGAGTTTTTTAGGGTATTAACCCTAAACTTAATAAAAGCACAACTAATGGCTATTTCACCCTAGGATTTTTACAGCAAGTAAATCAGCATATGAGGAACAATTTCATGAAGAAAGAATCTCACGATTCCTAGCACATGAATTTCTAAAAATCCTTGAACATGAACAAGTCAATCAGAACAAGACAGGGCAGCATGTGACACTGACATTCTACAGCCAATCGACCCTATCAATTGACGTTCAAACGATCTAAAATTTTTATATGTTATGGGCATGGATATTATGGACAATTTCCATTAAAGACTCAATCTCAAAATCTATGCCTAAAAAATTGTACAAGGACAAACAATCAGACTCACCGAAACAGAACATGCATTCCAGACCAAGGCATATTCCAGATCTCAAACTTGGATTCGAAAAATATGGAAAACAGGGCAAATTGTGGGTGAATTGGACAAACTAGATATCATTAGAAATCTAAGGTGTCCTTTACAAGTTCCTCGAAGATGGCGAGTCCAATTAACGTCTTCTCTTCTAGCTCAATTAAAGGCATTCACATAAGCGGTCAAATCAAATCAGGACAAGCAGAACATGGCATGAAACTTTTGGACCATTATCCTACTTAAATGATGTATGGATTTTTGACATCTTAGCATGTCCTAGGTCTAGATGTTAGGAGCAAATGTGATGGAGACGTCTACTCCTGAATCAATGCATAAAAATCATAGAAATTTATGAATCTAAGTAGGTCGGCTAACCTATACCTAACAAATTATGGCAAAAATTACAGAATAGACGCACTGAATTCGCAAGGGTTTTAACATGGCAACCGATACTCAACTCATGTATGTTATATGTCATTTTAAACTTGAGATGTCTTCTATGAATGTCTAGAAGGCATCATCTACAAATTGGCTCATTAACAAGCTCAATTAAAGATATTCCTCCAGGAGGTCAGATCAATAACGAAAACAACAGCACAGACCAGAATCAATCAGGATTAATCCTATCTATATGACATGAGAAAATTCAGAAATTTTTCGTGCAACTAGACTTGGATGTTAGGGTTAAATCTCACGGGACATCCCTAGCCTAATTCAATCCACAAAAATGCACACAAAATTGTGAAACAGATCAGGTCGTCCAAAACACTAGATTACAGCAACATCACAGAGCATAGCAGAACTTCGGACATGCAATTGACAAGGCGAATGGAGGCCAATCGGTGTAAACTTAATACTATTGAAAGCTCATGGAATATACTATAACTTTCATGAAGGATTCGAAGTCAAAAGAGCACATTTAGCAGTTCATTCGAAGACAATCAACAATTCACTCATCCAAGGCATCCGAATTTCATATTCAAACAAACCAAGCGATCATCCATATAAAATCCATTCAAACCTATCACCAATCAATCTTTACACTCCCTATGCATCCAAATTTATCAATGAACACATTTGATTTCAACATAAATTGAGCTTGAGCCCTGGTCATCTAGAACGACCTCAATTCACCGAGCTCGAGGCATAAATCGTTACCTTTCAAGGTTTTCACACAAATCAACTCAAAGGAGCTTCAGTCGATGGACACCTAGCGTCGAGTGGGGTCCAATGAAGGCCAAGGACATCTGAGGATTGCCGGAGGTCCGATCAACACAGGACGGACGCCCATAATCACTAGGACGAGAACCGACGCCGAGTGGGGATCGTCAAGGAAAACGACCACTAAAGGGGATTCCAGTCAGTCTCCGCCGTGGCAATTGGCTGAGGGATCGTCCTAGGATGCCACCGAACATCTCAGAGCACTTCAAGCCACAGGAGGACCACCGAAGGGCATGGACGACGCTGGAACAGCACCAGTGATTAGCTCGCGCCCTCGCGCACCCAAGGAGGAAAACTGGCTTTGGCAGGCTGATCGGGCAATCATCGGAGGGATCAGCGGTGTCGGCGAGACTCCTGGAACTGGAAGGTGGTCTGCAGTGGTGGGTGAGGTTGGCGATGGCTCTGGCGACCAGCGGTGTGCACAACAAAGGATTTAGGCAGTGAGGCGGTTTGGCGAGAGAGGGAGAGAGGGAGAGAGAGGAGAGAGAAATGTATCGTAAAAATGTGGCCTCCTCCTAGTTTTTGGAGGGAACAAACTATATATACTAAGGGATAAGATCAAATCTTAGCCCTTGGATTAATCCAAGGGCTAAGGTTTGATCCCTTAGCCAACTAATCTTGATTAAGTTTGTTAAGTTTGTTGAAGATGTTTGATTAAGGCACATGCTCATTTAAACGGCTACAATGCATCAAGGATGAATGGTTGTGATCGTTTGTGCGATTAAAGTTTAATTGAGGGGCATTTTTGTAATTTACTAAATCCAGGGGCAATTTTGTAAATTTGAAAAATAAGGGCACAAACATGTTTGCTACAAGACGGGTCACCTTACGGTGGTCATCGGCCACCGAGATTCCGCTGGAAAGTGGACAAACTGGTCACTTTCTGACGGAACCAATAGGATCGAGTATTTCCTTCCTTTGTGCAATTTGGTCCTTTAGGGACCTTATTGAAAAGAATCTTTACTCAATTAAAGGACAAAACAAGAAAATTCACACAATTGCCTACCTCAAAATGCAAATTGGTTGAAATTGGGTTCAATTAACATGATGAGACATTGATCGATCAATTGATCATGTTCATGATGGCTTATTGCATTCAAATTGACGTCAAAATGATGGTACAACTTTTATGGCAAAATTGAATTGAAGGTCAACACTGAAATTGAAATTCAACTCACCAAATTAAATCTTAGTCCATAATAGGTCAACTCGAATTGCACCAATTAAGGCTTGTTAAATTGGACTTCTCTAATATAAGTAAGCTAAATACATCAAATTGGAGAGTTCTCAAGTGAATTCACCAAAATTGGCCTCAGATTCGGATTTATTTTGAGAAAATGTGTCGAATGGAAGCGTTGGCTCACCCTTCATGAAGAACCGATTCGAACCCCTAATTAGGGCTAAAAAAGGCAATTTTCATTTGGGCTCGTCAAATCTCAAAACTAGCCACACGAGTGAATATCAGATGACCTCTAGATCAAGAACTAAACTAAAATGTGAATAGAATAAAAGTAATTTTATTTTTGATCGATTTTGAACCTAAAACCAAAAAAATTAAAAATTAAGGTTCTTAATTGATTTTCAAAAAAAAAAAAAAAAAAGTATGCCAAACTTAAATTGAAACTAAGATGTGATGATTTAGGGGTTTTTACATTTTCATTTTTTTGTGAAAAATTTGATCAAAAGTCAATGCTTTAGTTGACTTTTCACTAAAGGTTGATATTGTGACCAAAACTTTGAAAAATTAAAGTGGCGGAAGTAATATTAAGGCTATTTTGGATTTTTAAGTAAAAGTCAATTTTTGACCTAGCGTTAACTTTTGATTAAAGAATTGATAAAAAAAATCAATTCGAAAGTTAATCTTTTGAATTTTCGAGTTTTTGATAAAAATAATTAGGAATACACCTAGAAATGATAGGCCAAAGAAAAAGAAAAAAAATGAAAACTAACAGTTTTATTTCAAGAAATAGGCTCCCTTGTGATTGAAAACCCTAAACTTGAATCTTTACATTTATCCACGTGTTGGCTAAAATTTAGGTGTCAATAGAATGCATGCCAAATTATTGAATAATTAGCCTACCATATTTCCTAAGATTCCTAAACCAGCACTATGCGAGTTGGTCCTCAGTCCTGAGAGTTTAGGATCGGTCCAATCCGAACCAACCATGACTCTATTTAGTGAGTATTTCAAGTAATTTTATATTATTCTTTAATAAGTTAGATTTTTAATATCTTTTACGGCGTTAACAATCATAATTTACGAATGAGGAAAATATTTTTGTAAGGAGTCCTCATGGCATCCAAAATTGTACAAACAGCTCCTTACAACATCCTCCTCTAGTACTCATTCTCTTCTGTCTAATTTGTTTTCTTAGTCTTCAATTTGTCAAAATTGAGAGAAACAACTTCTCCGCTCACCACTCAACAATCGCCTTGCTTGCTTTGGGTCACTCGTGCCACTCGCCGCTCGATTCTCGCTGGGTTTGCTCCCCGCTTGACACTTGATGCTCACTTTGTTCGATGCTCACCCCACTCGACCCTCATTGCTTGCCCTTTTTAGCTGACCTTACTCATCATCGAACTTATTGGGTTGGTCCAGTCCTCGGTTGCCCTTTCAAATAGTACAAAAAATGAAATAAAAAATTATTGATTGGTCCCGAGTTGACCGTAGAACCGGACCAAACTCATTGGGTCAGTTCGGTCCTCAATCGTTTTTTCAAGGAATATTAAAAAAGAAATAAAAAATTATCGGTTGGTCCTGGGTTGAACTTTGAACCAGACCGTATCCACTGGGTTGGTATGTTCCTCAGTCCCAAGCTTAATAGGGTCATTCCTCAGTCCCAAAAATTGAGAACTAGCACTGTGCGGGTTGGTTCTAGGGTCAGGGGGTGGACTGTGCTCCCCCCTACCCATAACTCCTTTGGCAGAACATCTTTTGGACGAATCCGGTATTTGCGGAGGCTATACACAACTTCCCTTTAAAATATGATAATTTTGACGCAACAACATTACTAGAAGACAGACTAATTAGGGTCCAAAGTAGGCTGGTCAGGATCGAGTTGCGGCCTGCGCTCTCGACGCTTTCAACCTCGTTTCTGCCTAACCGTGCGGTCTAATCCCACGTATTAGCAGCTTTTGAACCATAACTCAATAATGGATCAAAATATACACTCGATTCTATTGGAGTCTCACTAGAAAAATTGCAGTACTTGACCAAAGGTTCTGCTTCTCCAAGAACCGACATAATAGCCATAAAACTCAAAAATGTGCGACGTCGGAATCTTACCCAACGAATTTGCATGGTGTTTCTTCACAGATATTGATTCACACACTATCACTTTATTTTTTTCTTTTTACCTTTTTTTGCTATACAAAATGTGTGTTTGCTGGTCTTAGATTTCTCTCGCTCAAAAACTGACTCACAAGGTGAGACTTTTCTCACATTTATTGTAATATCCTGAACTTTGAGCCCTTTACGAAGGAGGAGTCCGAAGTCAGTTTCGTTGGTTATGCCCTGTAGCGTCTGGCTTTGTCTAATCATGGCTTATGCACGAATTCAAGCCCAAATAAGGTAGTTGGTCGCAGTTAGACTTGATTAACTATTGCCCAATGAGATGGTATTCTAACTTAGATATTTTCCAAATTACATTTGATACCTTCATCACGTAGTAATTTAAGGAGCATGGACTAAGCATGAACACTTGGCCTTGGATTAGTAAAATTTTTCTAGAAAATAAGTGTAAACAAGTGTGAACACGTGTGAACGCATTAAATAAGGATAATGAGTGTGGAGGCATATGTGTTCTAAATAATTAATGAAGGGAGAGTGACTCATAACCTAAGGGATTGATGGCAAGTAATCTTGTAGGGTGCCACCTCCCCTCCATATATTTGCCACCTTTTGGGCTCCATAGGTTTTGACTTTGATTTCCAGTCTTTTCTCGATACTACTTGAACCTTCACTGCTTTCCAATTTTCTAAAGCTTTTTGTGGCTTGAACCTCACAAACCTTTCTTAATGTAAGTTGTTCAAAACATCTTGGCCTACAACATACTTAAATTGCATATTTTTCGAAGGTGAAATAGTTAGGACAAAGTCCTAATTGTTTACCATTTTGAATTTGGACGTACTTCGTTTATAAAAACTCTAGATGACATCTATGCCTACAACATATTAAAATTTCAAAGTGTATTGTGAAGATTTGGATTTCGAAATGGGTACTTCGCTATGGCTGTTGGATTTGCTTGACCAACGAATTGTTGGGTTATGTTCAGTAATTGCTGCCCTTTCCACAAGTCAAATTAGACTTGGTTTCCTTAACAAAAAAAAAGGTAATTTAAAATATTTTTGACAATATATTAAAATTTCATAAATTTTTTAGCCTATTTGATAAGATAACGATACTAATTTCAAAAATTGCTCAAAACTATTTCTCGGCCTAGGACGAGAGAGCCGCCGGCTCAAACTTGGAGGGGAGAGGGCTAAATGCCCAACTTGAGAAGCAAGCCAATCTAGAGTCTTATTGACTTAAAGATAATAATGCATTAAATGTTCTTGGACCTTAGTGCATTAATGTTAGATTAAGTCATAAGGTTTAGTTGTCATCTAATTAATATAGTCATCATTACTATTCATCATTACAAAGATGACTCAACCCCAAATGGCTCAATAAGAGAAGGAGCAAGTGTCCTTCTCTAGGTACTAGACCTGCCATCTATCTCTTTAGCCATGTCATCTTATCAACCTAGGCTTACCACCCAAACAAATCTTATTGTCCATTTGGAAGGGTAATGATAAGAGGTTTGCCTATAAATAGAGGCATCCTTGCCTCATTTCCTCACCCCATCTCCTCTCCTTCACTTGCTCTCTCTCTCTCTCTCTCTCTCTCTCTCTCTCTCTCTCTCTCTCTCACCCCGAACCTCGAGCGCGCGCACATCCCTCGGTGGTCAATAACAATGCGACGTCCTAGAACGCGTCACCGACCCTTTCTTTTAAATGCACATGCGGAAGCGAATTAACCAATCCCCTGACAAACAACAGACGTGGAATAGAAAAGAAGGACAACCAATTTCAAATCAAATCCACTTTTTATAAACAATCTAATTTACACACAGAGGCCAACCCTAAGGTCTATATACAGGAGGTCTATTTCAAAAAGAAACCTCTAAGCCATCCATGCTCCTGGCCCTTCATTCATAGCTTTGGGTTCTTCACACTATGGACTTGAAAAGGGTAACCTACGACGGGGTGAGATATAAATCTCAGTGAGTTCATGCCCTAAGCCCCGATTAGTACACCAACTTGACTCGGGATATCTCTCTAGAACCACCCCACAAAACAAAGCAATGACTAACAACCAACAATCAATAGTCGGTTCGCATACAACCTTACCTGATCTGCCATACCTTGCGCATTATAACTCAGCACGATACATGCCATACACGTGGCCATTAGATGATGTAGTTCATCAATCACATACAAGTCACGTCACAAGCGATCTCACCTGGCCATTATCACACCTTGCACGTTATCAATTCATGTACGTGTGCCATAAACAATGTGCTCAATTCATGCGCATGTGCCATAAACAATGTGCTCAATTCATGCATGAACGAACCAACGATGCCATAATTCTCACGTGTTCTTGCACATTAGTGCGCCACCTATCGCGCATCAATCCATCACACGCATTCCGATTATAAGGTAAAATCGTTATGACACGTCCCATACCGTGCCACACAATTTTACCCCATAATAAGACGTAACGATCTCAACCCTCATGCGTATTCTAGTTCTTACGGCCCATTGGTCACGGTCAACTCCCAGTTGACGGTACGTTTAACTTCCCCATCAGCGATCTGATCAACTTCCCAGTTATTAATGACCTCCCGGCCATGGCTAACTTTCCAGTCAGCGATTATCCGACTCCTGCTGGGCTACCGATAAAAATTGGGCTTCGTCTCGACCCGTCAGGCACGGCTACGTTGAGAACTTCCATTTAGATGGTATCCCAAAGAGGACCACGGTCTAGAATCTATTGCGACCAACTTCCGACTCCTGTTGGGTATCGCCCCCAAACTTCCGTTGGGTGACGGTTCAACTTTTGATCACGCAAGAAAACTACTACAACTCCCTTTTCTCATAAAAGCGATCCACTTCCAATGTCCCTCAGACAACCTATTTTTCCTTTTTTATGCAAATCGCTCGATTTATGCAGATGCCCATGCATTTACACATCCATTCACTTCATAGGATTAAACACACATAAAATTAGACCACTTTTTGCTTATGGATGAACAGTGCACGTGAACATTACTCTGTGAACAGTATCACTTGAATAGTTTTTCTTATATAATGTCGCGTGAATAGTAAATTCCATAATTGAATAAATTATCAATTAAATTCAGATATTAAGTCAAACATTAATTAAAGCAAACAATCAATCAAGTAAAGCTAAACATACTTATTGAAGCACATAAGCCACATTAAGCAAATAAAGCAAGATTAAGCTAAATTAATCTAATCCATCCATGTAACCATCTATCTTAGGGTTAATACAACTTAATTAAATCTCCTGAATTAGAATCAACTCTAACTAAACCAACCCTAAACAAGTTTAGGCACTAATCGAAGGATTAGGAGCTAAACTCACCCGTTAAGCGGACCGGAGACACGGACTCAGCGGTGACGACGGTGGCTATGCTCGGGGACCTCAACCACAGCGATCCAAGGTGGTCCCGGGGATGAAAAAATAGCAACAACCATTACCTCCCTCTGAAACTTCAACAACTGGACTGTCAGAGGAGAAACAGAGCTGAACGAGCTTGGCCGGAGCTCTGGCGAGGGGTTGGTTAGCGGTTGGCAGCACCCGGGGGTCAAGGGGGACTTGCTGGTGGTTGGGATGGGTAGAGGCTAGGTCTGAATGGAAGAAAAACAGCTGAAACGGGCGAAACAAGTGGAGCAGTGTAGGCTGCCAGGCAGACCGACGGACCGTTCGGCGAGCGGCAACTTCAGGCTAGCAGGTGGGTCAGCCGGCCCGGCTCCGTTCGACGAGTGGCCAGGTCCTCTTGAACGGTTTGGGCCTTCTCAGCATGATGGTGGGTGGCATGAAGGCTGATTATAACGGGAAGGCAACAAACAACTCAGGTTTTTGGAGAAAGGTCAGCTGGAACAAAAGCAAGAAGAAGGAGAAAACAGGGGGAAAAGAGGTCGACATTTTGGATGGCGACAGTGGCACAGCTGCTGTTGGTCCTCCTCTAGTTCTCTCAAGCTTTCTCAAAGCAATAACAATGGAGAAAGGAGGGAGGAAGAGGAAGAAGAAGGTTGCTGAAGAGGGGGACCCTAAATGGCATCTCTAGCCTTCAACATTTGGCCAAACACTCAAGTGGCTGCCCCCACCACCCTTTGCTATCATCCTCAGCCTTTTCTCTCTCGCCAATCTTCTTTAGCAAGCCAAGATGGCTGTCCAAATGTTGCACTCCCCTTGGCCTACGAATTTTGTACATTTTGGCCTCCAATTCATTCAATTCATCTTCAATTTTCTTCCAATTGGATCCAATTTGATATCCATAAATCCCACCAAGGTGCCATCATCCGAATCAAGATTTTTCCTCATCAATAGAACCAACTTGAATCCCAAAAGCACGACCAAAAACGGTCCTCGAACTTTCCTAGTCCAAAATAACCTTACTTTGAATTTTCGTAAAAAATCTCAGTTTTGCAGAAAAATCTTCGGAGGATGAGTCAACACTCTTAAAATAAATTGTGACATGACAAAACTTTAAATTTCTGAAATCGGGTTCAATTTCATGGTTAATTTCAATCTGACGTGTTTTTAGTGCGTCTTAATATATCGGGTAGCTTTTAGGAACTTTTAACGCTTTTGACCCGTGGTCGATTATTTTCAAGCCACATTGTACATCTTCGACACATTGGCGACTCTTGGTTGTCGTGAAAATCTCGAGATTTCAAATACAGACACAAGGTACCAAAACGACAGAAAAATCGGTCTAGTGCCGATCGATAAGAATTTTGCAATTAGGTGGAATCACCCACACTTAATCACATGGCTTTGTCGAATCGACCTATCTCCGGTCTCTAATCGATTTTGAACTGTGCTGTAATGACCATTGCAGATTAGCACGGCCAAGCAGTTGATTTCTGGTCGAATTCTCAAGTCTATTGCATTTAGATTCCTTAACGGCTTCACCTGATAGACTAGTTATCCCGTGAGTGTTTGGCTTAGGGAAAAGAACAATAGGCGCGTCGATGAAAAGCCTGATTTATTCAATTGAAAATAGAACCTAAAAATCAAGATGTCACTCACTCTCTCTCTCTCTCTCTCTCTCTCTCTCTCTCTCTCTCTCTCTCTCTCTTTTTCACGCCTTCTTACTGTTGCCCTCTCTTCCTCTCTCAGCCTTGCTCGCCCACCACCTCACAGGATGGCCCTCTCTAGTAAAATCACCTTTAGTTTATCATGGTTCATCGAAGGTAAGTAGAATTTCTAACTCTTGGCTTGGGCAATAGTCTACATCGTCAAGTTTAGTGATGTGCTCACCCATGTAAGCCGCGTGTATGTCTAATGTTCTTTTGTATAGTTTGCTTATATTTACATGTTTGAGTGTGTTCATGCCTCGGGACGAGGTTGAGGTTTGCTCGATTTGGAATCGACATCAAGTCATGATGGCCTAAGCTATGAGGGCTTAGATTGACATTGAAGTGTGTCAATTCCAAGTCTTACTTGGTGCAGACATCGGCCTAGGCATGTAGCTTAAGTCACAAACTAAGACTTGTACCCGACATATGATATAGTATGATGTTAAGAGCCATGGTATACTCACTTGAATGAGTACACCTTTGGGCTACGTATGAGTTGACTAAGAAGAAAAGTAAAAATCGACTTGTGTGATGCACTTTATGATACACTTAAGGAGGAAAAAGCATTTATCGCCACTGTCACGCCCCAAACCTCGAGCGCGCGCATATCCCTTGGTGGTTGATAAAATTGCAATGTCCCAGGACCCGTCCCAACCCATTCATTTTATTACACATGCAGAAGCATATAAAAAACCCTTGATAGTAAACAACATGCGATAGAAAAGCAGGGTAAAAAATTAACAACCAATACACGCTTTTATACAAAACTAGTCTATCTACCAAAAAGATTAGTCTTCAAAAGGAAACTGTCCTATGAGCCACTAGTTGGACACGTTCACCAATCCTTCGGACTCCACAGGCTCCGGGGGCACTGGGTCCTCCATTGCACCATGAAGATGGTTAGCTGTACCCTCGCCAAAAGCGGTGTCGACTACCATAGCGGGGACCAACTTTATATCCATTGAGCCCGTGGCGAAACCATGCCCTAAATCGATGAGGTACCCTCTGAGGTAGGCCCTCATCGACCCAAACGGTGGTCACTATGAGCTCATAGACCCAAACCTCGTGGCCTCCGGGAACATGGCAGTCAGTAACCAGCTCGATAACCCTTCAAGGCTGACCATAGCGAACTGGCGGGGCCGTCATCTAAGGACTTGAAAAGAATTGAGCCCACGACGGGGTGAGACAATGTCTCAGCAAGTTCACCCCCTAAACCCCGACTAGGAAGGAAATACACCTAGAGGCAGTCTATGCACACAAGATAGAGGACTTACCTTGCCTCTGTTCCCTTCTGCATGTTAGCACAATTCATATACTCAATTAATCAATCAATCAATTCAATTCAATCCATACAATCGATCCATCAATCAATTCAATCAATACAATGGATCAGTCAATCAATTCAATCCAATCCATCACAGAGATCGATTATAAGACTAAATTATTATGACACGTCTCATACCATGCCACACAATTTTATATCATAATCCGGCGCGTCAATACCAATCAATCACACGTTCCAATTTCGATTACTGCCCGCACGGGCACAATATATCGATGCACATCGGTTTTCTGGCGTAGCCAGACTTCGTCTCACTCCTTTGAGCATAGCAACATCCATTGACACACATCATGGACAGCATTCCCAAAGGAGCATTGGTCCAGAATCTACTGCAATCGACTTCCGTTGTCCATAGGCATCCCATATAAAGGTAACGTCCTACCGACACACATCAGGGATGGGTTCACTTAGCCATCACACGATCAATCAATCCCAGCCAAGGACATTGTGCTTTGCACTCAAATGCCTAAATTAAAATAATAACTTGGCCTATTTTCTTCGTATTAAAAACACCCGATAAAAATAATCGTGTGTGGGTACACGGTCAATTTAAACCTGAAAAATTGATACAATTCCTTTTAAAATATCACTATTTGATATAGTATTTAAAATCATTTTTGGCGTTAAAACCGAAGCCCGGGATTTTCTAAGTAAACATCAAAATTTCACAATTTTGGAATAAATAACCAAAATTCCAATCACCACTCAATTTGCACAAATTAACACTCAATTATATAAACTAAGCACACCACTGCAATCAACACGAAATTCCGGTCACCGGTTATCCCGGTATAATTTTCGAAAAATATTAAATAATTAAATAAATTACGAAAATAATTACATAATGCAATTTAAATACAATAAATACCAACTTAAGCCGGAAATGCTAATCTAACTACCTAAACAAGCCTAAATTTTTTTTGAACCTATCTAGATAAATAGCACGATCTAATTAGCCCTTAATTAATCTAATCTAACCACCTAACATGCATAATTAAGCAATTAAATCACTAATATAATCTAACTAACCACCTAATCCATAATTAGCCTAAAATAATTACCCCTTAAGCATCATTAACTCCCTAAGCAGAGTTTAGCAAGTAAACTCACCGGTTTTGCAATCCAGTGAGTTCACGGCAACGGAGACGTAAAGGCGAGGAACAACCAAGCCTGGAGCGACACCAATGGAGGTCTGGACGGGCCTAAAAATGGGCCGTGAAGCCTCAACTAGGGGCTGAGCTTCGGCTTCTGTTTTGGGCTGGAAGAATGAGTCGAAGGGGCTGCTCGGCTCAGGAAAGGGGCATGGCGGGATGGCGAGGCTGCTGCCGGGTCAGCGGGCGACGGTGCCAGTTCCAGCGGCCTGGTGACTTGTGACGGGATGGATAGAGGCTTGGGAGACGGCGGCTGGGCGCGAGACGAGTGGGACGAGCACGCGGGCAGGCGGACGGCTTGCTGGCGACGTGCGGGCGTGTGACAGTGTTGGACAGCGGCAGGGGCGGTCGACGGTGAAGGGCGGGCTGCTGGCTGTTCTCTGGTTTTCTAAGCTCTCAAAATGCTACTACAATAGGGAAAGCAGCCCAAATGAAGAAGAAGAAGAAGTTATTAGAGATGGCATGACTGCATGGGGACATATGCATGGCTGCATGGTGATGTATGCTTAATAGCATGGATGATATGTGCTTTACTCATGATATCTTGATTGTCTTGCTTGCTGCATTGTGTAGTTTGATGGATCTTTACTGTTGAGTGGTTGTACTCCCCCCTTTGGGGACTAACATTTCAGATTGAAAGATGCCTCTATCACTCGTCACGCGTGGTACATTTTATGGATTGCCGTTTGATTTTGAGGTCGAGTGCTCGGAGCACCCCTGCGTTTATCCACGTCTGTGTTTTGGTCATTTTATGGATTGCTCGGTGTTCTTGGTCTAGTGTTTATCCACGTCCGTGTTTTGGTCATGTACGAGGTGGGCTTACCTGTAAACCCCCAGGTTGTATGGACCCATGGCAATTCAAATGGTATCAGAGTGACATGTCATTAGGACAAGTGAAAGGTAAGTGGACTGTGGCGACCCTAGCAGTTCAGGGGCCGCGTCGATGGGTGCCACAGGACGGCGGCATGGCAACGAGGGAGGAGCAGCAGCTCGGTGTTCGGGGCTTCTGGCATTGTAGATCGGCGATGGAAGAGGCGGAGCAGGGGCGTCGGCGTTGGGAATAAGCAGAGAGGTGCGGCTAAGCGGATAGTGGCGGGGGAGCAGTAGCAGCGGTCATCGAGGGGAATAGAGGGTTGTAGGCATCTTGGGTGGCTCACGAACAGAGCAAGGAGGAACCAGCTCGAAACCTGCTGGGGCACGGGCAGTCGAAGGCGGGTCGCAACGGCGAGGGGCGGAATGGCGAAGCGGTAGGGACGAGTAGGGACGTCAGGTTGTTGGATCTGCTGGGCGATCGTGGACGATCGGCGAAGTGGCGATGACTGGTGGTGCAGCTGGGTCGTGAGCAGAAGCAGCTTCGGTGGTGGGGTTGAGTGACATAGGAGCAGAAGCTTCATCGCAGGCCGTCGCGACCACAGAAGAGGCAACGAACAACGTCGCGAACTCGTGGGTGGTGCTCACACAGGGGGTGGAGCAAAAATAGAGCTGGCTGTCGTAGGGGGCGGAGCAGAAGCGGCTATGAGGGTGCAATGGACGGCGGAGGTCACGTGGTGAGGCGGAGCTCCGGTGCTGCTCGGAGGTCGGCGTGACGATGGCTGGTGGAGGTGCGGTGGTGGGCGGCAGCTCGGGCGGCGAGACCGGGGAGGATCAGATCGCTGGCGACGCTTGCAGGCTTCGCAGGTGGAGGCACGGCAGTCGTGTTGGCGTGGTGGGGACAAGTAGCAACGACGAAGGCTTTGCATGGAGAAGACGAGCAGAAGTTCTGTTTTTCATTTTTCTTTCTTTTTTTCTTCCTCTCTCCTCACGTCTCCCCCACGTCTATCTCTCTCTCTCTTTGTGTACTTGTCAGTGAACCCTTTTCCCTCTTGCTTCACCTTTTGGGTTTCTCTCTAACAGACTCTCTATCTCTCTCCATTTTCTTTTGTTTTTCTTCTGACAAACCTCTCAAAATGATTTTTTTTTTTCATTTAGCCCCCTCTCCCGTTAAAGCCGAGGATCCTTGCTTATTTATAGGCAACAACCGACTTTAGTGTGAACAGGTGAACATGAGGCAGCGATAACTTTTCCTTGCTGTTCATGTTCGGCTCTCTTTTTCAAATATGATGGCCACCGCCTGACAACCCACATAGTTTATAATATTTTATGAGTTCATTCTGCTTCTTTGAGGCTCCTTACGTCCACTGAATCGTGTGCATGCATGTGCATGCATTAATGAGCAAGAGACAATAGACGTGCGAGAACTTCTTTCTTCTTTTTTTGACTTTTTGGTCTTTTGTGTGTCCAGACCATTGGAGAGAGACTATCCCTTCTATCGTGAGCCCTTGCTTCTTGTTGCCTTTCAATATCAATGCAAATGCGACTACATGAAATACAATTTTACTATTTTTTAGGGGTTAAAAATTAATTCCTAGATTTTTATGCAATTAATTACTAAATGATTAATCAAAATTTAGGTGTCAACAGCTGCCCCTCTTTGAAGGTGAGCTTGTGGAGGTTGCTTTCAAATACAAATTGAGACCTAAATTTTGATCATGCATGCATTGAATGATTTTTTGTTGGAAAAAGAATTCCATTTTTTGAATGCAATTTATGGAAATGCTAGTGATAAATGAACCTACCTGGAATAATTTTCCTTCAAAGAGGATAGAGTAATTCAAGATAGTTGGTATTACATATCCAGGACCCGTACCATTTTACGGTCACCTAAAGTAGTAACATGGCTTTGCAAAGAGACTGCTTTCGCAGGTCCCGTACCATTCTACAGTTGCCCAAAATGACAGCAAGGTTTTGTAAGAAATTGCTCTCCCAGGACCCGTACCATTCTACGGTCGCCTGAATGTTGTCTAGAACTCGTACCATTCTATGGTTGCCTAAACGGGGACTCATTTTTCAGGACCTGTACCATTCTACAGTCGCCTAAACGAGGATTCACTTTCCAAGACCCGTACCATTCTATGGTCGCCTGAATGGGGAAATAGATGTTGTCTAGGACCCGTACCATTCTACGGTCGCCTAAACGAGGATTTCTCTTAGCTAGGACCCAAATCTTTCTTCGGTCGCCTTAATCAGACTGAATCTGGGGAAAAATCTTTAGGGGACAACTCCATTGAGTGTCAGTTAAGAAGAACTTCGGGCTACGGAAGCATGCCGATTTGATAAAGGGGACTCTGGGCTACGAAAGCATGCCCAGTCGATATAAATGGACACCAGTTTTTGGAAGTACGCCGGGTTGATAAAGAAAGACTCTCAGCTACAAAAGCACGCCATATCAGAAATTCTGGGCTATGAAAGCACGTCAGTTTGATAAAAGGGACATCAGGCTACGGAAGCATGCCGAGTCAATATAAAGGACATCGGGCTATGGAAGCACACCGAGTCAATGAAAGGGACTCTGGGCTATGAAAGCACGCCATGTCAATTTAAAGGATACCGGGCGACGGAAGCACGTCGGGTCAATGAAAGGGACTCTAGGCTACGAAAGCACACCGGGTCAATAACAAGGGACACTGGGCTACAGAAGCACGCCATGTCAAGAACTGGGACATCGGGCTACGGAAGCACACCGAGTCAATAAAAGAGACTCTGGGCTACGAAAACACGTCAGGTCAGGAACTCCGGGCTACGAAAGCACACTGGGTCAATAACAAGGGACACTGGGCTAAAGAAGCATGCTAGGTCAAGAACTGGGACTCTGGGCTACAAAAGCACATTAAGTCAATATAAGGAAACACCAGGCTACGGAAGCACACCGTGTCATGCTGAATCTCGAGGCTTCAAGGAAATATTACCTATCAGACATGATTAGAGCAAAAACTAGTATGCATTCATCAAAGAGGTAGACAATTTGAGCTACCTTAAAATGCAAAATTCGATGAAATTTTCATTAATTCAATCAAGGTTCATGCATAATGACTTTATCATATTTGCATCACCCAAATTTCCACAAGAAAGAATTGTCATTCAAGACAATGGCATGAACTTCTTAAAGAATGCTAAATGAGAGACTTTCAGTTAGAAAGGACTTTCACTCACTCTCATTCAGAATGACTGTTTTAATGAGAATCATTCCATCTCACCATCATCATATCGACAAGGGTCCGAGTATTCTCGCAAGCAGTACAACATTACCAATATGAGAGGTCTTTAATAGGGATTGTAATGTGGGCTTGATCAATGGCTTAACAAAGGGACTCTTTGAGTCAAGGCTATTGAAAGAATAATTCTATAATCATCTCTGGTTTTGCAAGTCAAGAACCTTGCAAAATGAGAAAGAAATAATCTTGCTTGCACTTCTTCGAGCGATGCTTATAACATGTAAACCCCTACGTTAATTCAAGTGCCATAATCTGAAGAGACTTTGTAAGGGACGTAACATAGGCTGGGTTCATGGGTTGAGAAACGAAAGGATCATTAAGCTCAAAATGTGTTCAAAGGGATCAGAGTTGGTGATCATCTTGACATTGCCACTAGTTTTCTTTTTCACCAGGGATCGTCATTATAAATGCACCATTGATCTTGACTCTTTGAGTATTGCTCCATTGTGATTCAATTTTTGCGATTAATAGTCATTTATCTTGACTCCATTTTTTTCATCTCTGGGCATCGGCCTTGCTATTACCAGGTACACTGCTTTTTCATGCCCTTAGTTCTCATTCATTTTTCCTTTACTTCTTTTTTCATTGGCATTGGCCTTGCTTTTGCCAGGTACACTACTTTTTCATGCCCCTTGTTTCTATTTTGAATTACCATATGGTGCCTTTAACATTTGGACCTTTGGGAGGTGCTCATCTTCTGTCAGCACTCTAGACCATACTATTTGAACAATTGCTTTTTGCCTTGCTACAGTGTGGGGAATGATCACCAACTGGGTTTAAAGAAACGAAATTGTAGGCTCAAGTGGGCTATGTAAATGATATAAGTGTATAAGATAGAGAAAGAAATGCTCTTCGTCATCTTAAGACACTTAAATTACCACACGAATTTAATGTAATAACACGACTTGAAGATTGATGCAAGCAAGAGCAAGAAAATTTCTTTTCATTTTCCTCACCTCATGATGCTGTCTCACCTCCAATTTGCCCCGATGTGTGGTGATTCTTGATAGGGATAATTTGAAAGAAATCTCCACAAGTGTATGAGGTTCAAAGAGGTTAAGCAATGGATCACCTGTAGTGTTTAGGATAGAGAAATAAATTGCCCCTCATCATTTCGATCATCGTACCTTTCGCGAGAGAACTCTTTACCTTGCGGATATGGAACTTTCTCAACTCATCTCACAAATATATAAGTAAGGGACTGTGTATAGGATATGGCTTGCCTTTTATCATCCTGACATGTCTCATTTCGCATTCTTAAGCATTTGATATCATTCCAATGAATTATCCATCTTGATAAATCTCCACATGAAATTGGTGAGTTAAATAGGTAAAATCACTATGGAAATTCTATTTTCAAAAGAGTCCAACAACTTCAAGCATGAAAGGCTTTTGTGACTTCAAAACAGATAAGTTACCACACTCAAAACATGGTTTCAAGTATTCATTTATGGAATTGCCCCATAAAGGGACTATCTCAGCAATGGGTGTTCTTGGATTGTCCCTATCAATCAAGACTGAAAATCCACTTTTGCCCCTGCACAAGAGAACGTGCATGAATAGGATACTATGCAACATCAAAGTAAATTCAATTTACACATCCATTTTGGCTCGGATCAAGATTTTGTCTCAATCACGTCACTACTAGAATCTGTAGTGCCCCCAATTTGTCATCTGCAGGGAAAAAATATAGTGTCATTTCCCAAAATTAATTATGCTCAAGGATGAGATGTACCTCTTCCACCAAAGATGGATGGTCTTGTTTTTACTTGTCCCTCATCAGGCCAAGAAAGTAATGCTTATAAATCATGTGTGCTTGAGTTGTTCACTCTCCTTGGTCTTGTGATGCGAACCATCCAAGTAAAATATTCTTCCTTCTAAATATGTCACTAGTCTTTTTATGGTGGCATCAAATTCCGCTATCTCAAGAAAATGAGATGGTTCAAAAGTCTCTTGGCTTTCTTCTTTAGGTTGCAATTCTCACTCATTTTGATCCACCCTTTTAGCTCTCAACTGTGTACGGATGGGTGAACGTGGAGAATTCGTTATCACCTAGTTCATGTGTAAGCATGAGGTGTAAATAGAGAGCCAATCCATGACAATGATCTAATTGATTTTTTTTTTCATTTATTCATGAAAAGTTCGTGCAAGAAGGGAATTTCCTAAAAAAAGAGCTAGAAAAATAGACACCCTAGCAAGACCAAATTTCCTAGACATGAATTGAAAACAAATTTTCTAAAGTTTTTTTTTTTAAATGATTCATTGCATGGCAATTTCCTCATTTCATTTCTAATTGACAAAGGAATTAAATCAATGATTGACTTAGATTGTCATGGACGGACTAAAAGCATGAGAATAGGGATAGAAGACTTACTTCACCAAGAAAAATCGACGGCAATCACATAAACATGCACATGAGATGTGAGGCTCGATTTCTACTCTAAACAGGTTTAGCAAAGTGAAGCCACAAGGATGATTAGACTAGCCGCAGGCGTGCGGACTAAGTCGGGTCCTCATGACTCCGGCTTGGTCAAAGAGTCGACCTCGGTCGTAGGCATGCGGACCGAGGTGGGTACTCTTGACACCAAAAAAAGAAATTTTGGAATTGAGATGGACGACTCGTACCGCGGGTATGCGGCCAGAGTAGTATCCATCTCGATACCATCCTAGATAATCCTATGCGGCCCAGATCCGGCGGCAGGTTGTGTGTGCAAAAGTGTAGTGTAAATGCATAGGCATGCACGACAATTTATATAAAGCAACACTTCATAAATGAAAGTAAACCATACAATCCTACACCTCCCTACAAAAGAAAGGTCAGCAAATACTTCCCTTTATACCTCCCATCCTACAAGAACATTTAACACCTTAAATATTAGGGACGTACCTGGGATCCTCGCTGCCAAACAAAAATAATTTTCAAAAAGAAAAGAAAAATTGGCCTAAGTCCACTAAGAGTTTTAACTCAAGTCCCCAACGGAGTCGCCAAGCTGTCGTGACCTCCCCAAAGCGGGTTGGACCACCTAAGGGTTTGGCTAATGGATTGCTAAGCCTAGACTTAGCTCAAGCCCTCCCAAGCCCATACCAATTCACGACTTATGGTTTAAGTTCTTGCATGATTTTTATTATGGAGTCGACACTAATCTATTTTTAGTGGGTCGGTTAGAAACCCAAGTAAAGTAATGCGAGAATTACTTCACTCCTACGAACCAGAGATTAAATGAGTTCGGGGACTTGATTAGGTTAGATTTTTCTAATGCCCTTTCGGTACCTTTTCTTTTTATTTTGAAAAAAAATGTTTGGCAGGCAGCTTGAATTGATTTTAATTTACTTCATTAACATGTGAGGTGATCATATGGGTGCACAAACCACCAAATTAACACCCAGATAAAGCAGTGAATAAATTGCAAGACTTACCTCATGGCAACGAAAGCATCTGCAATGTTAAATCATAATTCACATCAACAGTTCAAGATATGATTTCTAATTAACACGCAATTATTTAATTTTTGTTTTCACTTATTTAATGAAAATCACATTTTACGCAATGCATGCTATTAATCTAACAAGAAAGGACATGACCTAACAATATGACCTAAACTATATGACGTGAACAAAGTAATTTTTTTGTATTTTCTTAATGCACATGTAATATATCCTCGAGAATAAAATTAATTCTAAGACAATTCTTTTTGGTATTTTTCATGCAATTCGAAATGAAAATTGTCCAATAATTAAATGTGCAATCTAAATTAACCAAATGACCTAATTATAATGACGAGCAATTCCTAATGAACCTCGCAAGAATCACTAAATGACGTGCATTTCATGACCTAATTCTATATCACACGCACATGATTTTTATTTTCTTAATAAGCATGCAATTTATCCTAATATGCAATGACGTGCAAAGAATACCCTAATTCTAATTTTTTCCTTTTCTTTTATGAAATTCGAAATTAAAAATTGCCAAAAAATTAAACGTGCAATTCAAATTTAAAACTAACATCTTAAATCAATGCATTTTTTTATTTTTTTATTTTTTAACATATTCAAAACAAAATCCCTATTCTAAATATGCAAGATAACAAGAGATGTTCTAAAACCAACCTTATCTTTATTCAAATATTTTTTTGGATTTTTCCTTTTACAAAAGTAAAATTGATTCAACCCACATGACGGCAAATCAGATAAGGTAGGATTGATATCTAAAAAATTGACAAACCATATCTCACATATGAGATCGGGTTGGCCAATTTTAAATAAAATCGCGAATTGAATCTCGAGCGTGAGATCGGATCGGCAATTTTTCAAGCGATTGCGAGTCGAATTTCGGGTACGAAAATCAGAACATCAATCCCAAATTTCAGAGGCAATTTCATGTCGGGAATTTCAGTCATACATTAAGGAATATTTCTACTAAAAGAAAGAAAAAGCAAAAATAAAAATAGAAAAACAGCCTAAATTAGTTTTCCCTTTTTTTTTTCCTTGCTTTAGCCTTCCACGGTGTTGGCAATTGTGGTGAGTCGTCAGGGGGTTGGGTTGCCGGTGTTTGAAGCTCTGGCAAGGACCGGCGATGGGTGGATCAGCGGCGACGGTGACCAGCGGCAAAGCAAACCGACGGTGTGTACTCTGATAGCGTTGGGAAGTACTAGAAGGCGAAGAATGCAGGGGTGTCGCATCGTAGTTGCTGGGGCGAAGATCAACGGCTGAGCAGCGGCGGTGTGGGCTCCGGTGGAGTCAGGTCGCAGCAGGGAATGTGGCGTGGCAACGAGGGAGGAGTAGCAGCTTGGCATTTAGGGCTTCTGGCGCTGCAGATTGGTGATGGCAGAGGTGGAGCAGGGGTGTCAGCTTTGGGAACTGGCAAAGAGGTGCGGCTAAGCAAACAGTGGCGCGGGAGCAGCAGCAGTGGTCGTGAAGGGGAACAAAGGGATGCAGGCATCTTGGGTGGCTCACGAACAAAGCAAGGAGGAGTCGGCTCGAAACTTGCTGGGGCACAAGCAACCGAAGGTGGGTCGCGACAGCGAGCAGCGGAACGATGAAGTGGCAAGGAGAAATTGTGGTAGGCTTCGGCTCTGGGCTGCGTCGGTGCGGCGAGCAGGGACGTCAGTCGCTGGATCTACTAGGCGATCATGGATGATCGGTGGAGTGGCGGTGACTGGTGGTGTGGCTGGGTCACGGGCAGAAGCAGCTTCGCTGCTGTGGTCAAGCGGCGTAGAAGCAGAAGCTTCATCTCGAGCCATCGCGACCACAGTAGAGGCGACGAATGGTGGCGTGAACTTGTAGGTGGTGCTTGCACAGGGGGTGGAGCAGAAACAGAGCTGGCCGTAGCAGCGGGCGGAGCAGAAGAGGCTACGCGGGTGCAGTGGATGGTAGAGGTCACACGGTGAGGCACAGCTCTGGTGCTACTCGAAGGTCGGCGCGACGATGGTTGTGGAGGCGCGGCGGTGGGTAGCAGCTCGGGCGGTAGAGACCGGCGGAGGATCAAACTGCTGGCGACACTCGTGGCCTCTGCAGGTGGACGCATGGCGGTGGTGTTGGTGCGGTGGGGACGAGCAGTAACGGCGGAGGCTTCGCGTGGAGAAGACGAGTAGAAGTTCTGTTTTTCTTTTTTCTTTCTTTTTTTCTTCCTCTCTCCTCACATCTCCCCCACGTCTATCTCTCTCTCTCTTTGTGTACTTGACAGTGAACCCTTTTTCCCTCTTGCTTCACCTTTCGGGTTTCTCTCTGACAGACTCTCTATCTCTCTCAATTTTCTTTTCTTTTTCTTCTGACAAACCTCTCAAAATGAATTTTTTTTTCATTCAGCTCCTGTGGCATCCCAAAATTCATGACGACCTCCAGTTACCTTAAAGTCCATGAATAGGTGATGGAAGCACCATCAAGTTATTTTATAGCCATTTAATCCATAATTTGTAATAAGATTTATGGCCAAGCTTTTAATGGATAATTATGTGATAGGAAAGAAATTCTATCATTGGCCATTTGTATTATAAATTGGAATTTATGGATTTGTGACTACAAGTTTTATGGCCTTATTATTTTTGCAAGTTAGGTATTTATTTAAGTGGAAAATGTTAAAAGGTTAGTGGACCGAAATTCTTAGGCCAAGCTAGCCCAAAAACCCAGCCCAAGACCCCCACCACTTCAGCCCAAAGCTAGGCCCATGAAGCCCATAGGGCTGTCGACCGCATGGACGGGGAGAGGAGCCCGATGGGCCTCCTCCAAGTGTCTTCAACAAGGGAGACACTTGTCTCCTTCTTAGGGACAAGTGTCCCTCCATACAAAAATGGAAGCATGCAAGGGTTTTATTGAAACCAAAAGGAAAAGGGGAAGGGGAGAAGAGAGAGAGAGTTACCGTCCAAGAGAGAAAGGGAACCGAGAGAGTGGAAGAGGGAAAGAGAGAAGCCGTGTGTGCGAGAGAAGAAGGAGGATCGTCCGCCGTCCATTCGCCGTTTTGCCGCCGTTCTTGTTGCTATTTGTGCTTGAGTTTAAGGCAAGTGAAGTCCTAAAACCTACCCTTTGCATTGCTGTGTGTATGTGCAGTAGATGGTAAGTCTTGGTTGTGGTAAATGGGATGAGATTTCGGAGCTTTGAAGAGAGATTCGTTGGTCATGCATGCTGATTTCAGAAGGACCAGTCCGACCGTCCACGAGTTTGTGTGTTGCATATGACTTTTTAGTTGCAATTCATGAAAGTTGTAGAGAACATCTTGAAGCATAACATACTAAAATTTGAGACAAAATGAGCAAGTATTGAGGGGTGAAACCCTTTTTCTACGAAAACATTAGATCTGGAAACTGTTTTGTTGACCTCTTGGTGATTTTGTGTGTTTCATGTGACTTTTTAGTTGGAATTTCACTTCGACCTCTTCATAAAAGTTGTATAGAACATCTTGAAGAATAACATACTGAAATTTTAGATAAAACGAACAAGTATTTCATGGTGAAACGACTTTCCTTCGGAGAGACTAGATCTGGAATTCGTCGTGATGACCTTCAGTGGTTTCATGGTCTGTAAAGTAAATTTATTGTTGAAATATCACTTTGATCTCTTAGAGTCAATAGACTAGTAATGACCAAGGAAACGATTTTCTTTCAACACGGGTAGATCTGGAAAACGAGACCGAGATTAGGAAAAGTAAATTGATTTTATCTTTTAATCCAGAACGAATTGGACCATGATTTCTTCATGAAACTTGTACCTCTAGTCTTAAATACAGCGTGTCCAAATTTCAGAATTTTCTGAGTTTATTTAAGGGTTCAATTGAAATTGTTTTCAAAACTGTGCATGGGTCATGTTAAAAACCCTTTTCAGTGATATATACGAATCTGTACTTATTCTGTGAAGCCTTGTTTGATAAGGTGTCCTTCACGAAATATGTTTTCTTAGATCTTATCTACATTCTGGTAAATTTTCAGAATTTATTTCCATTTTTTGCTAATTTTCTAGAATTTTTCATGAATAGCACGCATTCTGTTTAAGCTGGAAATTGTTTTATTTACTGTTTATTGGATTTATTATGTAAATCATGGTATCCTGGATTATTATTCGTGCAATGACATGATGACATTCATACATTTCATATGACATCAAAGGCTTGATGGATTTCATGAACTCAATGAAGTTTTCAAAACCATTACATCAAATGATACATTTCCCAAGGCATATTATATGATTTTAAAAATGGCTACTGTCAAATCATTGGCATTGTTTCATCAAATGTAAAATTGAAAATGAGATGTTTGGGAATATGCATTGTGGTGATGAGAAGGCCGTCGGAGGTGTGAGCCGACGATGTCCCGTGAGTGTCGGGATGCCTAGAATGTGGGGGTGCAGGATGCCCGGTGGCCTTAAATGGCTGAATGCCGGAGGTTATTCCTCGGGAGTTTCGAGATGCCCGGTGGTATACGGTACGTAATTCCATAGGGGGGATCCTGGTGGTATGTCGGTACGTAATTCCGGAAGCCCCTGAGGTTTGTGCTCGGGGGGATGCCTCGTGATGCTAGTTGGGATGCGAGATGCCCGGAATGTGGGGGGCCGGATGCCCGGTTGTATTTTGAATACATGCCCGGAGGTTCCTCGTGATGCCTGGTTGGATGCGAGCGATAAATTGTGGGATGCAAACGTTGGTTCTTGGAAAGAAAAACTGATGAGATCCTTTTGAAAGATAAGAATTGAAAATGAATCATGTGCATGGGTGTATGCATATGGCATGATGCATGATTTGCTTATGAAAATAAATTAATGCTATTTGATATTGAAAATGCGATCACGAAGGCATGAATGGATCTCATGGTGATGTATGCTTGATAGCATGGATGATATGAATCATGGTGGTATATGCAAATATGGCATGGATATGCATGAATGCTTGATGATGAGTGCATGGTGGTATGTGCACATATGGCATGGTGATATATGCACGAATGCTTGATGATGAGTGCATGATGATATATGCACATATGGTATGATAACATATGCATGACTGCAAGGTAAGTTATATTTGAATGCATGAATGATACGTGCTTTATTATGATGCCTTGATTGTTCTGTATGACGCAATGAGTAGTTTGGTGGATCTTTATTGTTGAGTGGTTGTACTAACTCCCTTTTGGGGATTAACATTTCAGACTATATAAGATACCTCTATTGCCACTGCCACCAGTAGATGGATCAAGTGGTTGGATCTGACCACGAGGAGGAGGATAGCAAATGAAGGAACTTTTGGACGCCAACACTGATCGATGGACTTATAGTATACAACTGTTGGAGGAGACGTCAGCCATCTTTTGAAGTATAGCCAAGTATAGAAAACCATGGCGTTTCGATGTACCGACTAAAGATGTCCATCTGCTTTATGTAAATAAAAGTGTTCGGCTTTAACTTATATAAGATGTTTAGTTGGTGTGCACTGTTTTCTGAATATAGGGAAGGGAGTTGTTGGTTATGCTTCCGTTATATGAATTGTGCAAGGGAACGATCTAAAAAAATGTAAACCCCCTAGGTTGTATAGACCCGCATGCGATTGAAATGGTATCAGAGTAACATGTTATTAAGGAAAGTAAAAAGTAAGCGAACTGTGGCGACCCTAACGGATCGGGGGCCGTCGAGGGGTGCCACATTCTTTATTGGTATCAGAGCTATGGTCTATTTGGATGTGGCATCCCAAAATTCAAAGTCAAGTTATAAGGTGTGTTAAAGCCTCTAATTAGGTAATGAAATTACCTATGGTTTACGCTTTAGCCATTAGTCTCTTTTTTTTTTTTTTTAAGATTAGGTGATTTGTGTTTGTGTTTATGAGATTTTTAAATTTGATAGATTAATCTATGCTTGGCCATGCACTTTATGAATTAAATTCCTATAAATAAAATGTCACAAGATTTTGGCCATATAAAATTTAGTAATTTAATCCTTAAAATAAAGGATAAGAAAAGGGGGTAAAAATTGATTTTAATTAGGTTGGGCCTTAGGCCCATTGGCCTAAGCTTTAGTGGGCCAAGCTAGTCGGCCCAATTTGGCCCACGAAAGGGGGCTGTCGACCAGCCCAAGAGGAGGCCCAAGAGTGGCTGGCCCAATCCCAAAAGCCCAAGCCCAAAAGCCCATTATGAAGACAAGTGGCAAAAGGTCTTCATGCATTGGCTTAGAGAGGGATGGCATGCATTGGTCAATTGGAGTGGCAAACAATGATTGCAAATGATGAGGTTTGGGGGAGATAAAAAGGGAAGAGAGGAGAGAGAATGGCCGGTTAGCCATTCGGCCAAGAGAGAGAGAGATCGTGCGAGAGAGGGAGAGTGAGGCCGAGAGGGAGGAGAAGCCGAGAGGAAGGAGTCGCCGTCCGTCCGCCGTGTGCCGCCGTGTTCGCCGCCGTGTGCTGTCGTCCGTTCGGTCTAGAGGCAAGTTGGATCCTCTTGCTGCTCTTGCATGTGTGTGTGTGTTACATGTATGTTGTAGAAAAGTCGAATTTTGGGTGATTAGGAGGGGGAAACCGAAGCTTGGATGACTTATTCTTGAGTGGTGTTGCTGTTTTCGCTTGAACCGCCTGAGTCAGAACTTTGTAAGAGCTTGAATGTATGTTTTGAGTTCGATTATTGCTTCTATTTCTTCATGCAAGTTGTAGCTAACGTCTTAAAATACAACATACTAAAATTTGGTGGAAAATTATGGAGATTTAAGGGGTTAAACTCTCATCCTACGGAGACCTCAGATCTGGAACGACTTCACTGACCTTTTGATGGATTTGTGGTTGAATGTTGAGTTGTGCTAATAATCTCTCTTAGATTTCTTCATGAAAGTTGTAGGGGACATATTATACTACAACATACTCAAATTTGAAGCAAAATTAACAAGTATAACCTAGTAAATCGACTGAATCTTGGAGACGGTAATTCTGGAGATGTAGTACAAAACACCCGAGATTTCATGGACCTAAACGACGACTATACTCTGGATTTTGGACTTAGATATTTTCATGAAACTTGTAGAAAAAATCTTGATGTAAAACATATCCAAATTTCAGAGGAAATGAAGAATAATAGGTAGGTGAAAACTCAGTATTTCAGAGAAGCATGCACTGAACGATTCGGTGTTAGATCCAGAAGCTTCGTGCGATTGTAGAAAATAATCTAAAAAAGAATCTGACTTGGAAGTCTGCATGAAAAATGTACGTTAGTGTCTTGGCTATAACTCGGTAAAATTTCGTAATTTTTGGAGGTCGTATGGATATTTTAATCAAATTATTTTGGAAACTGTGCATTCTGATTTCATCCGAAAATTACATGCTATTTTGTGTGAATTGTGGATTTGTGTGGAATTCTATTTGGCCATGTATTTTGCATCAAATCATTATCCTATTGCCTTGATTATCACTTGCCTTAATTCTTATAATTTTTAAGAATTATATAGATATTAAATTTAGTATTTTTTTGAAAATGGCACAAGCTGGAAATTTAAATAAATGTAAAAGGGTGTGGTAAATGGATTATTTTAATTGGCATAAATTCCATAAATTTTATTGTACCATGTAGCATGTATGATGAGGTCTTGATGTATGCATGACAATGAATTGAGATGCATGTATGAATTCCATGCTGAATATGATTTTGATTTCCATCACATCATATGCCATGCTAAATTGAGACCGAAATTGGTGAACATGAATAATGTTAAATGAGGAGATTGTTGTGGTAGATGATAATGCCTGGGATGTATAGAGATACATTACCGGATGGCCCTGGGAGTTTCAGGATGCCCGGAAAGTTGGGGGTGCCGAAGCCCCGAGGTTTGTGCCCGGGGGATGCCTCGCGATGCCGTAGGGTGCGGGATGCCTGGCCGGGAGTGTAAATGCCGGAAGCCTCGGAGGTCTTTGCCCGAGGGGATGCCTCGTGATGCCAGTTGGGATGCGAGATGCCCGGAATGTGGGGGGCCGGATTTCCGGTGGCCTGGAATGGCTGAATGCCGGAGGGTTTTTCTCGCAATGCCAAGATGAGGTGCGAGTGTATAATATGAGATGAAATTGGTGATCCGAGGAAGGGTGATGTGGTGATCAAATGGAAAGTTAAAAAGTGGAAAAATTGAACTATGCATGACATTGTTGACACCTAAATTTTGACTAATCATTTAGTAATTAATTGCATAGAAAATTAGGGATTAATCTTTAACTCCTTTAAAAAATAGTTGCATGTCATGTAGTCGCATTTGCATCGGTACTAAGAGGACAACAAGAAGCAGGGGCTCGCGGTCAATTGCATGCACAAAAGGATGGTCTGTTTTTCGCTAGTCTGAACACGCATAAGAGAAAAAATGAGGAAAGAAGCTCTCGCTCGTCCATTGTCTATTCCTCATTAATGCATGTACATGCATACACAAATTCAGCGGAGTGCGGATTCGGGAGAAATCTTCAAAGAAGCAAAAGCAGCCCATAATATATTATATAATATGCCCATATTGTATTATTATAAATATGCCCATAATATTATATAATATGTCAGCTTTGGTGGCACCAATAAGAAACCTCCTCATTAATGCATGCACATACACGCACAAAATGGGACAGGCGCCTGCTAGAAGATTTCCTTGCTGAAGAACAGGGGGGGAGCGAAGAAAGAAAAAAATTCCATGGTGAGGGGGGGCTTCCCCTTCGGTCGACAAGGGGCGGAAGAAGAGTGTCGAGAGAGCTAAAAATATTCATTGGGAAAGGGCTTCTCCTTCGAACAAGAAAAATGAAGTCGGGGAGGATATTAAAAAAGAGATGAATGGAGAGTTTGTCGAAGAAAAGAAGGTGAAGTCAGAGAGGGCAACAAGAAAGAGAAAAGAACGTGAAAGAAAAAAAAGAAAAAAAAGAAGGGTTGTCTTCTTAAAGGGGAGGCTTCGAGCAACACAAGAAGGGGGAAAAAGGGACAGTAGAGAAAAAGAAAAAAAAGACGGACAAAGTCTTCTTCTTCCTTGCGCAGCAGCTTTGTGGAACCCTGCAACCGTCCGAGCTTCCCCTTCACCTGAGCGACCAGCAGCTCGTCGTCCTGACCACCACGCTTCCTCTGTCGCCGCCCCTCTGCCCTTCGCGCCACTGTCCCCGACGCGAGCACCCTCCAGCCCACACCCACAGTCGACCTCCCCCACCTCCACGCCCCTCTGCCCTGTCGTTCCACCAGCACCCGACGCCCAACGCCCGCGCCTGCACCGCTCTTCGCCTGAACACCAACAGCATCGTCTAGGACACCTGCACCGGCAGCCGCCCCTCAGCAAGTCGCTGACCACCGCCGCGCCCAGCCTCGCCTGCGGCCCGCGTCGGTTCGCCCATCGTCCGCTTGCGCCAGTCACCGCACCAGCACCGCCGCTCCCTCAGCGACCCGCACGCCTGTGCTGGCCACTGCTCGTCCTCCCTACGACGCCGCCGCCGCTGCTGCTACCTCTCGCGCCCCCTGCTGCCGATTGCCTCGCTCGCCGACCCCCTGCCCATACCACGCGACGGCCCCGACGCTGCTCCTGGTCCGCTCGTCGCCCACCGCCTCTGCCGTCACCGATCTGCAGCGCTAGAAGCGTCCGACGCCCCTTCTCCGCCTCTTCTGTCGCCTGACCGCCCCAGCCCAAGCTCCGCTCCTGCAGTTAAATCTGACCCCCGCGACCTCCGACCGGTGACCCGACGCTGCAGACCAGCTAACCCGCCCTGTCCGTGGCCGTTCAGCCCTCTGTTTCGCCCTCTGCCGCCGCTGGTTCGCCGGTTGCCTCCCCTCGCCGGTGCCCCGCACACCGGCAGCTTCGTCCGCCGTCGCCCCTCACCGGAACGCCGTCGACCAGCCCCCTTGGCGACCCGACCGACGGTGACCCCCACCAAAAGCCCCACGAGCCCAAGCCTTGCGTGGGAAAGGAAAAGATAAAAAAAAAAAAAAAAAAGGGGAACATTAGGTAGTTTTTTATTATTATTTTATCTTTTTGTTATATAGTTTATAGTTTGTGTTTATATAGTTTTTTAGCGTGGTTATTCACTAACGCATGATTGAAATTCCAATGTGAAACAACCCCTCAAATTAGGGATTAGGAGTTCGATTTTCGCGCCCGAAATCCGACTCACGATCTTTTTACAAAATCGACAATCAAATCTCATGGCCGAGATTCGATTCGCGATTTAATTTAAAATTGACCAACCCGATCTCATGCGCGAGATACGGTCCGTCAATTTTGGGTATTAATCTTATCTTGATTGGATTGGATATCGGGTTATTTGAATTAACTTTTGTTTTTGCATAAAAAATTCAAAAAAATGCAAGTTAGATTAGGGCTAGGGTTATCATATTTAGTTATTTCGTTTTTTAAAAATAAAAAATAAAAATCCAAAAAAAATGCATTCATGATATTAGCTTTTTTTTTTTTTAAGAATTGCACGTGTCAATTTAGGATAGGATTTTTTATTTAAAATTTTTATAACAAAAAAATCCCCAAAAAAATTAATTAATTTAGGATGCTAGTTTTTAGGTTGCATGTTTAATTGCGTGCAAATTTTTAAAATTTCGAATTTTATATATATAAAAAAAACAAACGAAAATCATCATGCATATTAGAATAGAATTGCATGTCTCATTTTAAGTTTCAATTTTTTAAAGATAAATTGCATTTTTAGGAATAGAAATATCATGTGCACGTCATGTAGAATTAGGCTCATTTAATTAAAAATTGCCCGTCATTATAATTAGGTCATTTTGATTTGCATATTTAATTATTGCATGTTCATTAAGAAAACACAAAAAAAAAATATTTTACTCATGTCGTGTAGTTTAGAACACATTGTGATGCCATTCCATGTTAGATTAGTAGCATGCATTGCATATTGCATGATTCTCATTAAACAAGTAAAAAAAAAAAAAAGAAAAAGAAATTGCCTGTTAATTAGAAATCATATCTAGGTCTGTTGATGTGAATTTTGATCTAACAATGCAGATGCTTTCGTTGCTATGAGGTAAGTCCTGCAATTTATTCATCGCTTTCTTGGGTGTTAAATTGGTGGATTGTGCACCTGCATGATCACATCACATGTTAGGAAAATAGATTTAAAATCAATCCAAAACTGCCTGCAAAAACATTTTTGAAAATAAAAGAGTGGTACCGAAAGGGCATTAGAGAAATCTAGTGTAACCAAGTCCCCGAACTCACAATCTCTGGTTCGTAGGAGTGAAGTAATTCTCCCATTACTTTACTTGGGTTTCTAATCGACCCACCAAAAAAGATTAGTGGCGACTCCATGATAAACATCATTTGCATATTAAGAACTTGAACCTAAGTCGTGAATTGGTATGGGCTTGGGAGAGCCCGAGTTAAGTCTAGGCTTAACAATCCATTAGCCGAACCCTTAGGTGGTCCAACCCGCTTCGGGGAGGTCGCGACAGCTTGGCGACTCCGCTGGGGACTTGAGTTAAAACTCTTAGTGGACTTAGGCCAATTTTTCTTTTCTTTTGAAAAATGTTTTTGTTTGGCAGCGAGGATTCCAGGTATGCCCCTAACATTTAAGGTGTTAAATGTTTTTGCAGGATGGGAGGTATAAGGGGAAGTGTTTGCTGACCTTTGTTTTGCAGGGACGTGTAGGAATGTATGGTTTATTTTCATGAACGAAGCGTTGTTTGATATAAACTGTTGTGCATGCCTATGCATTTACACGACACTATTGCACACACAACCCGCCGCCGGACCTGGGCCGCATAGGATCATCTAGGATGGTATTGAGATGGATACCACTTCGACCGCATGCCCGCGGTACGAGTCGCCCATCTCAATCCCGGTTTCTTTTCTGGTGTCAAGAGTACCCACCTCGGTTCGCATGCCCGCAACCCAGGTCGGCTCTTTGACCAAGCCGAAGTCATGAGGACCCGACTTAGTTCGCACGCCCGCGGCTAGTCTGATCATTCTTGTGGCTTCACTTTGTTAAGCCTGATAGATTAGAAATCGAGCCACTTACCATGCGCATGTCTATGTGATTGCCCTTTGTTTATTGGTAAAGTAAGTCTTCTAAATTCGCACTCTTGCAATCTACTTACTTTGTTATATCATTTTGTCGGTCCATGGCATTAGGATTGTCCTGAGTCTTGATCAATATACAATGGGAATACTGGACATTCGAATTATTCTCCCTCCAAAGGAAGAGCTTAGCGCATGGTGGGACAAGTTAGACCAAGTTGGCCGTCAATTTGTAGAGTCGCACATTAGTCGACTACTTCCATTACTGCGTGTCAACATCCATGGCGGCCTCATCCAAGCACTTGCTCATTGTTGGTGCCCCGAGACTTCTACTTTCATCTTCGGCGGTAAGCATGAGCTCACGCCCACCTTGGAAGAGTATAGCATTGCCATAGGGAAACCTTTGAAAGCTGAATTAATTATCCCACCTATCGGAATAGACCCCGTTGTAGCCTTATCCGATTTTCTGAGAATTAAGAAGGACAATGTAAGAAAGGTTTTAAAAGCTCACCGCAATACATGTCATTTATCTTTTCTAAAAGAATGTTTTGAAAATGGCAATTCATTTCAAATGCGAAGGGTTTTCCTTTTAGCCTTCTTTGGGTTTATACTTTTTCCTCATTGCAAGAATGCTATTAACCCTTTGATGGCTCACTTAGTTGAACAAGTGTTGGGAGGAAAAAATTTCGTAAACACTATTATGGCTGAGACCTTTCTTTCCCTCACCCGATTTAAAGGAAGCGGTGATAAGACTTTCCATTCCTCTCCCGAGCTTTTTGCAAATTTGGTTTCTTTCTCATATAAAAGGGTTTGGTGGTTTAATGACTATACATGATGTTAATAACTCTAATCACCCTATTATGAGATTTGAGAACAACCAAAAACATGCACCGGATTACCATTATTCTAGGTGGCTAGTTTTCATGAAAAAACCAACTTCCAAGGGTTTCCTATGGCATGCTAAGTGGTTCCAAGTTCGTTTGGCGAGACTTTCATGTGGAGGTGTTGGCCAATCCCTCTACCGGATTCACCGGAGCAACGGAGTACTATCCAACTAGAGTAACCCGTCGCATCAAGTTGTGCAAGAGCTTCCCCGGCATTGCAAGCAAATCCGCTCCGAGTCGCTTCATTGATGGAGACCGAGGCCATGAAGATTCCATTCTCACAATTAAATCAATGTGGGATATGTCCCAGCCACAAAAACTCAAGTGGCCCGAGGAGGAGTTGAAGGGCAAAGAAATGAAGTACTATGCCTCAATTAAGTATATTCAACAACACAAGATTCCAGAGGAGTTACTTCCAAAGATACCAGAGGTGCCGCTAAAGATCACCAACCGCGCTGAGAATAAACGCCTCAAAAGGGTTGCTGAAAAAGCTCAATAGGAGAATAAGCGATTGCACCGAGTGGTGTCCCGAGTGTATATTGATCAAGCTAGATGAAGTGTTTGAGTCAATCTTGTTGTTTCATTTCTAGATTAATGTTTAGGAAGTTGAGTCATTTACTTTCCTAGTTCGTTTGTTTAGGGCATTTTAAGCTTCTATTTCATTAATGAAGTGCTTGAATCAATCTTGCTTCTATTTTGTTAGGATTGTCAAAAACTCCATTAATGAATAAAAGTTTTAGACCATTGCCATGGACTGTGTATTTCATATGAGATACTTATTTTTGTCTCTGTTTCTTCAAATTAGGTGATAACGGATCCTCCACATTCGCCCATCATTACAGATCAAAAGCAAAAATGGCCGACCAAATCGAAATGCATGATCGTATGACCGCTATGGAAAATCAACTCCAGCAGTTGCTCACCTCTATGCAACTTATGACGGATCAAATGCAATCCCTCCAAGTGAATCAGACTCTTGCATCCGCTCTCCCCGAGATAGTAGTCCCAAAGCAGACGAACAAAGCCCAAATGGGTGATGATGACATGCCGGAATTGGAGGATGACCCACTGTTCGTCACAGCTGAAAAGGCTAAGCCCGACAATGTCCCTAAAGCGGAGCAAGATGAACGCTTCGCCAAACTTGAAGAGAAACTGAAACAATTGCAAGAATCGCGGAATTCACTCCCGTTCGACTTGTCTGTTTATGAGAAAGTCAAAGTGCCGAAGAAGTTTAAGATGCCGGAGTTCGAGAAATACGATGGTACTTCCTGCCCAAAAGCTCATTTGCAAATGTACCACGTACGCATGGCCCAATACGTCAAGAACGAGCCTCTCATGATCCAATCGTTTCATGCAAGCTTGACGGGGGCCACACTCAACTGGTACATAATGAAGAATGTAAACCTTCTCGACACCTGGAATGAAGTGGCTGACGCTTTCCTAAAGCAGTATAAGTTCAACATGGACATTGCACCTTCCCTAGAGGATCTTGAGCGGATGGAGAAGAAGAAAAGTGAGTCATTTAAGGAGTACGCTGTAAGGTGGCGAAACTTGGCGGCTCAAATCACTCCTGAGCCTACAAACAAGGAGTTGATGAAGTTGTTCGTCAAAACTCTCCCGTATGAGTTCCATAACCGGATGGCTAGCACATACGTTGAGAACTTCAACCAACTTATCCCAGTGGGTGAACAAATTGAGATTGGGCTAAGGGATGGATGGTTCAATGAACCAACTCATCAAAGCAAAAGGTTCACCATGAAGAAAGATAAAGAACCGATCACTGAAGTCAATGTTGCATATGCGCAACCAGCCCCTAGTAAGCCTCCGATGGTTCGTGTCCCCGGGAATCAGCAAGATGGAGGCCGAGTGCCTGCACATCGGCAATTCACCGAAAGGCAGTTCTCTCCTCTTCCTGGCCCTCTATCTCAGGTCTTGCCGATACTCCGAAACAAGGGATTGATCTCCCACGAACCAAAGCGGCCCAATGCTGAAAAATTCTCCAACTATGACCCCTCCAAAAAATGTGAGTATCATATGGGAGAGGTCGGCCATTCAACTTGATGAATGTTTGACTTTGAAGCACAAGATCCAAAATTTGTTGGATACTAAGGCATTTTCTTTCCGTACCACCCAACCGAATGTCAAGAAGAATCCGTTGCCGGAACATCAGGGAAACGTGAATGCAATCTTCGAGTTCAATGCTAGAAAAAAGATGAACTTGAAGGTGTTTGTCAAAGATATCTATAGCGGATTAGTTAGAGTTGGTTATTATCCGACAGATGAGAATCCTCCCTTGCCTACCATGAAGGAAAGGGTTCAAGAAATGGTTAAGGCTGGCATGATCATATATGCTGACCAAGCTGGAACAGTGTCAACTATCTCCGAAGTCGTCATTGATTGGGAGAAGGAATTTGCTAAGCTAAGTGCTGAAAAGAGTGAACCAGATCCATTGATCGAGGACATGCCCCCACTTGAGGACGCCTCCGACCATGAAGGATTGATAGTGGAAGTGCCTTCAACTAATGAAGAAATAATTATTGAGATGCCCCAGCTGTATGAGTACAAGGATAACAAAGTAGTCCCTTGGTCATACGAGCTAGATGTTGACCTGATTACAAGGTCTGGTCGGACCTATGCTCAAGCTAATGCCCAACCTGCAAAGCCAATTACTGATGAAGAGGCCAAAGAATTTCTGGCTATAATCAAAGCAAGTGAGTATAACGTGGTCGACCAGTTGCGGAAATTGCCTGCTCAGATCTCTTTACTTGAACTCTTGCAAACATCTCCTACACATCAAAAGTCTCTAATGAAGGTTTTAAGCGAAATTCGTGTACCAGAGACGATCGAGGTAAACAGGTTGGAGGAATTTGTAGGATCGATTCTTCTTAAGGATTTAATAGCCTTTTCTGATGAAGAAATCCCTCTTGAGGGGAGGGGACATACTAAGGCATTATATATATCCATCAAGTGCAAGGCTTCCCATGTGGCTCGAGTACTCATTGATAATGGGTCTGCCTTGAATATCTGTCCATTGGCGACTCTTCACCGCCTGAAAATAGATCCTTCAAAAATAAGTGCTGCAAAGACCTCCGTCCGAGCTTTTGATGGTACGAGAAAGGAGGTGATAGGGGAGACCCACCTTGATCTGCAAATAGGGCCGGTGATGTTCAACGTCCTTTTCCGGGTGATGGACATTCCTACGCATTCAATTTCCTATTAGGGCGTCCTTGGATTCATACTGCTGGAGCTGTGCCATCAAGTCTCCACCAAAGCGTGAAATTTGTTGTCAAAGGAAAGCTAGTCATTGTTCATGGCGAGGAGGATCATCGAATCTATCATGAGACGGCTATCCCCTATGTCGAGCCGGAATGTAGGGAGGAGTCGAGCTACCAATCGTTTGAGCTCGTATCCACTATCCATGCATCTCGAGGATCGACAGCACCCATCCCTGATGTATCAAATGCAGCAGTTATGGTAGCAAGAGTGATGGTTGGAAATGGCTTTATTCCTGGCCGTGGACTTGGTAAAAAAGAAAATGGGCATCAGGAATCCTATTGAAGCCCCTCGAAGGTTTCGTTCCGCCGGATTAGGGTACCATGGAAGAGGTGGAGGACATGAACAAGAGAGGAAAAACTCATTACTCCTCAATATCCGCGAGACATTCCTGGGCCCTGCTAGAATGATGCATGATGAGGGAGGAATGATCGACACCCGAGGTATCGTGCTCAACGGATGGAGTAGCATGGATGACCCGACAACTTCAAAGACAGAGGATCAAGATAATGGGATGGAAGGGATCACAACCCTATTCGATGATCTCCTTATAGGTGCCATTGATGAAGAACCATTGGAGGAAATGGGTGCTGGCCCACAAGAGTAACACATTTACTTTTTCGCACTCCCCTGCGTGGGAATCTTATCCCTTTTAGGATTTGATGTTTTCTAGGGTTTGCTTATCGTATTTTGCATATCGTTTGTCAGGAATGGATGTTTGCTAGGGTTTGATTGTTAGGGTGTCATTTCACTTTGATTGCCGTACTTTTCAGTCCAATAAATGTAATTTGGTTGATGAATATCAATTACAATTACAAGTTTTATTTTGAGGGCATGATGGGGTATACCAAACCAGCCCGGTGATGATATCCAACCAATGAAAGAAAAGAAAAATCCAAGGAGAATTCTGAGGCCTGGGCTTCATCATGCTTCCTCGTGAAAAAAAAGCTTTTCCAAAAATTTTTGCCAAAATTTTTAAAATAAAATAAAAATTTGAAAAAAATCGAAAAAAGAAAAATTAGAAATCCATGCTGTTTAGCCATGTTTGTCCTTCCTCAACTATCTATTTTATGTTTCGGAGCAACCCTATGGTAGGCAAGAAGGTGGAAATGGTCCAATCCAATGCCATGAGCGATGACGGTGCTGACCCTGATGATCCAAATGGTGACTCCACTGAAGTACAACAAAGTTGGGAGCAACATGAAAAACCCAAAGTTCTCACCTCCGAGCAAACCATCACCATCAATTTGAGTGATGACGAGGATCCCAAAGAAATAAAAATCGGGGCAAATCTTCCCAAAGATGAGGCCGAGCACCTGACTCAGTTGCTAAAAGAATATCGGATATCTTTGCTTGGACATACGCCGATATGCCAGGTTTAGATCCATCAATTGTGGAACATTGTTTGCCCACCAATCCAGACATGCGCCCTAAGAAGCAGAAGCTTCGGAGGACTAAACCGGAGCTCTCGAAGAAGATAGAAGAGGAAGTGATGAAACTCCTCAAAGTGGGATTCATCGAAGTCTCGCAATACCCTGAATGGATGGCCAACATAGTACCAGTCATGAAGAAAGACGGTCAAGTCCGAGTGTGTGTTGATTATCGGGATTTGAACAAGGCCAGCCCAAAGGACGACTTCCCATTGCCACATATCGATGTTCTCGTAGATAGTACTGCCGGATTTGAATTATTCTCTTTCATGGATGGCTTTTCTGGCTACAACCAGATAAGAATGAAGGATGAAGACAAAGAGAAGACAGCATTTATCACCCCGTGGGGAACCTTTCATTATAAGGTCATGCCTTTCGGACTCAAAAATGCAGGGGCAACTTACCAGCGAGCCATCGTTACTTTGTTCCATGACATGATGCATGAAGAAATCGAGGTATATGTCAATGACATGATTGCAAAAACCCAACCTGGGAAAAGTCATGTTGAAACCCTCAGGAAGTTATTCGACCGGCTCCGTGAATTCAAGCTCCGTTTAAACCCTGCCAAGTGCATGTTCGGGGTAGCGTCGGGTAAATTACTTGGGTTCATTGTGAGTAGTAAAGGGATCGGAATTGACCCATCTAAAGCTAAGGCAATATGTGAGTTGCAACCTCCATCGACAGTGAAGGAGGTCCGGAGTCTCCTAGGGAGACTGAATTACATTGCACGATTCATTTCCCAACTCTCTGAGACCGCTAAGCCATTCTTCAAACTCTTGAGAAAAACGTACGAGTTGAGTGGAATGATGAATGTCGAGAGGCGTTCGATAAGCTGAAGCAATATTTGATGAATCCACCAGTTCTTGTCCCACCAATATCGGGCATCCTTTGATTTTGTACCTCACAATCCATAGTGAGTCACTCGGTGCGATGTTAGCTCGAAAAGTCCCGTGGATCGAAGGAACGAGCCATTTATTACCTCGGTAAAAAGTTCACTGTCTCGGAGCTAAAATATTCTGATGCTGAAAAAACTTGTGCTACGTTAGTATGGGTATTGCATAGACTGCGACAGTACACCTTGCATTACCATACGTTTCTCGTGACCGAGAACGATCCCATCAAGTATTTATTTAATCAACCAGCTTTAGTGGGTAAGCTAGCCAAATGGCAAGTTTTGATTTCGGAATTCGACGTGCAGTTCATGCCACAAAAATCAGTTAAAGGCCGAGTAATTGCTGATATATTGGCTGAGAATCCTAGAAACTTGAATGATGATGATTGTCCTTTGGATGATCGTATTTTGGCCATAAACGAAGATGCATGGTCTATGTTCTTTGATGGAGCTGTGAACTTGTCCGGTTCTAGTACTGGGGCAGTACTAATATCCCCAGACGGACAACACCACCCAGTAGCCGCAAAACTAATATTTCCATGCACTAACAATATTGCTGAATACGAAGCTTGTATTCTCGGACTTCAGGCCGCAATTGAAATGGGAGTGGCCAAATTGAAAGTATATGGAGATTCTGCACTAATCATACTCCAGACCGTAGGTGAATGGAAGACCAGGGATGCCAAATTACTGTCGTATCATAAATACCTCGAAGAGTTGGTGAAGGAGTTCGATGAAATCTCGTTTGACTACTTGGCTAGATCTCATAATTAGTTCGCCGATGCCTTGGCAACATTGTCATCTATATTGCAAGTCACTGATGGTTTAGAAGTTGAACCTTTGAAAATTGAGGTTCTAGCCAAACCTTCTTATTGTATGGTCGTAAATGAAAAGCTTGAAGAGAAGCCATGGTATTGTGACATCATGAACTATATTCAAAAGCAGGAATTTCCTGAAGAAAGCACTCCAGCCGATAGAAAATACATAATGAAGATGGCCTCAAAGTTCTTCGTCAGTGGTAAGAATTTATACAAGAGATCTTATGATTCAGTTTTATTGAGATGCGTAGATGAAGCAGAAGCCACCCAAATCATGCAAGAAGTGCATGAAGGAGTTTGCGGCCCACACATGAATGGGCACATGTTAGCCAAGAAGATCATGAGACTAGGTTACTATTGGCTTGCACTGGAAAGTGACTGCATACAGTATGTTAGAAGTTGCCATCGTTGCCAAATTCATGGAGATAAAATAAATGTTCCTCCAACGGAGTTGCACCAGCTATCTGAGCCATGGCCTTTCTCATTGTGGGGGATTGATGTGATTGGCCCAATAAATCCCAAAGCTTCAAATGGGCACCGATTCATATTGGTGGCAATAGATTATTTTTCAAAGTGGATTGAAGCCGCATCATATGCTAATGTCACGGCCCGAAATGTTTATCAGGCGTGACATAATCGCCCGTTATGGTGTCCCCGAAGCAATTGTCACTAACAATGGGACAAATCTGAATAACAAGTTTGTTGATGAGTTGTTCAATGAGTTCAAAATCAAGCATTTGAATTCATCACCTTACCGCCCGCAAATGAATGGAGCTGTTGAGGCAGTTAATAAGAACATCAAGAAGATCCTGGCTAAGACAGCCGAGAATTATCGAGATTGGCATGACAGGTTACCCTTTGCTCTAATGGTGTATCGGACATCTATCCGAACATCCACCGGGGCAACCCCTTTCTCCTTAGTTTATGGCATGGAGGCAGTCTTGCCTGTGGAAGTAGAAATCCCCTCTTTGAGAGTCTTATCCCAAGTGGAACTGTCCGGGCAGAATGGACACAACAAAGGTTTGAGCAGTTGAATCTGATTGATGAGAGAAGGTTAAAAGCTCTTTGCCATGGTCAGGCATATCAACAAAGAGTAGCCAAGTCTTTCAATAGGAAGGTACGGTCGAGACACTTTGAAGTGAATGATCTAGTTCTAAGAAAAGTGTTGCCGATTTTTCCTGACCCTGGAGGCAAATTTGCTCCAAATTATAGCGGCCCGTATATGGTGAAGAGGGTACTCCCGGAGGTGCCTTAATCCTTACGAAAATGGATGGTCGTGAGTTTTCTAATCCTGTTAACTCGATGCTGTGAAGAAGTATTACCCTTGAAAGAATTTGTTGTGAATTCAAGGTACTCATTTCTTCGTTGAATTGGGTGGGAATGGATTGAATGAGATGAGAAGTAGGCCCTGTTCCATACACATATCGAATTCATTTGATTCGGTATATCGAGACGTGTTGGCCCGGTGTCGGTTCGCTTAAATAAAAAAAAGAAATGCCTTGAGGACACCACCGAGCGCCTCGGCCTGGTGGCATGGGGAATGAAAGGGTCCGAGAGCGACCAGGGTTCGATCCCTGGAAATGGCAAAAAGTTTGCCAAAAAAAAAAAACAATTTTTTTACCAATCCTTTTTCTTTCTTGAGTTGCAAACTCTTTGTGTTCAAAGCTGATGAGTTCATGAAGTACTTGTGACCTTTCAAAGGAGAATTTTGCGTGACAGTTTTACCTGTTTAATTACCAATTCCACTGAGGATTGTCACCGTCGATCAAGTTAATGAATGATGTGGAATGAATTGAACATGCTAAATGAGACACGTCAGGATGATGAAAGGCAAGCCTTATCCTATACACAGTCCCTTGCTCATATACTGGTGAGATGAGTGTAGGAAGTTCCGTGTTTCTAAGGTAAAGAGTTTTCTCGCGAAAGGTACGATGATCGAAATGATGAGAGGCGGTTCATTCTCTATCCCAAACACTACGTGATCATCCATTGTTTAAACCCTTTTGAGCCCACACACATGAATAATTTTTAAATTACCCCTGTCAAGAACCACCCCACATTGGGGCAAGCTGGAGGTAAGACGACATCATGAGGTGAGGAATTTGATAGGAATATTCTTGCTCTCACTTGCATCAATCTTCAGGTATTGCTATTACATTGAATTCATACGATAATTCAAGTGTCTTAGAATGATGAAGAGCAGTTCTTTCTCTATCCTACACACTTTATCCATTGCGTAGCCCCTTGAGCCTATAAATTCGTTTCATTTAAACCCAATTGGTGATCATCCCCCACACCGGGGCAAGGCAAAAGGCAAATGTTCAAGTAGCAAAATCCCGAGTGCTGACAAAAAAATGAAAACTCCTCAAGAACCCAAATGTTAAAGCATTACGTGGTTATTAAAAAAAAAAAACAAAAGGGGCATGAAAAAGCAGTGTGCCATGAAAAAGCAAGGCCAATGCCCATAGAAAATGAAAAAAAAAAAAAGAGAGTCAAGATGGATGACTATCCGTTACAATGACTGTATCCCAATGGAGCAGTACTCAAAGAGTCAAGATCAATGGTGCATTTATAATGACAACCACTGGTGAAGGAAAAGACCGGTAACAATGCCTAGATGATCATCAACTCTCACCCCTATACACATTTTTGAGCCTAATGATCATTTTGTGTCTCAACCCGTGAACCCAGCCTACATTACATCCCTCGCAAAGTCTCTTCTGATTAGGGCACTTGAATTAACGTAGGAGTTCACATGTCTTAAGCATTGCTCGAAGAAGTGCGGGCAAGATTATTTCTTTCTCATTTTGCAAGGTTCTTGACTTGTAAACCCGAAGATGATTGCGAAGTTGTTCTTTCAATAGACTTGACTCAAAGAGTCCCTTTGTTAAGCCATTGACCAAGCCCACATTACGGTCCCTATTAAAGACCTCTTAGATTGATAAGGTCGTACTGCTTGCGAGAATACTCGAATCCTTGTCGACATGATGATGGTAAGATGGAGTGATTCTTGTAATCCCACATTAATGGTTGGGACAGAATAGCCTTCTTAATGAGAGTGAGTGAAAGTCCTTTCTAACTGAAAGTCTCTCATTTGGTATTCTTGAAAATCCATGTCATGAGTGAAAATTGTCTTAAACGGTGATTCTCCCCAGTGGAAATTTGGTGGTGCAAATATGGTAAAACCATCATGCATAAATCTTGGTTGAATGGATAAAAGCTTCAGTGGATTTTGGAGTGTGCTGAATTGCTTACTTCTTTGGCAAATGCATGTATTTTTGCTCTAATCATGTCTGACAGGTAATGTTTCCTTGAAGACCCAAGAGCTCTTGACATTTATGTTGCCTTTCAGAAGCCTCGAGGTGAGAATCCTCCATGAATATTTGAAGTACATCCTCGATGTTCCAAAACTTCTTTCTACCAAGAGGTAAGTGACCTTCACGAATATCCCAGGTTTGTCTTAGGTACTCCCAAATTCTTGATATATGCCTCAAAACTCTTGTCGTTAAACATTTCACTCTGGATGTGAATGTTTTTCGATCTTTTTCGTTATACCTTAGTCTAGATCTAGGTATTTCGAATCTTCTTAATCCAATATTCATCTCACCTAACATTGAGTGTCTATTGGTTAAGTCCCAAAATTCTTGACATCTCAGTCTGGATCTGGATGTCTCAAAACTCTTCGTTAAACATTTCACTTTGGATGTGAATGTTTTTCGATCTTTTTCGTTATACCTTAGTCTGGATCTAGGTATTTCGAATCTTCTTAATCCAATATTCATCTCACCTAACATTGAGTGTCTATTGGTTAAGTCCCAAAATTCTTGACATCTCGGTGCTGGATCTGGATGTCTCAAAACTCTTCGTTAAACATTTCACTTTGGATGTGAATGTTTTTCGATCTTTTCGTTATACCTTAGTCTGCGGATCTAGGTATTTCGAATCTTCTTAATCCAATATTCATCTCACCTAACATTGAGTGTCTATTGGTTAAGTCCCAAAATTCTTGACATCTCGATCTGGATCGGATGTCTCACAACTCTTCGTTAAACATTTCACTCTGGATGTGAATGTTTTTCGATCTTTTTCGTTATACCTTAGTCTGGATCTAGGTATTTCGAATCTTCTTAATCCAATATTCATCTCACCTAACATTGAGTGTTTATTGGTTAAGTCCCAAAATTCTTGACATCTCGATGCGGATCTGGATGTCCCAAAACTCTTCGTTAAACATTTCACTCGGATGTGAATGTTTTTCGATCTTTCTCGTTATACCTCGATGCCGGATCTAGGTATTTCGAACCCTCTTAATTCAATATTCATCTCACCTAACATTGAGTGTCTATTGGTTAAGTTCCCAAATTCTTGACATCTCGGGCTGGATCTGGATGTCTCAAAATTTTTCCTCGTTTAGGCGGCCCGTAGAATGGTACGGGTCCTAGACACAACCAAGCAATGCTATCTTTGGGCGGCCGTAGAATGGTACGGGTCCTGGGAAAGCAGTCTCTTTGTAAAGTCATGTTACTATTCTAGGCGACCGTAGAATGGTACGGGTCCTGGACATGTAACACCAACTATCTCGAGTTACTCTACCCTCCCCCAAAGGTAAGTTATTCCGGGTAAGTTCATTTTATCACTGGCATTAGCATTTCCATGCATCATATAAATTGCATTTCAAAAAAAAAAAAAAAAGATCCATAGTCCCGCCAAAATATCATCCATTGCATGTTCATGGTCAAAATTTAGGTATCATATTGTCTTTGAATGCAACCTCTGCGAGCTCACCTTCAAAGAGGGGCAGCTGTTGACACCTAAATTTTGACTAATCATTTAGTAATTAATTGCATAGAAAATTAGGGATTAATCTTTAACTCCTTTAAAAAATAGTTGCATGTCATGTAGTCGCATTTGCATCGGTACTAAGAGGACAACAAGAAGCGAGGCTCGCGGTCGATTGCATGCACAAAAGGATGGTCTGTTTTTCGCTAGTCTGAACACGCATAAGAGAAAAAATGAGGAAAGAAGCTCTCGCTCGTCCATTGTCTATTCCTCATTAATGCATGTACATGCATACACAAATTCGGTGGAGTGCGGATTCGGGAGAAATCTTTAAAGAAGCAAAAGCAGCCCATAATATATTATATAATATGCCCATATTGTATTATTATAATATGCCCATAATATTATATAATATGTCAGCTTTGGTGGCACCAACAAGAAACCTCCTCATTAATGCATGCACATACACGCACGAAATGGGACAGGCGCACCTAGAAGATTTCCTTGCTGAAGAACGGGGGAGCGAAGAAAGAAAAAAATTCCATGGTGAGGGGGAGCTTCCCCTTCGGTCGACAAGGGGGAAGAAGAGTGTCAGAGAGAGCTAAAAAATATTCATTGGGAAAAGGCTTCTCCTTCGAACAAGAAAAAATGAAGTCAGGGGAGGATATTAAAAAAGAGATGAATGGAGTGTTTGTCAGAAGAAAAGAAGGTGAAGTCGAGAGGGCAACAAGAAAGAGAAAAGAACGTGAAAGAAAAATAATAAAAAAAAGGGTTGTCTTCTTAAAGGGAGGCTTCGAGCAACACAAGAAGGGGGAAAAAGGGATAGCAGAGAAAAAGAAAAAAAAGACAAAGTCTTCTTCTTCCTCGCGCAGCAGCTTCGTGGAACCCTGCAACCGTCCGAGCTTCCCCTTCACCTGAGCGACCAGCAGCTCGTCGTCCTGACCACAACGCTTCCTCCATCGCCGCCCCTCTGCCCTTCGCGCCACTGTCCCTGACGCGAGCACCCTCCAGCCCACACCCACAGTCGACCTGCCCCACCTCCACGCCCCTCTGCCCTGTCGTTCCACTAGCACCCGACACCCAACGCCCGCGCCTGCACCGCTCTTCCCCTGAACACCAGCAGCATCGTCTAGGACACCCGCACGGCAGCCGCGCCTCTCGGCAAGCCGCTGACCACCGCCGCGCCCAGCCTCGCTTGCGGCCCGCGTCGGTTCGCCCATCGTCCTCTTGCGCCAGTCACCGCACCAGCACCGCCGCTCCCTCAGCGACCCGCACGCCCGTGCTCGCCACTGCTCGTCCTCCCTACGACGCCGCCGCCGCCGCTGCTCCCTCTCGCGCCCCCTGCTGCCGATTGCCTCGCTCGCCGACCCCCTGCCCATACCACGCAACGGCCCCGACGCTGCTCCTGGTCCGCTCGTCGCCCACCGCCTCTGCCGTCACCGATCTGCAGCGCCAGAAGCCTCCGACGCCCCTTCTCCGCCTCTGCTGTCGCCTGACCGCCCCAGCCCAAGCTCCGCTCCTGCAGTTAAATCTGAGCCCGCGACCTCCGACCGTGACCCGACACCGCACACCCGCCGACCCGCCACATCCGTTGCCGTTCAGCCCTCGTTTCGCCCTCTGCCGCCGCCCGGTTGCGCGGTTGCCTCCCCTCGCCGGTGCCCCGAACACCGGCAGCTTCGTCCGCCGTCGCCCCTCACCGGAACGCCGTCGACCAGCCCCCTTGGCGACCCGACCGACGGTGACCCCCACCAAAAGCCCCACAAGCCCAAGCCTTGCGTGGGAAAGGAAAAGAAAAAAAAACAAAAGGGGAACATTAGGTAGTTTTTTATTATTATTTTATCTTTTTTTTTACGTAGTTTATAGTTTGTCTTTATATAGTTTTTTTAGTGTGGTTATTCACTAACGCATGATTGAAATTCCAATGTGAAACGACCCCTCAAATTAGGGATTAGGAGTTCGATTTTCGCGCCCGAAATCCGACTCACGATCTTTTACAAAATCGACAATCCAATCTCATGCCCGAGATTCGATTCGCGATTTAATTTAAAATTGACCAACCCGATCTCATGCGCGAGATACGGTTCGTCAATTTTGGGTATTAATCTTATCTTGATTGGATTGGATATCGGGTTATTTGAATTAACTTTTGTTTTTGCATAAAAAATTCAAAAAAATGCAAGTTAGATTAGGGCTAGGGTTATCATATTTAGTTATTTCGTTTTTTTTAAATAAAAAATAAAAATCCAAAAAAAAATGCATTCATGATATTAGTTTTTTTTTTTTTTAAGAATTGCACGTGTCAATTTAGGATAGGATTTTTTATTTAAAATTTTTATAACAAAAAAAATCCCAAAAAAAATTAATTAATTTAGGATGCTAGTTTTTTAGGTTGCATGTTTAATTGCGTGCAAATTTTTAAAATTTCGAATTTTATATATATAAAAAAAACAAACAAAAATCATCATGCATATTAGAATAGAATTGCATGTCTCATTTTAAGTTTCAATTTTTTAAAGATAAATTGCATTTTTAGGAATAGAAATATCATGTGCACGTCATGTAGAATTAGGCTCATTTAATTAAAAATTGCCCGTCATTATAATTAGGTCATTTTGATTTGCATATTTAATTATTGCATGTTCATTAAGAAAACACAAAAAAAAATATTTTACTCATGTCATGTAGTTTAGAACACATTGTGATGCCATTCCATGTTAGATTAGTAGCATGCATTGCATATTGCATGATTCTCATTAAACAAGTAAAAATCAAAAAAAAGAAAAAGAAATTGCCTGTTAATTAGAAATCATATCTAGGTCTGTTGATGTGAATTTTGATCTAACAATGCAGATGCTTTCGTTGCTATGAGGTAAGTCCTGCAATTTATTCATCGCTTTCTTGGGTGTTAAATTGGTGGATTGTGCACCTGCATGATCACATCACATGTTAGGAAAATAGATTTAAAATCAATCCAAAACTGCCTGCAAAAACATTTTTGAAAATAAAAGAGTGGTACCGAAAGGGCATTAGAGAAATCTAGTGTAACCAAGTCCCCGAACTCACAATCTCTGGTTCGTAGGAGTGAAGTAATTCTCCCATTACTTTACTTGGGTTTCTAATCGACCCACCAAAAAAGATTAGTGGCGACTCCATGATAAACATCATTTGCATATTAAGAACTTGAACCTAAGTCGCGAATGGTATGGGCTTGGGAGAGCCCGAGTTAAGTCTAGGCTTAACAATCCATTAGCCGAACCCTTAGGTGGTCCAACCCGCTTCGGGGAGGTCGCGACAGACATGATATGACATGATGATGATGATCACCTATGGCATGATGATATGTATGATATGATATGACATGATGATGATGGTCACCTATGGCATGATGATATGCATGATATGATATGACAAGATGATGAAGGTCACCTATGGCATGATGATATGCATGATATGATATGACATGATGATGATGATCAGCTATGGCATGATGATATGCATGACGTGATATGATGATGATGATGATGATGATGATGATGATGATGATGATGATGTGCACATATGATATGATACGACATGATGATGATGATGATATGCACATATGACATGATATGATGACGATGCATGATAGTATATGCATGGCTTCAAGATAAGTAATGCCTGGAATGCATGTATGACTTGTATGATGCATTGAGTGGTTATTGGATTTCTTTACCTGCTGAGTGGTTGTACTCACCCCTTTTCGGGACCAACATTTCAGATTTGCAGCATGCCGCTCCCTGCTATCACGCGGGGTGTGTTTTATGGTCTACCATCCGATGTCGAGGTTAAGTGCGAGGAGTTTGGCTGTCCTTCTGTTCCTGGATTGACGTATATTCGAGTGCGCTGTTTAGTCATGTACGACGTAGGCCTGGCTGGGGGCCCGGTTGTCCAGGAGTTCATCTCCGTCCACATTCGTCGCGACGGGATGATGCGAGGGATGTTGCCACTGCCACCGCCTAATGCACCGGGTTGGGTGTGAGGGCCCATGCGTGACGAGTAGGAGCTGGATTTTTTGGGGATAGTTAGCCGACACTGATGATGGGGATTGTTGCACGTGAGTTGTAGCGGGTCGAGGGTTCTTTTTGGGGTTTTAGGCCGGACATGGCTGAGTCCTGGCTTTTCCTTTTGATATATCAACCCAAAGAAATCCCATCTTGAAAATATATGTAAATATAAGTGTCGTGGCTTGTCTATTAATCATGGTGATTAGTGGTGTGTATTTGTATCACGGTTGGTAGGGGGAGAGATGGTGATGTTTTATTTTGCTTCCGCTAATGAGTCGCGCTGGGACCGTTTAAAAAAAAAATGTCTATGAATTACGACGCTTCTTCTAGAGAGAGGTAGTAAGGTGTAACGTTGGTGCCTGTGGCGACCCTTGAAGGGTTCAGGGTGTCACATTGGAGTGATAAGTTGCCTCAGATGGAAATAAGGATAGAATGATGTACACCATAGGGTACTACCCAAGAGTAGTTAACTAACTTTGAACAATGGGTGATGGATATTCACTCGTAGATCCTTGGTAACTAGTGTGATGTTGCTTTTGTGTGTTAGTAACATTCTATGTTACTTATGTGACTTTAGTAATAGCCTTAATCAATTATCTAACTAATGACATCGAGTTGCAAATTATTCTTGAGGCAAATGCTTGGAAAACTGCAGGAAAATCGTGGTGCGAGCTGGAAGTACTCATCCATCGAGGGCTGAAGCCTCTGCTGCAAGGGCTGAACCCCAAATGGAAGATATCCTATAGGCATTGACTAATATTGGAAATCTGATGGAAAGGCAAGGGCAGCAACAACCTAGAATGGAATGTCGTCCTCAAGGACTGGTGGAACAATTTCTGAAGTTGAAACCACTTAAGTTTAGTGGAATGGGAAGTCCTGAGGAGGCGGAGCATTGGATTGATGGAATGGAACGGATTTTTCGGTTGTTGGACTGCAGTGAGGCTAAGAAAATAGTTTTAGCAGAGTACCAGCTGGAGGGAAATGCAAAGTTTTGGTGGAGAGCTTCGAAGGATACAATCTTTCCACCAAGTACTAATGTGAACTGGGAAGAGTTTATGAGAGCTTTCAATAGGAAGCATTTCTTTGATTGTGCTAAGGATAAAAAGATCACTGAATTTGTTCAGTTAGAACAAAGGGAGCTGACAATAGACCAGTATGAGGCAAAATTCTCTGAATTGTCTAGGTATGCTCCTAGGTTGGTTGAGGATCGAGAGGAAAAGGCTAAGAGATTCCTGAAAGGATTAAGGACTGATATTAGGAAACAACGAGTGCCTTTGAATATAAGGGATTATAATGATATTTATGATAGGGCACAATTGGTGGAGCAAGAGTTAGTGAGAGAGCAATCGGAATCTAAGAGACAGATGACCTTTAGTGATAATCGAAAGGGTAAGAGACATTATCCTGATCAAGGTCAGCTTTGGGAATCTAAGAAAAAGAATAACTTTGGAAATTTTAGAAGAACTTGGAATGGCCCGACTTTTAGGAGAGTACCATACCAGGGTAATTTTTGCCAGAGATGTGGTAGACAACATGGACCAGGACCTTGTAATAGCCAACTAAGATGTAATGGCTATGGGCAAATCGGACACTTTAAGAGAAATTGTCCACGCAATGGGTCGCAATCGAATGTCAGCTCGGTGCGACAAGTGCAACAACGCACTGCTGAACCAAATCTACCATGGAATCCACAGAGGCCACCAGCACAAGGAAGGGTGTATGCAGTCACCCAAGAGGAAGCGAAAGCTTTTGAAAGTGTTATCTCAGGTACGATTTCGATAGATGGATAAGAAGGCATATGTGTTATTTGATATGAGTGACACGCTTTCATTTGTGTCTGAGAAAATATAGATGATTGTGAGAAGTAGGAACCAAATCTCTAGATATGCCTCTTTGTATTTTTACATCACTGAAATATATGTTGTTATCTACATTAGTATGTGAGATGTGTGACATAACCCTAGTGGAATGAGACCTGGAAATGGACTTGATAGTGATAGTTATGTATGACTTTGATGTCATCGTAAGAATGAACTAGCTCCGTAAGCAATGGATTAGGATGAATGATCTCCTGAGATAGTACTTACCCATGCGGTAAGGATAAAACCGTGAGGCTAAGAATGGGATAGGCCAAAATGGATAATATATCTGTAAGTTAGTCCCTATCGAAACGAGGCCCTCCAATGGATGTGTAGTTTGGGTTCGAACCAGGCGAAAGCTGGTGTACCTGTAACGACCTAATCTGACGAGAGCGAGGAGTGGACGCCGAGGTTAGAGGACCTGAACAAGGAGCAGCTCCTGGCAGGCTTCTAGGATGGCAAAAGGGGGCAGGAATGAACCGAACTATGAACTGAACTGGGAATGCAGTGTTTTTGGGATAATTTTATCAGAGTGGCGCAGTGGAAGCATGGTTAAGCTTGTAGAACTTTTGTTTGTGAAAAAGAAGGACGGGTCAATGTGCTTGTGCATTGATTTTGAATCATGTAATTGTTAAGAGTAAGTACTCATTACCTAGAATTGATGACCTGTTTGACCAACTGCAAGGAAGTTCAGTCTTTTCTAAAAGTTGATTTGAGATTAGGATATCAGCTAAAGATTAAGAACGAAGAAATTCCTAAGACCACATTTAGGACTCGCTATGGACACTATGAGTTCCTAGTTATGCTATTTGGATTGACGAATGTCTTAGCTGCATTCATGGATTAAGTGAATAGGATATTTAAGCCTTATTTGGATCAATTGTGATTGTCTTCATTTGATGATATCCTGATATATTCTAAAGGACCCGAAGAACATGCATAGCACCTAAGCGTAGTACTGCAAACAAGGCTTAAGAAGTGAATTATGGAGAGTGAGTTATGAATTTGAGGATTAAGTTATGATCATTTGAGCTAAGTAGTGACTTCCTATTATAGGATCTCATTGGAAGTCTTGATGCATTACATGGAGGCATTTAATATGTATATATTGATCTTGAAATTCATGAGTTTGAGTGGTCATATGAGATACGAAATTATTTGTGATTTATATGTCGGAATAATAGGTTTAATCGATGGTGGTCAACTTTTAATTTTAGGTGATGATCTCAGTTTGAAAAGGTTTGGTGGAATTAGTGGATATGATCAATTGTGGTTATAGTCTTTCCAAGGTGAAAATGTGAAAGTTCAAGTTATGGATTTGATGAGTGATTAGTCCAAGTGATGATCCTTTAGGATGAGACATGAGATATACTCGATGGAAACTAGACAAGTTTTATTTTGGTGGATTGTCGATTTTTGAATTGAATAAGTCTTGGTGGACTATCAGTATTTGAATCGAAGGAATGATGCTATATTTTAGGCTTGAATCTATGTTGTAGTGAAAGTGTAGTGAATGTCTTTGTTGCACTGAACCAGATGAGTTGTTAATGGTATCGATTTTGATGGTTCTAGGCTTGAATTGATGGTGACAAAGGTATAGGGATAATTCGGCTAAATGATGTGTTAGATTGAGATCGTTAGCTATACCATAATGGAAATAAGATCATGTGATGATGAATTTCGTGCAAGGATTACCAAGGACATTAAGTGGTCACGACTCTATCTAGGTGATAGTAGATCGCTTGATTAAATCTACCCATTTCCTAGTAGTTTGCGTAGATTATCCGATGGATAAATTTGCTAATATATGTGTAAGCCAAGTGGTACACTTACATGATATTCTTGTAACGATTACATCTAATCGAGACTCTAGGTTTACTTCAAATTTTTGGAGAAGTCTCCAAGATGCTTTAGGGATGAAGCTTCAATTTAGTACTATTTTTCATCCTCAAACAGATAGATAAACGAAAAGAGTGATCCAAGCATTAGAGGACATGTTAAGAGCTTGCATCCTTGACTTTAAAGGAAGTTGGGATGAAAAGTTATACATGGTAGAATTTGTGTATAACAATAGCTTTTAGAAAAGTACAGGCATGGCTGAGGAAGTATCAGCCAGACCCTGGTCACATACTCGATCATGAAGCCATCAAAATGGATGAGAAAGTGAGGAACATTGAATGTGCAAGTTTTAGATCAAAAGGAACAAATTCTTAGGACCAAGAAAATCTTGTTGGTATAGATATTATGGCAACAACATGATGTGGAGAAAGCCACATGGGAAAGTGAGGAATCGATGAAGGAAAAGTATCCCTACTTGTTTCAAGAGACATAAGTGATGCCTAATTTCGAGGACGAAATTCTCTAAGGAGGGGAGAATTGTGGCATCCCAAAATTCATGACGACCTCCAATTACCTTAAAGTCTATGAATAGGTGATGGAAGCACCATCAAGTTATTTTATAGCCATTTAATCCATAATTTGTAATAAGATTTATGGCCAAGCTTTTAATGGATAAATATGTGATAGGAAAGAAAATTCTATCATTGGCCATGTGTATTATAAATTGGAATTTATGGATTTGTGACTACAAGTTTTATGGCCTTATTATTTTTGCAAGTTAGGTATTTATTTAAGTGGAAAATGTTAATAAATTAGTAAAAGGTTAGTGGGCCGAAATTCTTAGGCCAAGCTAGCCCAAAAACCCAGCCCAAGACCCCCACCACTTCGGCCCAAAGATAGGCCCATGAAGCCCATTGGGCTGTCGACCGCATGGATGGGGAGAGGAGCCAGATGGGCCTCCTCCAAGTGTCTTCAACGAGGGAGACACTTGTCTCCATCTTAGGGACAAGTCCCTCCATGCAAAAATGGAAGCATGCAAGGGTTTTATTGAAACCAAAAGGAAAAGGGGAAGGGGAGAAGAGAGAGAGAGTTACCGTCCAAGAGAGAAAGGGAATTGAGAGAGGGGAAGAGGGAAAGAGAGAAGCCGTGCGTGCGAGAGAAGGAGGAGGATCATCCGCCGTCAATTCGCCGCTTTGCCGCCGTTCTTGTTGCTGTTTGTGCTTGAGTTTAAGGCAAGTGAAGTCCTAAAACCTACCATTTGCATTGTGTTGACACCTAAATTTTTGCGCAATTTTTGGGTTAATTTTTACTAAAATAATAAAAAATAATTAATTAATTGCATAGCATATAGATTTAGGTGCATTCGCATTTTTGCATTTATTGGACTAGTGACGGATGGGTTCAAATTAGTGGTTCTAAGCTTTAATTTGGCAGGCCGGACTAAACCCATAAAGCAAGTAAATTGGCCCGAGCCCGTTTTCTTTGATGGCTAAAGTTATGTGTGCAAAGATTCCATCATAGTATTTTTCGTAGATAATTGAATGCGCATGATATTTGAGTGGGGGCTGAATCTGTTAACTATGGGAAAGAAATAAAGCAGAAAAAGGAAAATAAAAAAATCTGCAAGTTTGTTTCTTCATGCAAGGAAAAAATGTATAGATTATAAGAAGCAAGATCGATCAACATGGGAAACATAATCGAGGCGTCCACAAGCACAAGTAAAAAGGAAAGAAGCCGGAGCGAAATATATTTTGAACATTCCTGGGAGGAAAGAAGATTGGACGCTGCAAGATTTAAATCAATTAAGATTGAAAATATGCGTGAATGGAGCAAAATAAAAAGAAAGTGTGCTGAGGCAAGATTTGGTCAACTAAAAGGCAATCGGCGAAAAAGCAAGTATAAAAAGCCAAGAAAGTGGACGCTGAAAAGAGGGGGGAAAAAGAGAAAACACACGTTCATTCACGAGAGAAAAGAGAGGATTGTGTTCGATCAAGCTTTGTCTTTACCTGTGTCATTCTTCTTTGCTGTTGTCGTGATGTGTTCTGGCCCCAGCGTGCACCGAGTTTTCATGTAGCAAACTATCAGTCTCGGTGAAGCTTTCCGGCAACATCCTGGCGCAGTCTTCAGCAAATCTCAGCCACATCGACGAAGTTTTCAGGCCAACGCCAGCGTTCCAATAGTCACACGGGTTTCCCGAAGACAGTCCAGCAACCTCCAGGCAATTGCCGACAATTTCCAACGAGCTCACATAGCAATTCCAACGATCACTCGCATGTGCGTCGAGGGTTACAATTGACGCAAGAAGACAAAACTGGAGCAACCGCTGGAAATTTGTCCCATAGCTGAAGGAAGTTCAAGTGCCAGAATTTGGGAGCGCACTATTTGTTGGTCCAAGCTTTAAGAGGAAAAAGAGGTTCCTAGTCGAGCACCGTAATTGCCCAGTCTATCTGGTCCTCTGTGCCTCGCCGACGAGAAGCCCTTGTGCCGACCACCGAGCCAGTCTTGATCCGGGAAGGTCACACAGAGAATCACTAGTGTCCAAGGAGGCAAAGCCGCTGGTGATCACATCCTCATAACGAGGCTGTCTCACCAATTCGAATTTGGGATTCAATTGAACATACGACCACAATTGAGAGAGAGACGTTCTCCACGTTAACAAAAAAAAAATTTCCCTTAATCTTTCCCTGCAGGTCACAAGAGCACACGCCTCACCACTCCACTACGTTCAGGAGGGCATGCAAAAGAAGAAATATTCATATTATAAAAGAATTGGTCAACATAGGGTGGGGGTCTTCATGCGTGAAGTTCGCCTGCAACTTCAACGCCCACGACTGCCGATCCATCGTTGACCGCCACCTGCTGATTCTATGCCATCGCTGCACCGTCGTTTGCTGCACCGCGCTGCGACCCTTTGGTGACGATCCGCTACGGGTGATCACCATCGAGGATCTGTTGCCCGTGTCCCACAACGGCAACACCGCCTGCCCGCACTGCTTCAACGTCAAATTCCACTCCCACGAGTGCTTTCGGAGTCCTGACGATTTCTCCGAGTTTGGGCTGACACCCCCGATGCAAGTCGCATCCGTGCGACCCATTAGGTCGTCCGCGGAATCCCCAACGACGCATACGGGTTCTTCGTTGCAGGTGGAGAATTTGTGGTCAAAAGGTTGAAAATTTAATGGGATCATCAGAGGATTAAAGGATCCCATGGAGCCAATAGTATAAAAAAACAATTAAAAAGAGAAAAAAAAGAAATATTGCTTGTGCTTGGACCCAATCATCGACAAGTCCCGATCCCTGTCGAGTTTGGAAATTGTTGTTTCGCAGGTCTCATGGAGCCCATCGGGTGACTTTCGAGCAACCGAGCACCGCCACGCTGCATCACGAGTAGCCATTCGAGAATCAGAATTCGGAAACCAATATTCAAATTAGGTGAGAATCTTATCTATTTTGATTTTCGAAAATTCCGTTACCTTATTTGAGATGTTTCTCGATGCATGGCTGAAACTCCCGATGTACCGCTTCAATTCGCAACCACACACGAATTTTTATTCTATCTATAAGGCTTTAGATAGAATAATTAATCAAGCGGGAATAAAATTGATATTTTGATCTTTAAGGCTTAAGATCAATTTATCGATTTTATTAGCGAAACAATTAAGTTTGAATTTAAATTCGAATGATGGATAACATTTCTGATGACCGGAGTTGATTTGGTGTTTATCTTTAATTGTTTTGTTTATCCCGAAAATACAAAAAAAAATTGCATTTGCATTCCATGTAGATTAGGTTTGATTTTTCTAGATAAAATTGCATGATAGAATAGTTAGGTTTCTTTATGCATGTTTAGATAGTATCTAGATTAAATAATATTTTTGAATTAAATTGCATCTAGAATAGGTAGTATATCACTTTAGTTAGATTTTTATTTTTAATGATTTTTAATTACAAATATTTATTAAAAAATACAAAAAATCGTGCGCATGTCATATAGAATTAGGTTCATGAAATGCACCTCATTTAATATTTGTTGCTAGGTTCATTTAATTAGAAATTGTCCGTCATTAGAATTAGGTCATTTGTTTAATTTAGATTGTACATTTAATCATTGGACAACTTTTGATTTAGAATTTCATGGAAAATACAAAAAAAAATTGTCTTAAGATAAATCAATTCCATTCTTTAGGATAGACTGCATGCTTATTTTATTTATGTCAAATAGTTTAGGTCATATTGCCACGTCATATCATTTCATGTTAGATTAGTAACAGTGCATTGCATAAAGCATAATTTTCATTAAATAAAGTGAAAAAAAAAAGAAATTGCGTGTTAATTAGAAATCATATCTAAGGTTATTGATGTGGATTCTAATTTAATATTGCAGATGCTTTCGTTGCTTTGAGGTAAGTTTTTGCAATTTATTTATTGTTTATATGGGTGTTAAATTGGTGGATTGCGCACCCGCATGATCACCTCACATATTAGGGAAATAAATTTAAAATCAATCCAAACTGTCTGCAAAACATTTTTTTTCAAAATTAAATAAAAGGTACCGAAATGGCGTTAGAGAAATCTAGCGTAACCAAGTCCCCGAACTCACAAATCTCTAGTTCGTAGGAGCAAAGTAAACCTCCCGTTACTTTACTTGGGTTTCTAATCGACCCACAAAAAATAGATTAGTGGCGACTCTTAAGTGAAATATCATTTGCATGTTAAGAACTTGAACCTAAGTCGCGAATTGGTATGGGCTTGGGAGAGCCCGAGTTAAGTCTAGGCTTAACAATCCATTAGCCAAACCCTAGGTGGTTGACACCCTAAAAAAATTGGTCGCGACACATTGCTGTGTGTATGTGCAGTAGATGGTAAGTCTTGGTTGTGGTAAATGGGATGAGATTTCGGAGCTTTGAAGAGAGATCCATTGGTCATGCATGCTGATTTCAGAATGACCAGTCCGACCGTCCGCGAGTTTGTGTGTTGCATGTGACTTTTTAGTTGGAATCTTGTTTCGACCTCTTCATGAAAGTTGTAGAGAACATCTTGAAGTATAACATACAAAAATATGAGACAAAATGGACAAGAATTGAGGGTGAAAATCTTTTTCTACGAAAACATTAGATCTGGAAACTGTTTTGTTGACCTCTTGGTGATTTCGTGTGTTTCATGTGACTTTTTAGTTGGAATTTCACTTCTACCTCTTCATGAAAGTTGTATAGAACATCTTGAAGAATAACATACTGAAATTTTAGATAAAAATAACAACTATTTCTTGGTGAAAATATTTTCCTTTGGAGAGACTAGATCTGGAATTCGTCGTGATGACCTTCAGTGGTTTCGTGGTCTGTAAAGTAACTTTCTTGTTGAAATATCACTTTAATCTATTAATGAAAGTTGTATTATACTTCTTGAGGTAGAACATATCAAAAATTTAGAGGAAATGAACGAAAATAGGTCGGTGAAACCGTTGTCTTTTGAAGAAACTGGATCTGGGAAAAACACTGCTTCCACCTAGTATTTTTTCGGGATTTTTATAAAATCATACAGTTAAAATTGGATCGTGTGTCCTCAATGAACGTTGTAGGTAATATTCTGAGCAACCACATTCTGAAATTGCAGAGTAAATAGACTAGTAATAACCAAGGAAACGATTTTCTTTCAACACGGGTAGATCTGGAAAATGAGACCGAGAATAGGAAACATAAATCGATTTTATTTTTTAATCCAGAATAAATTGGACCATGATTTCTTCATGAAACTTGTACCTCTAGGTCTTAGATACAGCGTGTCCAAATTTCAGAATTTTCTGAGTTTATTTAAGGGTTCAATTGAAATTTTTTTCGAAACTGTGCATAGGTCATGTTAAAAACCCTTTTCAGTGATATATACGAATCTGTACGTATTCTGTGAAGCCTTTTTTGATATGGTGTCCTTCACGAAATATTTTTTCTTAGATCTTATCTACATTTTGGTAAATTTTCAGAATTTATTTCCATCTTTTGCTAATTTTCTAGAATTTTTCATGAATAGCACGCATTCTGTTTAAGCTGGAAATTGTTTTATTTACTGTTTATTGGATTTATTATGTAAATCATGATATCCTGGATTATTATTTGTGCAATGACATGATGAAATTCATACATTTCATATGACATCCAAGGATTGATGGATTTTCATGAACTCAATGAAGTTTTCAAAACCATTGCATCAAATGATACTTTTCCCAAGGCATATTATATTATTTTAAAAAGGGCTGCTGTCAAATCATTGGCATTGTTTCATCAAATGTCAAATTGAAAATGAGATGTTTGGGAATATGCATTGTGGTGATGAGAAGGCCGTCGAAGGTGTGAGCCGACGATGTCCCGGGAGTGTCGGGATGCCCGGAATGTGGGAGTGCCGGATGCCCGGTGGCCTTAAATGGCTGAATGCCGGAGGTTATTCCTCGGGAGTTTCAAGATGCCCGGTGGTATACGGTACGTAATTCCAAAGGGGGGGGGATCCTGGTGGTATGTCGGTACGTAATTTCGGAAGCCCCGGAGGTTTGTGCCCAGGGGGATGCCTCGTGATGCTAATTGGGATGCGAGATGCCCGGAATGTGGGGGGCCGGATGCCCGGTTGTATTTTGAATACATGCCCAGAGGTTCCTCGCGATGCCTAGTTGGATGCGAGCGATAAATTGTGGGATGCAAACGTTGGTCCCTGGAAAGAAAAACTGATGAGATCCTTGTGAAAGATAAGAATTGAAAATGAATCATGTGCATGGGTGTATGCATATGGCATGATGCATGATCTGCTTATGAAAATAAATTAATGCTATTTGATATTGAAAATGTGATCATGAAGGCATGAATGGATCTCATGGTGATGTATGCTTGATAGCATGGATGATATGAATCATGATGGTATATGCACATATGGCATGGATATGCATGAATGCTTGATGATGAGTGCATGGTGGTATGTGCACATTTGGCATGGTGAAATATGCACGAATGCTTGATGATGAGTGCATGATGATATATGCACATATGGTATGATGACATATGCATGGCTGCAAGGTAAGTTATGTTTGAATGCATGAATGATACGTGCTTTATTATGGTGCCTTGATTGTTCTGTGTGACGCAATGAGTAGTTTGGTGGATATTTACTACTGAGTGGTTGTACTCACCCCTTCTGGGAATTAACATTTCAGACTAGATAAGATACCTCTGCTGCCACTGCCACCAATAGATGGATCAAGTGGTTGGATATGACTGCGAGGAGGAGGATAGCAAAGGAAGGAACTTTTAGACGCCAACAGTGATTGATGGACTTTAAGTATACGACTATTAGAGGAGATGTCGGTCATCTTTTGAAGTATAGCCAAGTATAGAAAACCATGGCGTTTCGATGTACCGACTAAAGATGTCCATATGCTTTATGTAAATAAAAGTGTTCGGCTTTAACTTATATAAGATGTTTAGTTGGTGTTGTGGCATCCCAAAATTCAAGTCATCCTCTAGAGAAATTAAAGCCTATAATTAGGTAATGAAATTACCTATGGTCTATGTGTTAGCCATTAGTTTTCTTAAGGCTAGGTGTTATTGTGCTTGTGTTTATGAATTTTGAATTTAGGACTATAGGATAAATTAATAATCTATGCTTGGCCATGCACTTTATAAATTAAATTTCAATAAATGAAATGTCGAAAGACTTTACCAAAAAAAAAAAAAAAGACTTTGGCCACGTGGAAAATTTAAAGTTTAAGATATTTATGAAAGAAATTCAAAAAAAAAAAAAGGAGAAAAAGGGGTTAATTTTCGAATGGGCCTTGGACCCATTTGGCCTAAGCTTGGTGGGCCAAGCTAGTTGGCCCAAGAGGGAGTTCGACCGGCCCATTAAGGCCCAAAGGGAGAGGTGGCCGGCCCATCTTGCATGTAATTGGACAAGTGGCGCAAAGAAGGGCATGCATTGGCCTAGACTAGGATGCCATGCATTGGTCCATTTGAGTGGCATGTAATCATTAGCAATGATGAGAAGTTGGGGATATAAAAGGGATGAGGAGAGAGAGATGGCCGGTTACTTGCTCCATTTTTCGCCCAAGGAGAGAGAGAGAGAGAGGTGTGCGAGAGAGGAGGAGCGGCCGAGAGGAAGAGGAAGGGAGGAACCGCCGTGCGCCGTGTCCGTCCGCCGTGCGTCACCGTTCGTTCATCTTAGAGGCAAGTGGAGTCCATAACTTCTCTTGCATGTTTGTTGTGGTGTTTGCATGTTAGATTTTAGGTGTGATTTGTGCGAAAAACCGAGGTAAGAGTTGGTTATTTGTAAACCGTGTGACTGTTCTCGTTCGGTTTGTTGAAGTCAGTAGCTTGTTCGAGTTTGCATGTGTGTTTGGGGTTCGATTTTGGCTTCGGTGTCTACATGAAAGTTGAAGCTAACGTCTTGTAATATGACATACTAAAAATTAGTAGAAAACGATGGAGATTTGTGGGGTCAAAAGTTCTATTGTACGGAGACTTTAGATCTGCGAAATTTTCACTGACCTCTTGTTGATTTCTTGTTTGCATGTTGATTTCTGTTGGAGATCTCACTTTGTTGTCTTCTTGAAAGTTGTAGGAAACAAATTAAGCTACAACATACTCAAATTTGAAGAGGAATGAATGAGTGTAGCCTAGTAAATCGTCTAGATCTTGGAGATGATTGATTCTGGTGAAGTATCTCGAGACACCCGAGACTTCATGGACTAAAATGGTGACCATAATCTGGTTATTTGGCCTAGATCTATTCATGAAACTTGTAAAGGACATCTTGGTACATAACATACTCAAATTTCAGAAGAAACGAAAGAGAATTGATGGGTGAAAACTAAGAAATTCGGAGGAGTGTGTTCTGGACGTCGCGGTCGTGATTCCAGAAGCTTCGTAGGGTTGTAGAAATTAATATAAAAATAATTTGGCTTAGAGTTCTGCATGAGAAATGTACAAAAATGTGTTGTATATCACCCTGTAAAATTTCGTAATTTTTGAAGGCCATATGAGTATTTTAATCGAATTTATTTGGAAACTGTGCAAGTCTGGCCATTATCCGAATATAAGGTGCTATTTTGTGGAAATTGTGAAATTATGAGAAATTCAATTTGGCCACGAATTTTGTATGAAATTGTGATTCTATTTGTTTGTTTAATGATTTTTGAGTATTGTGATTTTGGGAAAATCATAGATATTAAATTTAATATTTATTTATGGAAATAAATAAATATAATAATAAAATAATAATAAAATAATAATAAAATAGATTTTTATTTGGCCATGGATTCAACTTCATTTGTGTGGCACTTGTGTGATGAGGTCTTTGTACATGTATTAAGTTGAAATGCATATGTGATTAAGCTTTGGCATGTGTATGACATGTGAATTGAAATGCAAGTGTGATTTGTTTGATGCCATGCCAATTGCCATGTTAAATCGAGATAAAAGGATAAATGTGGATGAGAAAGAGGTTGTGTTGGAGGATGATGTCTGGTGGCCGAGTGGC